>BFEA01000167.1:1921722-1951295 GCA_003427395.1 Chara braunii | reverse complement strand
CTCCACCCCAAATGCAACTGATTAGGACCGATGTCGGTGGTGCTATGTACAACATTGTTGTACAGACTAGCTATGAGAGGCAACTTCTCATCCCTGTCATCCTGGTTGGGCTTGATATAATGCCTCAGCAGATGTTGCACCACGTAGTTCATCTGTTTAGCCTGCCCGTTGGCTTCAGGACGATTCCCAAAAGTCATTTGGAGCTGGCTGCCCATCTGTTCAGAGGCCTTTCTCCACATCTTGCTGGTAAATCGAACATCTCTATCACTAACAATTGCGTTTGGCAGTCCAAAATCACGCACCCAATTATCCATGAATAACTTGATGACGTGCTCAGTCTTGGCAGTCTCTGGCATGGCAATGGGTCTAGCGTACTTAGTGAACCTATCAACTATGACGACGATATGCCTCTTGCCACTCTTGCTGGTCATGAGGGTATCCATGAAGTCCATGGAAACACTCTGTCTCGGACGAGCAAGAATGGGTAGAGGCTTTAACAACCCAAGCGGAGCTTGAGTTCGCGGTTTGTCCCGCTGATAGACCTGACAGGTCTGCACGTACTTCTTTGCATCGTCAAGCATGTTAGGCCATGTTAGGCCATGTTAGGCCACCAGAATCGTTGTACCAAGTTAGCAAAAGTCTTCTTATAGCCAAAATGCATTGTTGCGTGATGGCACTCTCCTAAAAATAAACAACGCAAACTCTTTCTAGATGGTATCACTGATCTCTTAAACCCAACCTTCTCAAGAAATAGCAACCCATCCACCATCACAAACTCATCAGATGTGGCCTTGTCTTGGGCCTCAAGTTTGCGGATGATGTCCATCGTCACAGGGTCTTCCTTGTAGGCTTCCACCAAGGATCGAGATACATCGTCAGATAAGCCAAACTCGGTAATCAGCGCACCTAGGTAGTCTGCCCTACGTCACAGTGCATCAACAACCTTGTTATACTCTCCTTTCACGTAGTCTAGCTTGAAGTCATACTGATCTATGACTTCCATCCACCGTTTGAGTGCATCAAAGAGAACCGGTTGTGCCTTGATCCACTTGAGGGTCTGATGGTCAGTCCTTAAGTAAAAGAACCTTCCCAACAGATAGTCCCTCCAGTGTACAAGTGCCTTGTAGAGGGCGTAGAGTTCCCTTTCGTAGATCGACTTTGCCAACTTCTTCGATGGGATCTTCTTACTCATGTACTCAATCGGCCTCAACTTGGGATCTTCTTACTCATGTACTCAATCGGCCTCAACTTCTTCCCTTCCTGTTGAGCCAACACTGCGCCAATGCACTATTGGCTTGCGTCAGTGGTCACAACAAATGGTCTTCGAGGATCGGGTACAATGAGAACCTCATGATGTGTAAGGGCATGCTTCAGTCTCTTGAAAGCAGCCTTACATGAGTCTGTCCATTCCCATGGAGTGTCAAAGTACGTTAGATCAGTCAAGGCAATTGCAAACGTACTATAGTTCTTTACAAAATTGTGATAATAACCACACATCCCAAAGAATGATCTGACCTCAGTCATTGACTGGGGTCGTGGCCAGTCTCTAATGCTAGCCACCTTCGCATCTTCAGGCCTAATCCCTTTCGCGGATACTTCATGACCCAAGTACAAGATTTTAGTGCGACCAAACTCGCATTTCTCTAAGTTTATCTCCTACTTGTGCTGCCGGAGGAGAGAGAGTACTTTGTCTACATGCTGAGCATGCTCCTCGACAGTCCTACTAAAGATAAGAATGTCGTCAAGGTACACAATGACAAACTTATCCAAGTAGTCATAAAAGATCTTATTCATGGCATGATGGAATGTACCCGGCACATTGCAAAGTCTAAAGGACATCACCACAAACTCGTACAGACCGTACCTGGTCTGAAATGCGGCTTTGTGTTGGTCTTCCAGTCTAAAGGCAATCTGATGGTAGCCAGATAAAGTACTTACATCCCTACACCCTATCCAATAGGTCATCGATGCGCGGTAGGGGCTCTGCGTTCTTAACGGTGATGGCATTGAGGCCCCGATAATCAATGCACATCCTTAGTGATCCCCCTTTCTTCGGGACGAATAGAATCGGTGAGCCGAAGGGGGAAATGTTAGGCCGTATCCCACCCTTTTCTTCGAGCTCTTTCAGTTGCTGACGAAGTTCGTCCAACTCGCCCGGAGCCATCCTATAGATTCTCCCTTTGGGTATCTTGCTCCCAGGGATGATCTCTATGGAATGGACAACCTCCCTGTCTACGACACATGTAGGCTCCTCAAACAGATCAGGGTACTTAGCAACGACATTTTCTATCTCTGGGGGTGATTTAACAGCCTCCCCTTTCTCAAAGACAAAAACCACGTACATACCCTCCTCTTGGTTCTGTTTATAGTAATTGTAAAAGGCTGATGCGCACAAGCACCCGTAGGAGTCAATTAACCTACTAGACTACTAGCCTTATACTTAGCTAGTCTAACGGTCCTCCCATCAGGCAACTCATGCTTTAGCACTTTCTTGTCCCAGTCAAATTGTGGCTTGGCAACCTCAAGGTAGTACATACTTAAGTGCAGACCACGTCCTTGACGTAGTCCTCCACCAACATGCGCTTTTTGTTCGCCAAAGTAGATGCTTCTGGTCTACTTAGGCGCTGCACTCATTCCTTTTGGCGTAGTCTCTCAACGCAGTCGTGACTTATGAAGTTCCGTGTGGAGCCGATGTCTACGAAGGCACCACACTTGCGGCCACCTACACCAACTTCCACTACAAAACGCTCCCCTCTAGGACCATGACTCATTGCCACCCAGGACTGATGAGGGTCCCTTGCCAACCACTCACTTTGTAGGTCATGTAAGGCCTCAGACATATCCAACGAACAAAGTACCATTAGGTCAGGATGCGTCTGCGGGGTGATTAAGGAGTCAATAGCTTCGGCCAACTCTTGAAACGGGGAGGGTACATCACCCGCTTCAACACGAGTAGAAGCTACTACAACTTCTACTAGCCCTATGTGTTTCCGGAGCTGGATCTCGTAGAGGCCCCACTCTGGGAAGGAGTCCCACCTTTAGGCGGTATCTTCTAAGAGACCTTTGCGTTCTTGCATTTGAACTGTTGATGGCCATACTCGCCGCAGTTAATGCAAGCACGCCGCGTATAACGGTCCCGCCACACATCTTGATCCAAACCCGCTCTAACCCAAACCGCTATTTTGTTCGGGTTCGGGGTTTGCCCCTGACTCCTCTGTGGACCGCCCTTGTTGCCGCCACCTGCCTTACCCTTCACCAAAGCAGTGAGGTTGCTACCCTTAGCATCATCATCGTCGTCTAACTCTAAATCGTCCACTAAGTCTGAAAAATCCTCGATCTCGGTTTGAGTACCATCGGCCTCAACCATCATCAATCGGCTTCCTTTCTTCTTCCACTCTTGTGGATTCTTCTTCTTTCTTCTGTCCGTAGGGAGTTGTTGAGCACCTCCTAGCGTGGCCTCTAAATCTAGAGCCTTCTTGCTAAAGGTCTCAAAGGTGTAATACTCTAGCCAAGCCTCGCTGGCTAATAGGTTCTTGATGTCTGTGGGAAGACATCTTAAGAACATGGTCATTAAGACTTGTGGATCAAGCGTACCCCAGGGACGACAATCAGATGCTCTACGACAGAGGTGAGTTCGCGACGGACTTGTACTTCTTAGCATCAAGCCAGATCAACCCATCAGTGGCAATATGTGCCTGCTGTGGATCGTACCATCGCGCTTCCACCAAATCCATAAAGCTCTCAAGGGTATGGGTCTTGGCCCAATCACCCATGTTCCTACCGAATCCCTTTGAGGCAACTAATCCATTTAACCAACGAGCTGTTAAACCCTCCAAACAGGATGCAACAGTTATGACTTCCTCCTCTACCAACGTCCTCTTCGTCCTCACCCACACTGGCACCGTTCTCAACCAAGTGCCGAGAGCCTCATCCTTCTTATCCCCTGAGAAGGTTGAGGGTGGTTTCAATGGGGTCTTGGGGTACCAAGGTTGTTGCTGTCCCACTGGTGGGTTAGGTGGCAGTTGTGATGTAGCTCTAGCCGCTGGACCAGAAGATGAAGAAGCAACAGTCTGTGTTGTTGCTGCTGAAGTACTGCCTGGTGTGGTACCAGCTTGAGGCTAATAAGGGCCTATCATCGCTGACAATGGCAGCGGTGGAAAAATTGCTGGCATGAATCCTGGCCTGTGCATGGCATTCAGGATCTGGTCTAGGGTGTCTTGGATAGCATCCAGTTTGCTGTCCATGCAAGCATGCATGGACAGGATGCTCGCCTTGAGAATCTTTGCAGTGTTGTCGAGAGTAGAGTCATCTAACCCCTCTAACGCAGCTTTGTCTGCCTCTCTTCCCTCAAGTCTGACACTTCTATTTCTAATCTCATTCTCTCTTTCAGTAGCCTCCTTAAGTTCCTTCTCTAACCTTAAGCGGATCAACTCCACCAACTCCACTTGCTGGAGTTCTATCTGTTCCCTGGTGACCGGAGGCGGCAAGCTGAACTGCGAGCCCGCCATCTGACTGATTCAGGATCCTGACGTATTGGAGTTGGACTGCATGTTGGTGTGCGGCATACCAAGCGACTGACCAGACGAGGTTGCTGCAGATGTTGCCACAGAGGTAGCCATTGCTACTGCGCTGGCTGCTGCTGCTGCTATTGCTAACGTCCTTTCTACAACTGTTGCTGCTTCCCTTGCAGTCTCAAGTGTATGGGCCCTTGCTTCGGCCCTTAACCTTCTTTCTTCTCCCAGTAGTAGGACTTGGAACACTACAGGAATTCTACGCGTATCACGCCTAGTCAACCTTCGGTTGTCAACTGTACCCTCACCACCTTCTGATCCACTCATCGGTTAGGCAGGCGCTGTCTGCACTAGTGTTCTCTCTGGAACCTACCACACCATGCGTCTGACCGGTTCTAAAAATAAATAAAAATAAAAGTTATATCCGACAAGTCACCAAGGCTACTGTTCAAGCGGTATCAACATCATTCACACAGACCGGACACATAATCTAAATCTACTTTGATTAGTTCACTTACAACAGCTTTGAAGCGTACTGCCTATGGTAGAACATTACAGTCCCAGTCTAAGTTGTCTGTGAGGTGTTCGCAGTCTGTCAACCAACTAATCAAAATAAAAATAAACTATGTGAGCAGATGCATGCACAATGGGTATAGTTGTGTTTCCCAGTTGAGTCTCAATTGGAATCTTCCTCCCCTGTATCCAACGTGCCTATAGGCATCATCAAGCGACAATGTCTAAGTTGTGCATTAGCAGCCCACCGTTGTGCACAAGGCATATGCTTATGACCAGAACTGCCCGTTTCTTATTCTCGCGTGCAACGAGCCTTACGTCAGACTGATCTGACTGATCAAGAGGCAGTTTAAGGACAGCCCCCACGGTCCTTAGGAATTATTTAACGTCGCAATCAGGATGACGATCACAACCACTCCTGCCAGAAATATTTATAGACGGTCTGGTTAGCGTCTGCATAGGACTGGTCAGTCCGCACACCCCTTCTATCAATGCAGCAAAGAGCCTTCAAAGGACAAAGCATATGGCCTAGGTGTACTACTCCCATTGGTTGTCATGGTGACCGTGACCCGTGCTTCGACCGGGGCCCCTCAGAGGCACCGCCCTCTCCTGCCAGATGCGCCACTTGTCGTCTCTCAAGGTAGAGAGCTCCTGGCTCCTCACACAAAAGAGAAGACACTCAAGGTTGGAGTCACTTCCTCACGGTAAGAAGAGATTGAGAGGGTAGATAAGGTAAGGGAACAATATACCTAGAGATAGCTGCCCCCAACCACAAATTTCTCACCAATTGAGCCGACATGCATTTCGATGACCGGTCATAGCTTCGGTACCACCCACAACGCAATGCAGTGCCACCTCAGCCAAAATATCACATCAGCATGCTCTCATCATCATACATACATACGCTGTTGCCACAACTCCCACCCTGTTGCCACAGCCTTCCAGCGGCGAACCCCTCTACCCGAGTCCCGCTCAACAAGCCAGCGCCGAAGTATCCTCACTGCACAGAAGCATCGTCAACGCACCAAGTAACAACGTCGCCGGCGCCAGGTAATGGTGATCACGAACCAGCTCTGATACCAAATTGCAAGGAATATGAGTGAGAACGATATACAGAAAGCCAAGTTGCGAAATCACAGAGGTGTCCAAGTAGTCGTGTACAAAAAGAGAGCACAAATGCACCAAGATTCCATCCAAATAAGAGCAATACATCATGAGCCAATGTTCAAGCCCTCAGGCCACACCAACATAGTATCCAATGTCGCCCATCTCTGTCTCGCGCCCAGCGCCCAGCCTACACTACTTGCCTATCCTACTACATCCGCATACACACAACAGGCTGACTTCAACTTTGAAGACCAATGTACATGACGTCAACACCATAGCTGACCTCCTTCATGCACCAGGTACGTATCTCGCCTCCCCTCATCAGACCCTGACCACCCACACTCGCCTCTTTCCTGAAGACCACCGATCGCCCTTATCCCACTAGCGCCCTGCAACCCGGATATGGCTGCTTGCGCTCGGCTGCCCAGCAGCGCCCCTCTCACCTCTCAAGCGCCCGCACGCGCCCTGACCGCTAACGCAGCACGCAGCCTCTCGTGCAGCAACGCAGCAGCGTGACCGCAATGCCTGGGTGGGCCCCCCTCCTGACCCTGGCTGCCTCCTTCCCTATATGGAAGTCGCAGCCTCTATTTGGCTGTGTGTGGCCAGGCTGGGAAGCTTCCAGTAGCTTCCAGTCAGGTCCCAATGCTTGCGCCCAGGCCCAACTGTGCAGTTGAGGGCCTGGCCCCTTTACAGTTGGGCAGCGGTCAGTGTTTCCAGGCTTGGGCCGTTTGCTGCATTTGCACAGGACCCAGGGTATGTATGTCGACAATGCTGCTTTTCCGTAGGCCTGTAGCCATTTCGTGATGTATTTGCCTTGCATTGTGTGTGTGTGTGTCCAGGCGCAACTACCACGGCCTGGGCTCAATTGTACGACTCAGCACAGAGGGCTCACGCTTCCTCTCAACCAACTAGCGTGCTGCAACCGCCTGAGTACCCACATATGGAAAAATATCGAATTTCGGCCTCTGGTGAATATTTAGGCCCGCCTTCACTTAGGGCGGGCATTGGGCTTGCTGAGGGCCTCAGCCCAGGACAGGTGCATGTCTCATAAGGGCCCTGCGAGGGTTCATTCCTCGCGGTAGGAGCTATTGCTGTTCTATTTTTATTTGTGGTTATGATGCTATCCATCTCCAGGGACCCAAGGACTTGAAAAATCAAAATAGCGAAATTCTAGAGTCATTTCAATAGGCTAAGAAATCACACGCATTGTATCGTACAATCGAGGCAGCCGCCAGGCTGTTGTATAATGAAGTTTTAATAACAAATCTTGAGGCAACACATTTTCATAATGAAAACGGAGTCTATTTTGCATGTTTGAAAATCTGCCTTTTTTATTTAATTATATTCAACGCAATACATTAGAAAACGTTGTCCCGTAAGGGATATATATGATATGATATCTATCATATCAAAGGGCCAAGTCAAGCAGGTCACACTACTTAAGCCTGTCAGTTGCATTAATTTAATTAACAAAAAACAAAACCACACATATGCCTACAATGAATCAATATTAGGTGGTCAATTGTATAGAAGCATTTGGACCTTCGACTTTCTATGTACCAAACAACCGCCCCTAGAAAATCTCGGTGTATCTGTTTCATGCAAGTATGTTGCGAATAGCCAGACTCACCAGAGTTGGAACATTTCTGGAAGCGTGGTTCCCACAATGTTTCTAGATTAGTACGCATTACCTCAACACTTCGTGTTCAACAATTTGGCGGAGATGTCTGAATTGCTGCACTTTGTGCCTGGAGGCTCACAAGAGCGTTTTCCTTCGGCCCGGAAGCCTCGAGTTGGTCGATTGATTTTCATGTCAATTCTCTGATGTTGACTCAAGGTGACAGGATTCGAACCTATGACCCTCTATACCCAAAACAAATGCGCCACCAGACTGCGCTACACCTTGTTATGTTCAATTGGTAAGTCAACTAGCTGACTAAATAAGATTGGATTGACTGGAACTGGTAAACTGGCATGGTTGGGGGTTGACCAAGGGTTGGTCGTTTCCAGTGACCCCCTTTCATGACAGGCAGTGGTCCCCATCTTGACTTAATCAATTTGGGTATCTCCAACCACGCGGATGGATAAATATAATAAGTCGTGTCCAAGGCCAGTTCTAACATGTGGCCGTGACATTGAGGGTTGCAGCGGGGAAAACACTCAAGTGGCGGGAAAGAAGCCCGCGACACTTAGAAGCAGCGGAGAAACACTCAAGTAGCAAGTAGGTCGGTACCACACCAAGTAGTGGTAGATGTGTTTGGTACTCGAGCCGGAGCAGAAGATGACAAAAGTTGGCATTTTTAGAGGCCCAGTAGTTGTAGCCTAGGTCTAGGTGGGTACCAGTCCAAGTGGTCTGAGTCTAGGGCCTGTATGGGCAATAACAAAGTCTCCAATGATGTTTCCCTCCGAAAGGGAGGAGGTACCAGTTACTTGGAGGCAGCGCGGCCTGGAAGTCACCACCCAAGAGGCAAGCAGGCCGCTATATCTCCAGGAGGAGCAAAGTGCTCCTCCTCATTCTTTGGTGTGCAAGTTTGGCGACACACGGCTTGGAGCGCTGGCTCGAGCAGCGCTGCTGGGAAGGAAGGAGCGCCCAGCTCCCCACCTCGGCTATGGTGGAGGACCACGGGCTAGAGGAGGAGGAAGAAGAGGACTAGGAAGGGGGAGTGGCAGAGGTACTTACCTTGCTATGGTGGACGCCATCTTCATCACCTTGGTGGGCGATGCATCTGGAAGGCCCCAGTTGGGGTAGAGCTACACCAAGAAGCTTTGAGGCAGAGTCAAGCATGGCGTCCTGAGTTGAGCAGCTATAGCTACTTTGAGTTGTCCTTTGCACATCAAGGCAAGGCCCTAGCAGTCCGCCATAGCCTCGGCCTTCACGACGAGGAAGGAGAAGGGTGTCCATGGCTATGGTGGACCTCATGTTGTGCCTGCAGTGGAAGAGGGATTCGGACATTGATTCTGGTTCAACCATTCAACATTATTATTATTATTGATTGTGGGTGGAGAAAAGGAGGAGGAGAGTGGTTGGCGAGAAGGAGGCAATTATCATTGGTCTTTGCTGATGTACATTTTCTTCTTCTTTCTTTCTTTCTTCTTCTTCTTCTTCTTCTTCTTCTTCCTCCTCTTTCCCTCTCTCCCCTCTCAAGCTCATTCATTTCTTTTAGCAATTGGACGACATTGTGCTTCCTCATGAGTTTGTACTTCGAAATTGGCCAAGATCATAACACACTAACAATCGTCAATCGGTGCCTGCAGTCTCTAACACAATGATTGAAGAATTCTCTAATTACTAATTTTATCTTTGCCTCAGCGGGCAATAGAATAAAAACATTAAATCTATTGAACCTATCTGCTACTACCATCACTTGATTGTTCCCGTTTGTGCTTTTGACCTTGGTGTCCATAAAGTCGATGGACACAGAGTCACCGGAACCGGACGAGACAGGTAGTGGTCTCAACAGACCAAGGGGGGCCTGTGTGGAACTTTTGTTCCGCTGACATACTTGGCATCCCTGGATGTATGCAATGCAATCGTGCTTCATGCCAACCCAGGTGCAGGACCGGAGGAGATTAGCATTAGTCTTCCTCCAACCAAAGTGGCCCATAGTGTCGTGGCATTTATCCAAGATTGTGGTCTTGACAATCTCATTGTTCGGAATGCAGAGTCCGTCAAGCCTGTCAGTCTTCTCAAATAACAGTTTGTCAGTCACCCGGTAGTCTGTGACTTTGTGCGATGCAGTCCGCACTCTTTTAATTAGTTTGCTGTAAACGGGATCGTCAGTGTATGCAGCCTTAATCTGATTGCTTACTCCGCACATCAGCGGCGACATTGTATTTGCATTTGATTGGTTTCATCTCAAAGCCAAATTGGTCTATTTCCCCAGCCCACCTAGTCAACTTGGGCGTCTTTCAGGCCTGGGTTTTCAACCAGCGTAGGGTCTCGTGATCAAAATAGACTTTAAAGTGTCTTCCTAGGAGGTAATGTCGCCAATGACTCAAGGCCTCTCTTACAGCAAATAACTCTCGCTCATACGTCGAGGCAATGGCTCTCTCACTAGGCAACGTACACGACATGGACTCTACTGGCCTATACACCTCTCCATCATTTTGTTGGAGTACAACGCCAATCCCATATTGGCTTGCGTCAATAGTGACAATGAATGGAAGTGATGGGTCTGCAACTTTCAGGACCAAACAACCCTCTCCAGTGCTAGAGGTGCTGGTAAGAGCAAACATCGCTAGCACCGGGGGAGAGGCTCCATCTATTGGTGGGGAGCGTCACCTGCTGGAAAGCGGGTCCAGCGTCCCATATACATAGTGAAAATACAGACTGAAGTAGAGAAAAACCTGCCAGCATTGATTGCTCTGGGGTCCAGAGGATTAACTGAGCAGGTTGTATCGGGACAGGAACCTCTTCGCCCCATGCCAGGCGCCAGATATCTGCTGCTACCAACTTGTTCCTTTCTCCGAATGAGGATCTGATGCTGGCGCCCCTACATATATCCTGTTGCAGTCCTGCTCACTCCGCTCCATACCACTGCATGTCCACCACCGCCAGCTGATGGGGTGGAAAGGGATCGGGAAAATCCGATGGTGGCTGTAACGGAACCTCTTGGCCCACCGAATACTCAATCAATGACTTCTTCAATTTCTTGAAGGCCGAGGTACATTCTTTGTCCCAATTCCATATTGTTTCTTTCCTCAGCAGTTTGCGCAATGGTGCAGCTATCATGGTGAAGTTTCGTACAAACTTCCGGTAGTAATTGGCGAAGCCTAGGAACAACCACAATTTGGTCAATGTGTGCGGTGTTGGCCAATCCCTGATTGCTTTTATCTTCGCATCTTCCCGTCGGACACCATTTCCGTCTAACACATGGCCTAAGTATAGCACTTGATGCTTCACCCATTCACATTTCTTCGGGTTCAGCTTGAATTTGTGCAACTTGTCTAAGATCAAACACAAATGTTGCTGGTGCTCCTCTTGAAGTCTTACTAAGAACGACCGCAATTCGGTCAACATGTGCGGTGTTGGCCAATCCCTGATTGCTTCTATCTTTGCACCTTTCGGTCGGACGTCATCTCCGTCTAACACATGACCTAAGTATAGCACTTGATGCTTCGCCCATTCATATTTCCTTGGGTTCAACTTGAATTTCGCAGTGCGCAGCTTGTCTTAGATCAAACGCATATGTTGTTGGTGCTCCTCTTAAAAGTCTTACTAGGACTGCCCGCAGTTCGGTCAAGGTGTGCGGTGTTGGATGTTGTCCGACCGGAAGATGCAAAGATAAAAGCAATCAGTGATTGACCAACACCGCACACATTGACCGAACTGCGGTCGTTCCTAGTAAGACTTTAAGAGGAGCACCAGCAACATCTGCGTTTGATCTTAGACAAGTTACGCACTGCGAAATTCAAGCTGAATCCGAAGAAATGTGAATGGGCAAAGCGTCAAGTGTTATACTTATGCCATGTGTTAGACGGAGATGGTGTCCGACCGCAAGATGCGAAGATAGAAGCAATCAGGGATTGGCGAACACCGCACACATAACCCGCGGCCCAAGTATAGCACTTGACGCTTTGCCCATTCACATTTCTTCAGGTTCAACATAAATTTCGCAGTGCGCAGCTTGTCTAAGATCAAATGCAGATGCTGCTGGTGCTCCTCTTAAGGTCTTACTGGAACGACCGCAGTTCGGTCAACGTGTGATGTGTTGGCCAATCCCTAATTGCTTCTATCTTCGCATCTTCCGGTCGGACACATCTCCGTCTAACACATGGCCTAAGTATAGCACTTGACGCTTCGCTCATTCACATTTGTCCGGGTTCAACTTGAATTTCGCAGTCCGCAGCTTGTTTTAAGATCAAACGCAGATGCTGCTGGTGTAGACGACTACGAATTTATCTAACCATTCACGAAAGAGATTGTTCATGCATCTTTGGAAGGTAGGAGGGGCATTAGTCAGACCAAACGGCATGACCACAAACTCATAGTAGCCGTAGCGGGTCCTAAAAGTCGCCTTATGCTGGTCCTCGGTCTGTACCTCTATTTGGTGGTACGCCAATTTCAAGTTAATCTTCGAAAAGTACTTGCATCCCTGCACCCTATCCAGCACATCATCTATCATGGGCAAAGGTTCAACGTTTTTCACCGTAATCGAGTTCAAGCCCATATAGTCGATGCACATGTGCAATTCGCCTTCCTTCTTCGGCACGAATAGCACTGGTGCGTCATATGGCGATGAGTTGGGCCTAATCCACCCTTTTCTATCAGTTCATCAAGCTGCTTACTCAGCTCATCGAGTTCCTTGGGAGACATTCGATAGATGGGCCCATTGGGAGTCTTGCTGTCGGGCTCAATTGTTATCATGTGCTCTCTCTCACCACTACTCTTGTCAGGGTCTCTCCCACATCAGCGAACTCTTTCAGCAACTTCTTGACTGCGGGTGGTGTCTTCTTGTCCTCCTTTTTTTTGCTCTCACTGACCGGCCTAACATAGGCTACAAAGACTTGGTCCATCAGATCGACTTTGACCACGTGCTTGGCGAATGCAGGGGCACTCATACAAGAAAGGGACACACTGGACTCTATTCCAAACTCGAGGAACAACCACATTTTCTTTTTGCCACCTTCAGGGATGGGCAGCCAGCACTCATGCTCGTCCATCTTCACATCAAAGCTCGCGGCCTTTCCCCAATCCGCCCCCACAATCAAGTCAAAGGGAAGGCTATCCTCCACTAAAAGGGTCAGGGAATGCAAAACTTTCTCTACCTTGTTCCCCACCTCCAACCGGAAGCATGCCTTTACCCATTCAACATACACTTCTAATCTCACTTCGCGGTTGTCTGCCAGCCTGTTAATGACCGACTCTTCCAATTTCAAAACCTTCATGCCGAGGTGCATCTTCTGCAGTCCCCTTCGGCTAATGTAGCTACGTGCTGACCCACAATCAACTAACCCACAATCGACTAACCCACAATCGACTAACGCCCCTACTCGCTCTCTACTAATCTCTACATCTCCTATAATAAGCTGCCCTTTACTCTTCTTCTTCATTTCAGCCCAAACTTGGCGACGAGTGATCAGCTCATCACCAATGCCTGCGAGGGAACCACCCAGAGAGACCCTAGCACAAGCGGTCTCTGGACAACTAACTGGGTGGGGGCCTACATTAGTCTCTGCCATGGGGGCCTTCAGACAGGAGGGTGTCTGCTCAATGCGCGCTTCGATCTGTCTGCCTGTGTCTGAAGGCCCAACAGGAGCAACTGCGACTCCTATTGGTTGTTCCCTTTTGGGTAGCGGTAGTCAGGAAAAAATAGACAATGTGGTTGGGATCACCACACTTTAAACATTGGCGTTAAGTCGTTGTTGCCACACTGAGCATTCAATACCCATTTCCTTCCAAGGTTCACCTATGGAGGGAGAACCGCGTCCACCTTGTGAGGAACCATTACCCCAACCTCCCACGTAATAGCTACCTTTGCTACTACTCCCCCAACCTCCCACGTAATAGCTACCTTTGCTACTACTCCCCTGGGTGCCATGTCCTCTGCCTCCACCTCTTCCTAGGCCTCCTCTACCTCCACCTCCTCTCCCTCCTTGTCGCCCTCCCCCATGGGCTGCAGCGGTCGCATAGTCCCCTCCTTGGGCTATTGGGGTGACGTTTGGCTCTTCTAGTCTATAATCTATATTTTCGTAGGAGAGTGTCTCGACTCCCCCTTCGTAAAATGTGAATAGAAGGCTATCTTTTCCTTCCACACTCCCAGATATGGTCTTGTTTTTCCACCGGCCTCCTATTTGCAGGTCCTTCCAATAATGGCAATAGTTTGCCTCTTGGAGGAAGCTGGCCTGGTCTACAACTATCTTACTAAACTTCTCGTATGCCATGCCCTCTTCCTTGGTTTGGGGATACAGTTGGGTTCGATGGGGATCGGGAAGTGCTCGTGCGAAGTTGTTCGGGATCTGTGTGGGAGTGAGACCATGATCGGGACACTATAGGAGGTCGTCCATAGTGGTCTTGAGTGCCGATACACTCTTCCATTTTCGATCAGCTATATTGAGGATTAAATGTTGTGTACGTCGAGGCCAGGTTTTTGTCTCTGAATCGGTTCTTTAGGGCCTTGAAGAAATCCTCAATGCGGGTCTGCTGGGAACAGTCTACCATCGTTGAGCAGCCTGCCTCCTTTCCTAAGGAGATTGCGAAATTTGCAGCATCCCCACCAACGCATGAACTGGTCCCAGTATGGAACCAATTGTGCTTAAGGTACGTGCACATGTGCGCTTCCCACTGGTAGAAGTTTTCCTCCTCCTTCCTATCGTAAGTCCAGGGGATCTTCACCTTCATCTTTTCTATCCTTCCTTCCCATTCAGACTGTCTCTCTTCCGCCTTTCAATCTCCTTCCTTCCTCGAGCTTTTGCCTCCCTTCCCATCATCGCCAGCATCATCTCCACCATCTCCACCTCCACTACGGCCACCTACTCTTACCGCAGTGACGGCCTCCACTAACTTCTTGGTGAAGATATCCTCTAACTGTCGTGCATAGACCCTGGTTCCCTCATCTATCCAATGAGCAGAGGCACAAAGGAAATTCGGTTTGGTGGTGGTCGAGCTGGGTAATGGTCTTGTTCATAGCAACGAGTTCCTGGGTCGTGTGGAGTAATGTGTCAGTCACAAGAGAACGATTGTCCTTCCACACACCTACTTGGTCTTTTTGTGCCCGGAGCCTCCGCTGAATCTCTTCCCCTTCAGCCTTAGAATCCGCTGGGGCATTTCGTGTCTTCTCTCTTGTATCACAAATTCCTTCTCAGCTTCATCTACGCAGCCTCCAACTTTGCTATGAACTCTGTCCTTTTCGCCTCCCACTCCTCCGCCCATTCATCCTTTCAAACTTCTCCATCCATGTCTAGGTGTTAACCGGGTAGAGGTGCAGTTGGCTGGATTCTCCCCTTTTGTCAGGCCCTCCTTCTCTAGCCCTGTTCCTAGGGTCGTCCAACCGCTCCTCTTGTTCCCCTTCTTCTTCTTCTTCTTCTTTTACAACTTCGACCTGCTGTTTCTGTTTCTCCAACATTTTCAGCTTCTCCTCCAATTCCCTTCTCTTTCTACAGTCTTTCTTTCTCTTCTTTCTTCTTCCTTTGCACCTCCTCCTTCTCCTCCTTTTCCTTCTTCTTCTCTGCCAGCCTCCTATCAATTTCGGCCTGTTGTTCAGCGGTATACGGCTGGGTGGACGCCCCGGATCGACTCACGACATGGATGCCAAAGGTCCGGGCGAACCCCAGTGGAAAGAGAAAACGGACTATGGGCCCCTATATCACGGACAGGGCCAAGAAGCCGAACATCGGGTAGTCCTCCATAGCGAGGGTCAGCATAGATAATTTGGCTCCGCCTCCTTACCACGTAGACCTACTCCTCAAAACTTAACAGTCCTCAACACTGATATTAATGCTGACCTAAATCATGGTCTGACTCTACTTCCCTCCCCACTTCTGTCACTATAAATCTCCCCTAACAGCTGGTGGGCAACCAGCAGTTTAAGGTCAGCCAACACAGACCTCAGGAATTCATTAACGACACAAACAGGACGCCGTGCCCACCATTTTGAAGGATTGCTCAAAACACTTATAGACAGATTCCTCGCTGTGGGCCACAGGGTTCGAGTAGAACTACCACCAGATGGGCTGTCGGCCGGTCAGTACCGGTCCTTGGGGGATCTCCCTGGCTTCCTTCCCTGGTGGACCCTACATCTCACCCCTACTTCGCCTGCTCGCTAGCCAACTATCAAATTTTTACTGACCTCTAGAACTCCTCACTGCGTCTTGTTAGCTTTCAGTCGCACGTCGGTCAGTACCGGGCTTAGGGCTAGATAGGTTGTTTTACGAGCGCCTGCCGCTCTTGCCTGTGCTTCTTACTTTGCCGAAAGATACATCCAGTCGGCGAGTTCCTACCCTAGACCGACCTACAGCACACACAAAACTTTCATTCTCACGGGACTAGGGTCCCACTGGGTACCTATGCCCCCAGGTAGGCCGGCAACCCTAACCACTTTCCCCACAAGGGGGAGGGGCCGAGAGATCGGTCTCTGACTCACCAATCAATAGGCAGATCAACTTGATGACAAAGTGTGACTGCCGACTTAAATGACGAGATGACATCAACAAAAATCGACTTGCAGCAAAAGTCTCCTGGAAAATTTGGGGGAAGGTACCATGCACAACAAACAATTTGCAAAAATGACAAGGACCAAGGCAAGAAGCACTTCACAGGGTGTTCAACGCTCCGTCGGTGAAGCTCCACAATCGCAGGTACGCTCCTCAACTTCGGCCCCTTCTACTTTGGCCCTCAACTTGCATTCAAACCCTAATCTCTTTTTCTTTTTTTCTATCGCATCCACTTGGAACCAGCTCCGATACCATTGAAATGAAACGAGTACTCGTCAAGTTCCACCTTGCATACATCAATGAACATTCACGTGAAAGTTCACGCGTGAGAAGCCAAACCGAGATACAATCAACACATGAAGATGTCGTCTCCAAAATTATTATCAATATACAAGGAGTATTTGTAATGAACTTAGTCTGGAGGATACTCGTTAAGTGTCGAAGTACAGGATAACCCTATGCTGAATAATGTCTCCAATAATCATGAAATGTGACTCATGATACAATGTCTCGTAACCAATAGATGGAAGGAGAGGAGGGGGAGAAGAAGAGACCTACAGGGTGGAAGAGTTAAGTATTAATCAATGGCCACATAGATAGTAGCCCCTCGACTCCCTGTCCTTCTTCGGGCCTCCCCTCGACTCCACGTCAGCAAATAGTGTCCAAGAAACGAGGCTGACAGGGCCTGATCACATCAGAGTGCCACGTGGCACAGTTCTCCCATAAAGACGTTACAGCAGCGCACAGTATCGCCATCAGCAACAGGTAAGTATCCCCTCTCTCTCTCTCAATCAATCCACAGATCTCGATCTCCCTCCTTGTCGCGTCCAACTCAGCAATGAAGACAGTGTGGCAAATGCCACATCAGCAATGGTAGACAGCGTGACATGCACCATGTTAGCAATGTAGACAGCGTGGCATGCGCCACGTCAGCAGTGTAGACAGCGTGGCATGCGCCACGTCAGTAATGTAGACAGCGTGGCATGCGCCACGTTAGCAAGCCAGAAGACAATTGGCGCCAAAGTTGAAAGGCACCAGCACGCGTGCAGCAATCTCACGTCTTCATTGCACAGTGCCAGCGTCCAGCCAGCGTACAGCCAGCATCAAGCCAGCGTCAAGCCAGAGTCAAGTCAGCACGGGAAGACTGCATGTTGACTCTCGGAGGCAGGGGCCTTAAGTAGCGTTGACGAGGTCGACCTGCCTCTGGTCTCCCACCCACGGTGGCTCAGATTGACTCACAGCCGACGGCTTGGATCTCGTACAGTTGCAAACTTCCACTTGGTTCGAATGTTGTATAACTGGCGGTCTGGGCTGGGTCCATGCAGACTTTGACTGGAGGGCCTCGTACAGTTAACCGAAAGTCAATTGTCGGGAGCAGGGCCCCTGCATTCAACAATTGGGGTCCTGCCTCTTGGCCATGCGGCCTAGACCCGTCATCGGGCCTACGGGTGGCCCCTAGACAGTCAACGAGGCATATTGCAGCGGGGTATTGCATTCCTATCGGCCCAATTTTCGAGTGCCATCGCAAAAATACATTAACTTCCTTTTAGCCCGTGCTCAAATGCAACAATAACATCAGGGGCAGTAGGTAATAGTTCTTTCTTACTAAACCATCTAGCTTCAGACGGAGGTTGAGACTTAAACTTTACCTTGAACTGGTTATGTGATCTTCCTCTGCCACCTCTAGAGAAGTACCCATGTTCCAACATCTTCTCAACTTCATAACCTCCATTCGCCGAAGGAGGGAACATAGATGGTCTGTTGGGAAATTCATGTCCCTCTACATATGGCAGGAGTTTAGACCCGTGAAATACAGAATAGGTCTTGAGGTGTGTGGGTACATCAATTCTATATGAAGGTCCATCTGCATCCCTAATCACCTTGAGAACTTCCCAAGGTCCGTAGTAGACAAGCAACAAATTTTGAGACACATTCTCTTCCAAGGAAAATTCTTTAGACTTCACCCATACAAGATCACCTTCTTGGAATTGAGATGGTCGACGATGCTTGTTGGCATGTTCAATTTTTGCACCTGGGCTTTCTGTATATTTTCCTTGACTTTCTTTATACCTTCTTCATATAGAACTGCAGCCTTCGAATTTGGTCCCGAGTTAGAGCATCAATGGGACGTCGTGGCTTCCAACCTTTATGCAGTGCATTCGGTGTTCCCCCTGTGACAGTGTTGTATACTATTATTATATGCAATTGCAATCTTAGGTAACTTCTCATCGCAATTTATCTGATCGGGTCGTACATTCATGCGCAAACGTTGCTGGCACAGACAATTCATCTGTTCAATTTGACCATTCGTTTTAGGGTGTCTACCTGACGACGTGGTCAACCTAGTGCCGTAGGCTCCCATCAACTTTTGCCATTGTAGACCGGGGAACAATACATCCCTATCAGAGACGATGACTTTTGGAAATCCATGTTCTGAAACCCATCACATCTAAAACTTTTGGATGACAAGTTTCGTCTTTGCTTCGGCAAGCAAGGGAATGAACATAGCATATTTTAATAATCGATCAACAATGACCATTACCTGACTGTTGCCATTGCGACTCTTAGTGAGGCTCATGAAGTCCATCGAGATAGACTCACTTGGCTCACTTGGAATAGGTAGTGGTCTCAGTAGTCCCAATGGATTCTCATGTGAGGGCTTGTTCCTTTGGCAAACAAGAGAAGTTCGCACATAGGTTAGCACATCCTCATTCATTCTTTTCCATACAAAGTGTTCTCTAACATTGGCATACGTCTTCTTGAAACCGAAGTATCGTTTAGTGAAGTGTTCTCTAACATTTGCATACGTCTTCTTGAAACCGAAGTGTCGTTTAGTGTCATGGCATTCTCCAATAATCATACTCTTGATTGATTTTTTATGGGGAATGCATAATCTTTCTTCGGTCTTATCAAAGAAGAGTAAGCCATCAGTCATTCGATATTCGAGAAAGAGTTCAAAATTTCTCTGTAGGGTCCCAATGATAGGACTCCATATCGGATCATCCGCATAACCCTTACGGATTTGCTCTTTCAGGTCGTTCCCAATATCGAGATAGGAGACAATTGTTCCAAAGAAATCAGCACGCCTGGACAAAGCATCCACAATCACATTAGACTTTCCTTTAATGGTCCTTAGTTCAAAGTCATATGTGTCAATGAAAGCAGACCATCTAACTAACTTGTAGGAGGGTCGAGGTTGGGTTTTGATCCACTTCAGGGTAGAGTGGTCTGAATAGACAGAGAAGTGTCTCCCTAGCAAGTAGTGCTTCCATATGTCCAGTGCAATAACCAAGGCGTAAAATGCCCTTTCGTAAGTGGAGTTGGCCAATTTCTCAGACGAAAGTCTCGTGGACATAAACTCAATGGGTCTATATCCCTTACCGTCATCCTGCTGTAGCACAACCCCAATTCTATACTGACTTGCATTAGTGGTGACAATGAAAGAGAGAGAAGGATCAACAATCTTAAATACAGGGTAGTGAGTTAGTACGTGTTTCAACTTTTTGAACGAAGATTCACAATCTTTGTCCCATAACCAAGGTTTTTCATAGGAGCAGTTGTTAAAGAAAAGTTTCTTATGAACTTCCTATAGTAACTAGCAAGTCCTAGAAAAGATCCGAGTTATTGTCTTGGGTCAAGGCCAATCTCGAATTGTTGTAATATTTTTCTCTTCAGGCCTTAGTCCCTTTTCGTTCATTATACGCCCTAAGTACAATACTTCAGGCATAGCAAACTCAGACTTCTTAGGATTTAGTTTAAAGTTGCCTTCGCGCAACTTTTGAAGTACCATACGTAGGTGTTTCTCATGGTCCTCCAGTGTCTTACTATACACGAAGATGTCATCGAGATACACCACTACGAACTGGTCCAACCATTGTCGAAACAACTCATGAAAGATCGTAGGTGCATTCATCAATCCGAAAGGCATAACAATGAACTCGTAGTGTCCATACCTAGTTAGCAAAGTCGTCTTGTGTTGATCTTCAAGAGCCACCTCGATCTGGTGGTACCTTGACATCAAATCAATCTTGTTGAAGTACTTACACCCCTGCAACTGATCAACTAGGTCATCAATATGAGGAAGGGGCTTCACATTCTTAACAGTGACGGAGTTCAATCCTCGATAGTTAATGCATAGCCTAAGTTCCCCTTCCTTCTTGGGCACAAACAAGACAGGTGCACGATAGGGACATGAACTTTGGCGAATCCATCCTTTCCCAGTTAGTTCTTGCAGTTGTTTCTTCAATTCTTGTTATTCCCTATGAGACATTCGATAAATATGTCCTTTGGGAATCTCACTCCCGAGAATAATCTCAGTGGTGTGCTTGATAGCACGCTCAATGATTCCCGTCGGTTCAGTCTGCAAGTCCTTGAACTCAGATAGGAGTTTTTTAATAGAAGGTGGGTAGGATGAGGAACATTCGCCTACTCATTTAAACCACCAGTACCCTGCCCAACCAAACATTTTGCTCTTTCTGAATTCATGGAAGACATGGGCAAGGTCGGTAGAGGCTAGGTAGAGCCCCGCCGAAGGTGCGAAGGTCGTTTGTTTTGAAAACGAGAAGGAACGACCACTGAACACAATATCATTTCTCACAAGAAAAAAAAAATCACTTCTCACGAGGAAAAAAAAACAGGAAAAAAAAACGAAAAGGTTTGTCCTCTGCGCATGTCGTATCTCATATTTGAAACGAGAATGAAAAAAAAACTTATGCATCTCGGGTTTCAAATGATAATGTATCTTCCTCCACAATCTCGACAAATACAACGAAGATTGCATAGCCCTGCATAGGGACAACAAGCATAAATCGAGAAATGATTTATGGGGGGAAAAAAAGGCCACTCACCGTCATTTTTGGCTTTTCGGCACGTGGACCTTTGCTCTGACAAGGCGCGCTATCCGCATGCGTCAAAAATTCGCGGAGGGCCATACCTACCAGCACTACATCTCATTATGCTTGTATCGGACCAGAGATATCGTCTCCGTACACTCAGCACCAAAAGACTTCAAAAGAGACCGTCGGGGAAGTGCCTGACTGAGGGCATAGTAGCATTAGTACTGCAAGAACGTATCCGACCACAAACATGCCCAAATCGTTTTTTTTTTTTTTTTTTTTTTGGCCTCGCCAGCACGGGAGGGCGTTTTTCCCGATCACAGGAAAGGTCGTCGTTGAGGGCGTATTCTCACTAGCACTCTCCAAAATGTATATGACCGCACTCAAGACCAAATCTTCACTTTCTTTTTTCTTTTGTTCCTTTTGTTTCTTTCCTCGTATTACACATGCTTGGTCGCCCGACGTTGAAAATAAGTTAGGGTTTAGAAAAAAACGAAAAAGAAAGAAAAGAAGAAGGGAAGGGGAAAAAAAAAGCAGTTCTTGGTAGACGTACCGGTAGCCCGACGCTGAAGGACCGGTCGACCGCTATATATTTGTTTTCACTAGCTGCCTCCTACCAAAACAAAGAGGTTGCATATCTATAAAAAAAAAGGTTCGGAGGAGTGTTTCGAAAGGTACTGGTGGTTTAACAAACACCATTATCACGTCCTGATCCAACTTCTTCTTTGAGACCATTGATCTAAAGGTTGGATAACTCATACAACAGAAAGACAATGACGAGTCAAATCCAGACCTGTGAGACAGTTTAATTGTTTTAGATTCTGACTTTTTGTCCTTTAGCTTTACATTTTTTTTCTTTAAACTTGATGTCTGGGTCGGCTTCCTCGTGCGAATCCATTTCCAAAATCATGTCAAAGGGCAAGTTTTTTTCAATTAGGAAGATACTTCATGCAAAATTTTATTTCCTTCCTTGGTTCGAAAATAACACTTTACACGATCAACATATTGAGAGAGTGATTGTGCTTTTGTCAACCAACATAGACATGATAGGTTTAGGTAAGTCCTTTACCTTCATTGTCGGATGCAACTTTCGTATTGCTTTCTATGAGATGTAGGATCGCATCGATCCTGGATCTAATAAGGCACCTACTCGCGTACAATCTCGATGTCTGCGAACATTAGCTCACCCTTAGACTTTGCTTTCTTAGCCCACAAACTTCTTCGTGCAACGAGTTCAGTTCCAAGTTAGTCAAGGGAATCGTCCAGAGAGACAGAACATAAGACAGTGTCAGGGTGTTCCGGACGACGGGCCGAAGAAGAGCCATCCTTTGCCGTGTGAGTTGAGGGGTTGAAAGGGGTGATCGACGCCTTACCTTCAACTAAACCCTTCAACTCAGTAGGAGCAGATGTTCCTCCTACTGGCTGCTCCCTTTTGGGTTCCGGATGAGCGGGCACCATGCGATGATATGCCCCGCAATGCCAAACTTGAGACACTGCCTGTTGTTCATCCGGTCCTGTCACTCTCCTCAAGTCAATCCCATCTTTTCCCAAGGCCTACCGACTGCAATACCAGGATGCTCGGGAAAGGAGCGTGGCCTCTTCTTCTTATTCCAATTCGGATTGGTGCCACCCTTGTTGGCCACCATGGCAGTGACGTCGCCCTTTCCAGACTCACTGCCGCCGCTAACTCCACCCTCCGCCTCGTCAAGGGGTAACTTCTCCATTGTATCATCATCGAAGACGACAAGCATGTGATCCTGTCACTTTTGTCGCCACAGGACATGTTTCCCATACCCACCAACCGGACCATTTCATACCACGAACGCACAGGTTCCTTTTACCTGTGCGGTCATTTGTTCCCGCTGGAGCACAAGATCGCAAAATTGCCTATAGCTATACTTACCAGACTTTGCATCGGCCACGAGCTGTCAGCGAATCAGCTCGGGCAATGCGCGTGAGTAGATATATAGGACCTGGTTGTCCTGGAAGTTGAGTCCAGGTACCTACAACAGACGATCCACCTCATGAGACAATGCATCAACAGAAGACCAACGCTTTTGACTTATGGTGGTGAGCTCGTTGAAAGCCTTATCGGTTGTCGTCTTGTCAAGGAATCTCTCATTGATCTTTTGGAGAAACTCCTTGAGGGTCAAAGTCTTGGCCTACTCACCAACGTCCTCGAATCCGACAGCGTTGGCCTTTGAAAGGACCCACTCCTTTGCCACTTCTCCCAAGCAAAGACGTAGAGAAGGCTACCTGACTCTCAGGTTCCACTGGAGCGGTTCCGCAATAAGTCCGGATCTTACCTATCCACAACAACAAATTTTCTCCCTTCTTGTTGTTGCACGTGAATGGTAATTTCATCTTTACCTTTTCTTTCCTTTTCGGCTTCTCTGTTTCTTTGGTCGGTTCCTTCGTAGCGGGCTCTTCCTTCTTTTTTGCCGGTTTCTCGGATTATTTCTTGGAAGTCTCATGTTTCTCCAGCGCCACTTTCTTTATCTTCGTTGCATCCTTCATTAACTTCTCTTGGGGTTCTTTCTCTTCTTCCCCCTTGGCCTCCTCCTCAATCACCACCGTGTTCTTTCCTTTCACAAGCCGTGTCATGGTCTGCAGTTCGGCGGTGTTGTTGTCAATCTTCATTTCAAGATGAGCAAGGTAAGCCACCATAGTATTCAAAACGGACGCAAGATCAGTTTCTGGTCCTTCAAAGTGAAATCAATGTTTGATTTCATCCACTTTCCTCTCTTGTTGTTCTCTTTCCTTGTTCTTCCTGCGGTATTCTTCCATCTTCTTTCTCCTGCATTCAATGCATCTTCCAATTGTTTGATTGTTCACTGCACTATTTCTTCAGACAGTTTTGTTTCTTCTTTTCTTTCTCTCCCTTCTTCTTCTTTTTCCTGAACGATCTCTTGTGGCCCATTTCGTCCAAATACTTGGCGACATAGCGATCAAGGGCTAATCGCCCATCCTTGATGAGTTCTTGAACTCGTCTGCCGGTTTCCAGCAATTGCACAGCAGTTTCAGCGGCATTTAGTTCAGCTTCTGCAGCTCGCAGATTGAACTGACCGTGAACATGCTGTTCAACTTCGGGTCCGGCTCCATGTACCTCGCCGAGCAGCTGGCGGAGAAGGCCCAACAAGGTTTGCCTTCTCACTTCTACCTGACAACGGGTTCTCATTTCCCCCTTTCTTCATCTGCAAAGACTGAGAGGGATGGGGAAAAACAAGAGAGGTATGTATTTCGTGAGAATGGAGGCACTCAAACATTTCCAGAGGTAAGTCCGGTTCCCAGCGTGTGAATGCCGCACAATAAATAATTTAAAGACAATAATAATCAATTCCACAGCCACACTCAATTAATTTCAGATTCCTACAGCAAGAAATAAATAAACAAAAATAAATAAGGAACATATTTTTCAATTATTTCTAATCCTAATTCCTAATTCTGCTGTCTAACTTTCTGATGACGTTCTACGAGAGTGTACATGTACCACAGCCACGGCCAGTGTAATCAAGACAACAACACAGGTGAGTATGCACCGCATCCACAGAAAAGCCAAGACAAGTGAGTAGAATCAGCGAACACAAGAACAATCAATATGTAAGCAGCTCATCCTCAATCGGCTGTCTCCTTGCGAATACCAATGCAGCCAGACACAAGGGCCGACGCGTGGCACTACAGCCAAATCGTGATGCTGTACCGCCCGCCAGCACACAAGTGCAAGTATCAATGTCTCACCAACGACAACGTACTGTCTTGACATGCCAACGCAGCACCTCCGCAAAGTTCCCACGTCAGCGTTAGCGGCCGATAGCCCTTCAGGATGGGTGCGACGCCAGCAAGGATCCCCTGCCAGATCATCCACAACTGGTATGCCATGTCAGATCGAAAGTACCACTGGAGTATGGAGCGCCACGTCAACAGGTAAGTCGTGACACAGGCACGTGCCACGTCAGACAATCCCCTGCCAATACCTGGATAACACGTCAGCACCCTCGCGCCATGCCACGTAGGCAGCGCTCCACGTCAGCAGTCCCGATCTCCCACTCTCTCTCTCTCTCTCTTCTCTCTCTCTCTCTCTCTTGAGCGCGATCACCAGCGCCACATCAGCACCGCAGCCAACGATGCTCTCGCCAGTATCTGATTGCCACGTCAGCAACAATGCGCTGCGTCAGCACTGTCACTGTCTTCTTCAGCAGGTCCACGTCATCATCTTCAGGGGGATGGTGTGCACGCGCGCATACAATGTCTAGACCGTGATAATAATTGCGCGCGTCAAAAGACGCGATTCGAATGCACGCAGCAGCTCCCGCCACTTACCTGGGTGCAACTTGGCGCCAGACAGCAGATTGCAACGAAGAAGGTAAGCTCTGATACCAAATTGTAATGAACCCAGTCTGGAGGATATTCGTGAAGTGTCAAAGTACATGATAACTCAGCGCTGAATAATGTCTCCAATGATCATGAAATGTGATCCGTGATACAATGTCTCGTAACCAGTAGACGAAAGGAGAAGAGGGCGAGAAGAGACTTGGAGGGTGGAAGAGAAAGTATCCATCAATGGCCACATATATAGTAGCCCCTCGATTCCCTCTCCTTCTCCAGGCCTCCCCTCGCCTCCAGGTCAGCAAACCGTGTCCAAGAAACGAGCCTGACAGGGCCTGATCACATCAGAGTGGCACGTGGCACAGTTCTCCCGTGAAGACGTTACAACAGCGTGCAGTATCGACCTCAGCAACAGGTAAGTATCCGCTCTCTCTCTCAATCAATCCACAGATCCCAATCTCCCTCCTTGTCGCATCCAACTCAGCAATGAAGACAGTGTGGCGAATGCCACGTCAGCAATGGTAGACAGTGTGGCATGCGCCACGTCAGCAATGTAGACAGTGTGGCATGCACCAGGTCAGCAAGCCAGAAGACAGCTGGCGCCAAAGCAGAAAGGCGCCAGCACATGTGCAGCAGTCTCGCGTCGCTGTGGCACAGTGCCAGCGTCCAGCCAGCGTCAAGCCAGCATACAGCCAGCGTCTAGCCAGCGTCAAGTCAGCACGGCAAGACGGAATGTTAACTCCCGGAGGCAGGGGCCTTAAGTAGCGTTGACGAGGTCAACCTGCCTCTGGTCTCCCACCCACGGTGGCTCAGATTGACTCACAGCCGGCGGCCTGAATCTCGTAGAGTTGCAGACTTCCACTTGGTCCAAATGCTGTCTGGATACCTGCATACAAACAAGTGTGTGTGTCCATGCAGACTTTGACTGGAGGGCATCGTACAGTTGACCGAAAGTCAACTGTTGGGTGCAGGGCCCCTGAATTCAACAATTGGGGTCCTGCCTCTTGGCCATGCGGCCTAGAGCCGTCATCGGGCCTTCGGGTGGCCCTTAGACAGTCGACGAGGCATATTGCAGCAGGTTATTGCATATTTATCTCCAGCGGTTATGCCGCCCACACACACCACAAAGGATCTCAACTGGATGGTGGCTATGGCTTCTCTCTCTCTCTTCTAATCTTGCTTCTCTCTCTGACTTGGCTCGCTCTGCCTCACTCTACCTCTCTCCCTCTGGTCCTACATCGTCACCCTGGATACACCCACTCAGGTAAGCTTGCACCTTGGCGGCTATGGCCACCCGTCCCCTTCTACTACCACCCTAGCTATGGAGAGACTAGGCGACTTCTTCCTCCTCCTGGCGCGGAGTGCCCAAGTTGCATTAACGCACAAGAAGCAGCAGCGCTTCCACATCTTGTAAATGAACAAGTGATGAGCCGCTGCACTGTAGCAGCAGCTAAATATAGGACTTGACTTGGCTTGGCCTGCCTCAGACCGGTACCGGTTGGCCGCGGCCTGTCTGCTGCAAACATTTTGTCAGTCCGGTACCTTCTGGACTTTCCTGGGACATGATGCACAATTGGACTTGCGACTGTTGGAGGACTGGACTGGACGTCTCTGGACTTTTTGGACGGACTTTTACCGAACTACGACGCTTCAGCCTTCGGACCCTACAGCCTATCCTTCCGGGACAGCCTGCGACTGCGACACTTCGGGACTCTGGCACGGGATCAGAGGCCGGGATGAGATGAAACGATGAAGGGGCGCCATGTCAGGCAAACCAAAACGCCAAGCCCTCTTGGTTCTTGCCAAAACAAAACAAAACAAAACAAAAAAAACGGTAAGCCAATGACAAACGCACCAGCTACCAACTAGCGGTACACCACTGAACTGTTGAATTACAGACCTGAGTTCGAAATCCACTGAGGCAGATGAGCAACATACTACAGTTCTGATTATCCTCGCTCCACTACTCACAGCATAGCAAGCATGTTCTAGCAGGAGATTCATTCTCATTTTGCACATTTGGTGAGTAGTGGAGCGAGGCCCCATATCTCACAGCCATCGTCCTTCCGGAGACATCTTCAGCTTCGCTCCACTACTCTCCACGTGCACAAAAGAAATAAAAGTGAATCCTCCACTAGAACATGCCCAGATACACAGCCATATTTTTTGTCTTTTGTGCATGTGGAGAGCCATGGAGCGAGGCCCTTACGCAAGTCGTTTCACTTTTTCGTTTTCCGTTTCAGTCTTTTTCTGCAACCACTGCCACACCGTGGGTTCTTTAGAGCCTGGCTCCAATACTCACGANTTTCCGTTTCAGTCTTTTTCTGCAACCACTGCCACACCGTGGGTTCTTTAGAGCCTGGCTCCAATACTCACGAAATGTGCACATTGACAATGAATACCGCTAAAACATGGGAAGATGCCGCTGGCAGAAAATGACAAAAACAGAAAAAAGCAAAAAGACGTGCAGTGTGGTGGCAGAAAAACGCAAAAAGACAGAAAAATATGGCGGTGCATCTTCCCATGTTTGAGGGCAACATTCATACCAAACAAAAACGAAAAAAAACGAAAGGCTGTGCAGTGCAGTGGCAGCAATTGAGAGGAGGCGTGAGACATAGCCTGGCTATGGCATGCTCTTCGTGCTGTATCTTCCTATTTTCTTGAGAGCTAAGTTTCCCATGTTTGAGGGCAACATTCATACAAACAAAAAAGAAAAAAACGAAAGGCTGTGCAGTGCAGTGGCAGCAATTGAGTGGAGGCGTGAGACATAGCCTGGCTATGGCATGCTCTTCGTGCTGTATCTTCCTATTTTCTTGAGAGCTAAGTTTCGAGATTGGTTATTCGCACAGTGTACGCCGTGTAACGCAGGGTTGCGTGATGTGAGGAGTCAGTCAGTCTGTCTCTTTTCACATCACAGCAAACGACATCACATGCACCCAAAGAAAAAGGGCAAAGCCTCCTGCCGCTCTGTACTTTGTATTTGAACATGCAGCGGCGGATTCACGAACGCTCCAGCCCATGCAGCCCACACATCGCCACAGGCCAGAGAGGGAAACGTGGTTTGACCAACAGTGTAGACTGGCCCTCATGGAAGTGTGCTTAGTCTTTAATAAGAGTATAGAAAAGATACCGAGACACCCCCTTGGCCGACATCCCAACCAGCCCATCCACTCCATCATACTAGCCAATGGCAACGAGTTGATGGCCCTTGGCTTGATCAACACACTCTCCAATTTGTCCTGAGTGCAATCCTCTGTTGTTTCCGCTATGTTGCATCACCGATTAAGGCTATTAGTAACTCCTAATTGCAAGGCTCAAGGCCTCGATAAGCTCTACTGGGCCCTCTTTTCAGTACAGTCGGCCACCCTAAGTGAAGGCAGGCCCGACCAAGGCCTATTTTGGGGTCTCCACACTACTGGGAAAATTCAGACAGTTGAGCAGCGCCAGTTGGTTGAAAGCGCCCAGGCCCTGGCTACCTCTATCAAATGCAAATGAGTCAGGCCCTGGGCGAAATACGCAACAAGGACCGAACACAGGCTGCGGGCAGTTGGGCACGGTAACTGTCACAGGCCCTGGGCCTGATTCTTTCAGACTGGGGCTCCGCCTCCCGGGGCCTACCGGAAGCTTCTGGGCCAGGGCCCGGTGCAGCCAGGTCGCACGCGGCAAGCAGGCCACTTCCATTTAGGAAAGTGCCTGCCCGCATTCCTCATTCGGGCACTGGCTGCATGCTGCGCAAGCGCTGCTGCACTACACGCTGGCCATGCTCACGGGCTCACGGGCGAGCAGGGAGAGGCAGGCAGCCGTAGCCGACCTGCGCTGCATAGCTGGATGGGGCGCATGGTGGTCCTTGGGTGCACGTGGCATCTGTGAGTGGGGGATCGAGGTTGTGAGTGATATGAGAGACATACCTGGTGCTTGAGGCAAACGGCATACTTCGGTGTTGCATACCATACCGGTGCAGACCAGACCAAGAACCGATCTTTCTCGCAAGATACAAGATTGCACAACGGAAGGCTTGAATACCAGTGATCCGATCAATCAAGCTGCCATGCAGACCAAACATGCATCATCATCATTCCATGGTGTGAAGGGGGCTGACGCGCACACAGGAAGAATGCGTCAGTCCCCC
>BFEA01000167.1:1880667-1910014 GCA_003427395.1 Chara braunii | reverse complement strand
AGGGAGAAGAGGACAACAAACGAGGGGCTGTGACAAACTGTTTCGTCGGAGTTTCACCGACTCATCATATATATATATATATATATATCGTCACAAACAGAACAATATATATATATATATATATATATATATATATATATATATATTTCTGGGCGTTTTTTTGGCCCGCCCGGTTTACCCGGGCGCCCCCCCCGGTTTACCTGGGCGCCCCCCCCGGGCCCAACCGGTCGGGCGGCGTCAGAATTAAACCTCTCTTCTCCTCACAGTCAGAAACTGTTTCCAAGAATCCCAACCACGTTATTAACACCCAAGAACTAATTAAAACTGCAAGGCAGAGAGCTCAAATGCACCAAGATTCCATCCAAATATGAGCAAAGCAGTGAACTCGTGTGCTAATGTTATCGCCCTCAGGCCCCACCGACAGAGTATCCAATGTCGCTCATCTCTGTCCGGCGCCCAGCGCCCAGCCTACTCTACTGAGCCTATCTAGCCTATCTACATTCTCGCAACAGGATTACTCCAACGTTGAAGACCAATATACATGACGTCAACACCAACGCCGACCTCCCACATACACCAGGTATGTTCTCTCTCCTTTCTTCATCAGACCTTGAACACCCACTCATGTGCCTCCTACCCGAAGACCTCCTCCGCCTATCACCCGCATGCGCCCCTGCAGCCCGGCTATGGCTGCCGTGCGCCCGCTGCCGTGCAGCGCCCCTCTCATCTCATAGCGCCCGTGTGTGCCCCAGCCAGCAGCGCACATGCAGACACTTGCACAGCAACGCCGCAGCGTGTACGCATTGCCTGCCTACGCCAGAATGCCCGCCTCTGGCCAACGACCTTCCTATATGGAAGTCGCGGCCTCTATTTGGCTCTGAGGGCCTGGCTGGGGAAGATCCCAGTAGCGTCCAGTCGGGCCCCAGTGTCTGCGTCCAGGCCCTGTCCGACAGCTGGGAGCCTGGACCCTTTCTGGTTGGGCACGTCCAGGCAGCCTCCAGGCTCCAAGTGTTCGTCGTCTTCTCATTGGCTCGCTGGGCCTCTGAGACGACAATGCTGCGTTCTGGGTCGTCCGCGGCAACTTCGTGATGTGTCGGCCTCACACTGCGTGTGCCCAGGGCGCAACCACCCGGCCCTGGGCTCAACTGCTTGACACAGTTGCTGTTTCTGGAAGTAGCCCAGGGAGAGGCTCACGATGCACTTCAACCAACTGGCATGCTGCACCTGTCTGATACCCACATTGGAAAATACTGAGAAAGGGCCTCTTATGGATATTCAGGCCCGCCTTCACTTAGGGCGGGCACGCGGCTTGCTGGGGGCCACAGCCCAGATCATGTGCATGTTGGCTAGGGCCCCGTGAGGGCACATTCCGCACATTCCATCCCCTGTAATGAGCCCAGTCAGGAAGATACTCATCGGACGTCGAAGTTCCAGTAGTCTCAGATCTGTTCAAAGTCTCCAATTAATGTGAAAATGATATCTGCAACAGTACCTCGTTACCAGTAGACGAAGAGAGTGGAGGGAGGATAGACAAGGGAGAAGATGGAAGTGATAATCAAAGATCACACGATAATAGCCCAACCTGTCCCACTCCTTCTCCTAGCTTCTTCTCCCTCCATGTCATCAATCAACAATAGTAACAAGTTTTGGTAAAGTCTAATCATACAGAGGTGCCACGTGGCATCTCTCTCTTATAGAGACGATGAAGACAGCCAGCAGCGAACAATATCAACGTCGGCCTCAGGTAAGTATCCCGTTTCCCAATCATCCACAGATCCCGATCTTCCTCCTCGCAACTAGTCACCTCATGTAGACAGCGTGGACAATGCCACGTCAGCAGTCGAGACAAGTGGCATGCGCCACATCATCAATGTAGACCAGTGGCATGCGCCACATCAGCATGCAATGTAGACCATAGGCAGCACCACATCAGCAATGTAGACAAGTGGCCTGCGCCACATCAGCATGCAATGCAGACCATAGGCAGCGCCACATCAGCAATGTAGACAAGTGGCCTGCNCAATGTAGACAAGTGGCCTGCGCCACATCAGCATGCAATGCAGACCATAGGCAGCGCCACATCAGCAATGTAGACAAGTGGCCTGCGCCACATCATCCTTGAAGACAAGTGGCAGCGCCACATCAGCAATGCCTAGCGCACAATGCAGAACGCGCCAGCATGCCGTCACAGTCCGCGTCATCGTCCACAGAGCCTGCGCACAGCCTGCGTCCAGCCAGCGTCTCGCCAACGCCGTGCCAGCGTCAATGCCAGCGTCTGGTCGAAGTCAAGCCAGCATCCAAGCAGCATAGCAAGACTGAATGTTGACCACCTCGAAGCCAGACTTTAAGTAGCATTTGACGAGGCTGTCTGGCCTCGGTTCCCTCCCCCACAGTCGTCCAGATTGACTCACAGCCGAGGGCCTGGATTGTGTACAGTTGCAGACTTCCCTTTGGACCTGATGCTGTCTGGGTACCTGCATACAAACAAATGTGCGTGCCTGACCAGCGGCCTGGGCTGGGTACCTTTGACTTTGACTGTTGGGTAGACTGACAGTTGACTTGGTCAACTGTATCTCGTCCAGGCCCTGAATCTTTTTGTGGGGTGTTTTGCCCCCCCTTCGGCCTGGGTCTGAGTGTGGCCTGTAGCCCTCAGACTTTCCAGGTGGCATACAGCATGGGTTATTGCACCCCCTTAGCTTTGAAAGTCCGCTGAGATGCTTCCTTCCCCATTAGCCTTCTTTCATAATCTGCCACGATTCGAGGTGCTGTTTGAACCAGTTCCTCTCTTGTGAACCATCGGTCTTCTTTTGGATCCGTGTGATGCCTGAATCTGACACGGTACTCCCTCTCAGGTTTTGGCGGTCCTCCTCTACTCACAGGCTTGGGAACTGGCATATCTCTGTGCTCCAAAATGTCTTCGGCGTCCACGTGGCCATCCATGGTTGGGGGCAGCATTGATCTCCTTGATGGGAACTGCTGTGTCTCAGCAAAAGGTCAAGCTTTGAGGTGTGGAACACAGGGTAAGTGTGCAAGTGACCAGGGATTCGAATAACATATGAGGGACCGTCCAACTCACTACCCACGATATCTAAGACTTCCCAAGGACCAAAGTATTGAGGCATTAGTTTTCTAGAGATGCCGAACTTTTGTCCTACCTCACTAGCATTGACCCAGACACATTCCCCTACCTGAAATTTGGACTGTAGTCGATGTTTGTTCTCAGAAGCAATCATTGCTTCTTGAGATTTCTTAATGTGCTCGACAGCCTGTTGCAACAACTTCTCATACTGGACACCAAATTCTATGGTTCCAAGTGATGCAGCAGATCGGTTTTCAGGCAGAAGGACGTCTAGAGCAGATCTAGGGTTCCACCGCAAATACAGCTAATTCGGACTGACGCCCGTGGTGTTGTGTACAACGTTGTTGTACAGACTGGCAATGAGCGGCAACTTCTCATCCCAGCCATCCTGGCGGGGCTTAATGTGATGCCTCAGCAGATGCTGCACCACATGGTTCATCTGTTCAGCTTCACCGTTGGCTTTGGGATGATTCCCCGAAGTGATTTGGAGTTGGCTTCCCATCTATTCAGCATACTTCTTTTCCATGACTACTTGGATAAGTTTATCGCAGTGTACCTCGACGACATTCTTATCTTCAGTGGAACTGTTGAGGAGCATGCTCAACATGTAGAAAAAGTACTTTCACTCCCATGACAACACAAGAAATGCGAGTTCAGTCTGACTAAAATCTTGTACTTGGGTCATGAGGTATCCACGGAAGGGATTAAGCCCAAAGATGCAAAGGTGGCTAGCATTCGCCATTGGCCACGACCTCAGTCTGTGACCGAGGTTAGATCATTCTTACGGACGTGTGGCTACTACCGAAACTTCGTGAAGAACTATAGTACGGTTGCCGCCCCTTTGATTGATCTAACACGCCTTGACACTCCATGGGAATGGACAGACACGTGTGAGGCTGCTTTCAAGAGATTGAGGTATGCCCTCACGCATCATGCGATTCTCATGGTCCCCGACCTGAAAGGCCTTTTGTTGTGACCATCGACGCAAGCCAATATGGCATTGGCGCGGTGCTGGCTTAAGAGGAAGGGAAGAAGTTGAGGTCGATCGAGTACATAAGCAAGAAGATGCCATCAAAGAAGTTGGCGAAGTCCACCTACGAAAGGGAACTCTATGCCCTCTACAAAGCATTTGTCCAGTGGAGACACTATCCGTTGGGAAGGTTTTCTACCTAAGAATCGACCATCAAACACTCGAGACACAAAATGTCCTCTCCAATGCACTCAAACATTGGATTGAAGTAATAGTCCAATATCACTTCAAGCTAGAGTACGTGAAAGGAGAGTACAACAAGGTTGCTGATGCGCTGTCACGTAGGGCAGACTACCTGGGTGCACTGATTATCGAGTTTGGCCTATCAGATGATGTAACTCGATTCTTGGTGGAAGCCTACAAGGAAGACCCCGTCACGATGGACATCATGCGCAAACTTGAGGCTAGAGATAAGGCCACATCAGATGAGTTTGTCACAGTGGATGGGCTACTCTTTCTTGAAAAGGCAAGATTTAAGAGATTAGTTATTCTGTTATGATCCTGGCCAATTTCAAAGTACACATTCATCAAATAGTACAATTCCGTCCAATTGCAGAAAGAAATGAATGAACTTGAGAGGAGAGAGAGGGTAAGAAGAAGAAAAAGAAGAAGAAAGAAAGATGAAGAAGATGATATACACCAGCATAGACAAATGATAATGCTCTTCTTCTTCGCCAAACACTCTCCTCCTCCTTTACTCCTCTCTTATTCACACAAGAAATAATAGTACAATGTTGAATGGCTGAACCAGAATCAATGTTTGAATCCATCTTCTACTGCAGGTATCACTTGAGGTCCACCATAGCCATGGTCATCTCTCTCCTTCTTCCTCCTAGGCCAAGGCTATGGCGGACTACCGGGGCATGACCCGACTCTCCAATGGATAACACGAAGCAGCTATGGCTGCTCTAGCTCAGACTGCCATGCTTGACTCTGCCTCGAAGCTTCTTGGTGTAGCTCTACCCCAACTGGGGTCTTCCTACTGCAGCACCCACCGAGGTGATGAAGATGGTTGCCACCATATTCAGGTATGTACATCTGGCGTTCCCCTTTCCTCCTGGTCTTCTTCGTCCACTGTGTCCTTTCTCCTTTCCCAGCAGCGCTGCTCTTGCTAGCGCTGCTCCAGCCAACGCTCCAACCAGTGTGTCGCCAAACTTGCACACTGATAATGAGGCTGGGCTCTTCGCCTGACCTGGAGATATAGCGGCCTGCTTGCCTCTTGGGCGGTGACTTCCAGGCCGCTCGACCTTCCAAGCAACCGGTACCTCCTCCTTTTCGGAGGGAAACATCATTGCAGACTTTGATATTGCCCGTACATGCCCTAGACTCAGACTGGTTGGACTGGTACCCGCCTAGACCTAGCCTACAACTACTGGGCCTGTAAAAATGCCACTTTTGCTCGACCTCGAGTACCCGGCATATCTACCTCTTCAGGGTGTGGTACCAGCCTACGTGCTACTTGAGTGTTTCCCCGCTGCTTCAAGTGTTGCGGGCCTCCCCCGCTGCAATCCTCGATGTCACGGCCACAGGTAAGTACCGGCCCTGAGGGCCCAACGAACGAACAAGTGCCCTTGCAGGTCACACACACTCAAGCCAACAAGCACTCAGGCAGACATGCAGACCAGCAAGCGTGCACACACGGACTTAGAGAACTTAGTAGCAAGCGGGAAACTCAGCAAGGCATTCAGACCATGAGCAAAACTCATAAATCAGTTGTGTCTCAGTCCGTGTTTGGTTGGGTCATCACAGTTCCATCCACTTAAATTTTGCATAGTTTATTTTCACGAGAGTGCCACGACACGACCGGACATTTCGGCTACAAAAAGACGTGTTAATTTAGTACAATGTTTTTGGTGGCTTGGTATGCCCGATGAAGCAAAGAAGTACGTACAGACTTGTCAAGTCTGTCAGCGGGACAAGCCGCGAACTCAAGCTCCGTTTGGGTTACTCAAGCCCTTGCCCATTTTTGCTGGTCCTGGACAAATCGTATCCATGGACTTCATGGACACACTTGTGACCAGCAAGAGTGGCAAGAGGCACATCTTCATCATAGTTGACAGGTTTACGAAGTACGCTTGACTAATTGCCATGCCGGAAACAGCGAGGACGGATCATGTCATCAAATTATTATGGATAACTGGGTGCGTGATTTAGGACTGTCCAAGTCCATTGTTAGTGACAGAGATGCCTATTTCACCAGCGAGATGTGAATCCTATTCATGGCGTGCTGGAATGTACACGGCGCATTGCATAGGCCAAAGGGCATCACCACAAACTCGTACAGACCATACGTGGTCTGAAAGCGGTTTTGTGTTGGTCCTTTGGTCTAATGGAAATCTGATGGTAGCCGGATTTTAAGTCTATCTTGGTGAAGTACTTACACCCCTTCACCCTATCCAATAGGTCGTCAATGCGTGGTAGAGGCTCTGCGTTTTTAACTGTGATGGCATTGAGGTCTCTATAGTCAATGCACATCCTCAATGATCCTCCCTTCTCCGATACAAATAAGACGGGTGAGCCGAAGGGGGAGATGTGAGGCTGTACTCAACTTTTTTCTGTAAGCTCTTTCACAGTTGCCATCGAAGTTCGTCTAGCTCGGCCGGTGCCATCCTATAGATTCGTCCTTTGGGTGTCTTGCTACCTAGGATTATCTCTATGGCATGGACAACCTCCCTATCCACAACCCCTGAAGGCTCCTCAAACAGATCCGGGTACTTAGCAACGACGACTTCTATCGCGCGTGGTGATTTAACGGCCTCCCCTTTCTTAGATACGAACACTAAGTACATACCCTCCTCTTGGTTCTATTTATAGTAGTTATAGAACGACGGTGCACACAAGCACCCATAGGAGTCAACTAACCTGCTAGCCTTGTACTTAGCTAGTCTAACGATTCTCCCATTAGGCAACCCATGCTTTAACACTTTCTTGTCCCATTCAAACTGGGGCTTGGGGACCTCGAGGTGGTACACACCTAATAACATGTCAAACGGCAAGTCGCCACTGACTAGGAACGAAATCTGATGATTAAGTTCCCCACCTTGATAAGAGAAGGTGCGGACCACGTCTGTGACGTAGTCCTCTACTAACGTGCGCTCCAGAGGCCAAAGTAGATGCTTCTAGTCTACTTAGGCGCTGCACTCAGTCCTTTTGGCGCAGTCTCTCAACGCAGTCATGACTTATGAAGTTCCGTGTGGAGCCGATGTCTACGAAGGCACCACACTTGTGGTCACCTACACCAACTTCCACTACAAAACGCTCCCCTCTAGGACCATGACTCAGTGCCACCCAGGACTCATGAGGGTCCCTTGCCGACCACTCACTTTCTAGGTCCTCTAAGCCCTCAGACACATCCAACGAACAAAGTATCGTTGGGTCAGGATGGATCTGCAGGGTGACAGGAGAGTCAATAGCTTCGGCTAACTCTTGAAGTAGGGAGGGTACATCGCTCACTTCATCAGGAGTAGAAGAAGCTACTTCTACTAGCCCGATGTGTTTCCCGAAGTGGAGCTCGTAGAAGCCCCACCTTAGGAAGAAGAATTCCCAAACCCACCTTCGGGAGGTATCATATGCGGTACCTTCTCGTTCTTGCACTTAAACTGTCGAGGGTCGTGCTCGTCGCACTTAATGCAAGCTCCTCGCTAATAACAGTCTCGCCACACATCTTGATCCAGACCCGCCTTCATCCAAGTCGAAGTCTTGTTTGAGTTTTGGGTTTGCCCCTGACACTTCTGTTAACTGCCCTTGCCGCGGCCAGCTGCCTTAACTTTTACTAAGGAATCAAGGTTGCTACCCTCAGCACTATCCTCACTTCCAAACTCTGTTTCGTCCACAAGGTCGGAAACATAGTCGATCTCGATTTGATTCCCGTCGGAATCAACCATGACTAATCGACTACCCTTTTTCTTCCACTCTTGTTTCTTCTTTCTCCCATCCATCGAGGGTTGTTGGGATCCTCCTATCCTTGCCTCTAAGTCTAAGGCCGCCTTGCTAAAGGAGTCCATAGTGTGATATTCAATGTTGGCCTCGCTGACCAGCAAGTTCTTGACATTTGTGGGAAGACATCTCAAGAACATGGTCATTAAGACTTGTGGATCGTAGCGTACGCTGGGGACGACAATGAGACATTCCACAACAGAGGTAAGTTCTCGCGCAGACTTGTACCTTTTAGTATCAAGCCAGGTCAATGCATCAGTGGCCTGCTGGGCCTGCTGAGGGTTGTGCCATCGGGTTTCTACCGACTCCATGAAGCTCTCTGAAGTATGGGTCTTAGCCCAATCGTTCATTCGCCTGGCGAACCCTTTCAAGGCTACCAATCCATCTAGCCATCGGGTTGCCGATCCCTCAAGATACGAGGCGGCAATGATCACCTCGTCCTCGAGCAGCGTCCTCTTCGCCCTCACCCACACTGACACTGTTCTCAACTAAGAGTCAAGAGCCTCACCCTTCTTATCACCCGAGAAGGTTGAGGGTGGTTTCAGTGAGTCTTGGGGTACCAAGGCTGCTGTTGTCCAACTGGTGGGACCGCCTGCTGTGTAGCACCAGCCGCTGGACCTGAAGATGAAGAAGCAGTAGTCTGTGCTGCCGCTGCTGAAGTACCACTAAGTGAACTGCTAAATGGAGATATTGAGGGACCTATCATCACCGGTGAGGAGATCGGTGATGGAAAAGCTGGGGGCCGGAAATTGGGCCCGCTTGTTGGAGATGTGAAAGCCCTTCCCATCCTCTGCATGGCACACAATATCTGGTCAAGGGTATCCCGGATACCATCCAGTTTGTTGTCCATGTAAGCATGCATGGACAATGGACCTGCCTTGAGAATTTTGCTTGTGTCATCAAGGGCATCATCATCTAACCCTTCTAGAGCAGCTTTGTCCGCCCTCCTATTCTCTAGTTTGGCTTTCCTATTTCTAATCTTTGTTTCTCTTTTGGTGGCTTCTATAAGTTCCTTCTCTAACCGTAAGTGGATCAACTCCACTTGATGGAGTTCAATGGCCTTTCTTGTGTGCGGAGGTGGCGAGTTGTACTGCGAGCTCGCCATCTGACTAGAAGAACTGCTTGGTCCTTGGACGCGGACTACGACCTGGTCGGCATGCCTAACGTTTGCTGACTAGAGGACGCAGCGGAAGTAGCCATAGTTGTTGCAGTGGCTGTTGCCGCTGCAAGCACTTGCTCGGCTGCTACTGCCGCTTCTCTAGCCCTCTGCAAATGCTCAACTACTACTTTCCGTCGTATAGCCCTCTTTCCCTCAGGTGGTAAAGCTTGGCGCACGATTGGGATCCTAAGGGACTTCTGACGTGTCACCCTTCTTCCTATAGATCTATGCTCACCACTGCCTGGTCCACTCATCAGCCAGGCAGATGCCATCTGCACTAGTGCCCTCACGGGTGCCAACCACAACATGTGTTTGGCCGGGTTGAGAAATAAATAAAATAAATTAATATCTGGCAAGTTACTTGGGCTACCGTTCAAGCGGTATCAACGACTTATACACAAACTGAGCACAAGATGTAATCCTATTTCAACTAGTTTCACTCACAGCAGCATCGAACAAAACGAGCAATGATAGAACACTACAGTTCTAATCCAGGCTGTTCATTAGGTGTTAGCAGTTTGTCCACCAACTAATCAAAATAAAAATAAATCATGTGCGCAAATGCATGCGCAATGAAAATAATTGTGATTGTAGTTGAGCACCAATTGGAACCTTCCTTCCCCTGTATCAAACGTGCCTGTCCACATCATCAAGCAGCAGTGTGTAAGGTGTGCACTAACGTCCCAGCCCTGTGCCCACGAACTCGCTTATGACCAGCACTGCCCTTTGTTTATCCTCGCGTGCAAAGAGCCTTCCATCCGACTGATCTGGGTGATCAAGAGGCAGTTTAAGGACAACCCCCAAGGTCCTCAAGAATTATTTAACGTTGCAGACAGGACGACGATCACAGCCAGTATTCAAAACAGATCCCTGCCAGAAATATTTATAGAAGGTCTGGTAAGCGTCTTGCATAGGACTGGTTTGTCCACGTTCCCCCTATTGGCGCAGCAAAGAGCTCAAAGGACGAAGTAACATGGCCTGGGTGTACTGCTCCCATGGGTTGGCATGGTGACCGAAGTAACATGGCCTGGGTGTACTGCTCCCATGGGTTGGCATGGTGACCGTGACACTTGCGTTGACCAGGGCCCTTCAGAGGCACTGCCCTCTCTTGCCAAATGCGCCACCAGGAAGAATGTCGACTCTCAAGGTAGAGCACTCACGACTCCTTAACCAAAAGAGGACACTCAAGTTGACTCACTGCCTCGCGGTAAGAAGAGATTGAGAGGGAAGATGGAGTAAGGGAACAACGTACCTGAAGATAGTTGTGCCCCCAACCACAAATTTCTCACCAATTGAGCCGATGTGCATTTCGATGACCGGTCGTAGCCTTGGTACCACCCACCATGCAATGCAGTGACACCTCAGCCAAAATGCCACACCAGCATGCTCTCATCATCATACATACATCCACTGTCGCCACAGCTCCCACGTTGTGCCATAGCCTTCCGGCCAACTCCCCTCTACCCAGGAGTGGCTGTTCATGCCAGCGCCAATGTAGCCTTACTGTGTAGAAGCATTGTCAACGCATCAAGTAAAAATGTCACCAGCGCCAAGTCATGGCGATCTCGAACCAGCTCTGATACCAGATTGCAAGGAATATGAGCGAGAGTGATACACATAAAAAAGGGTTGCAAAATAACGCAGAAGTCCAGATAGTCATGTACCAAGCAGAGAGCTCAAATGCACCAAGATTCCATCCAAATAATAGCAAAGCAGTGAACTTGTGTGCCAATGTTATCGCCCTCACGCCCCACCAACACAATATCCAATGTCGCTCATCTATGTCTGGCGCCCAACGCCTGACCTACTCTACTAAGCCTATCTAGCCTATCAACATTCTCGCAACAGGATCACTCCAACGTTGAAGACCAATGTACATGACGTCAACACCAATGCCAACCGCCCACATACACCAGGTACGTTCTCTCTCCTTTCCTCATCAGACCTTGACCACTGACTCATGTGCCTCCTACTCGAAGACCTCCTCCGCCTATCACCCGCATACGTCCTTGCAGCCCGGCTATGTCGCTCATCTCTGTATGGCGCCCAGTGCCCTACCTACTCTACGGAGCCTATCTAGCCTATCTACATTCTCGCAACAGGATCACTCCAACGTTGAAGACCAATGTACATGACGTCAACACCAATGCCGACCTCCCACATACACCAGGTGCGTTCTCTCTCCTTTCCTCATCAGACCTTGACCACCCACTCATGCGCCACCTACCCGAAGACCTCTGCCTATCACTCGCATGGCCCCTGCATCCTGGCTATGGCTGTCGTGCGCCCGCTGCCCTGCAGTGCCCCTCTCATCTCATAGCGCCCTTGTGCGCCCCAGCCAGCAGCGCACATGTAGACACTTGCACAACCACGCAGCAGCTTGTCCGCATTGCCTGCCTAGGCAAGAATGCCCGCCTCTGGCCAGCGACCTCCCTATATGGAGCTCACGGCCTCTGTTTGGCTGTGAGGGCCTGACTGCGGAAGCTCCTTGTAGCTTCCAGTCGGGCCCTAGTGTTTGCGTCCAGGCCCTGTCCGACAGTTGGGGGCCTGGGCCCTTTCTGGTTGGGCACGTCCAGGCAGCCTCTAGGCTCCAAGCGTTCGTCGTCTTCTCATTGGCTCGTTGGGCCTCTGAGATGACAATGTTGTGTTCTGGTTCGCCGGCGACAACTTCGTGATGTGTCGGCCTCACACTGTGTGTGCCCAGGGCGCAACCACCCGACCCTGGGCTCAACTGCTTGACGCAGTTGCCGGTTTTGGAAGGAGCCCAGGGAGAGGCTCACGTTGCACTTCAACCAACTGGCGTGCTGCAGCTGTTTGATATCCATATTGGAAAATACTGAGATAAGGGCCTCTTATGGATATTCAAGCCCGCCTTCACTTAGGGCGGCCACGAGGCTTGTTGGGGGCCACAACCCAAATTATGTGCATGTTGGCTAGGGCCCCGTGAGGGCACATTCCTCACAAAACAGAGCTTCATCAAGAGTAAGAGACTTCTTCTTCCTCCCTTTCTAGTCCCGACGGTGGTCCCGCCGGCGCATGCCCCAAAACTATTTTTAATTGGGCCCATTCAGTCCCCGACATCATTCCCGGTGACGTCCGATTTTTATTGGGGGCTTCCTTGTCCCCGGCAGCCCCAATCCCTTCTTCCCATGGGCCTCAAGTGTCGCGAATATTCTAGGTCGCGAGATCCACCATCTCACGGCCCCCATTTACCGTCTTTATATAGTCAAACCCAAGATATTCTTTTCTAGCGTCTTCGGTAAGCCAAGACCCTTTTCCTTTTGGCCTAGGCACCCCCATGCAATTCGTTATTTTCTCGGACTGCCATAATGGCCTTTTCCCTAGCCTCATGGTCCCACAACTGCCTGACCACAAGCAAAATGTAACGGCCAACTCCCAAGTGCATCTGGGCTCAATATTGGCTCTGAATGTATCTGAAACATGTGTTTGTCCTCCCCCATGCAATCCGTTGTATCTCGGTTGCATGGGGCCTTGATTTTTCTTGATTTTCTATGCAAAATCAAGAGAAAATCAAGGTCCTTGGCAACCGCTATATCCCAAAATGTATTTGGTCACAGATGCATCTCCCCAAGTGGTTGTTTTTTACCGTTAAGGCATTTTTCTCTTTTTTTTTTTTTTTTTTTTTCCTCCATTTTCGGACAGTAGGGACCTGCCAGTCCCTACTTGTGGCAGTCCCTCCTGACGGCCAACTCTCTCACTCCTTTTGTCTTATTCTCCCACCTTTTTCTTTTCTTTTCCTCTCTTTTTTCTAGCATGCCAAATGTCAACTAGCCGTTAAGGCCTTTTTTAGGCCCTTGCTTTTAGTTTTGGCCCTTCCTATGCCCAAGGTGCAGTTCGCTATATCTCGGACTGCAATTGAGGCTCCCCCATGCCCATGGGAGCCTCTTTTTGCCTCCCTCTCTTCCTAATTGTGGCCCCATTTGCTTCGATTTTCTCCCGGGAGCCTATTTTTCACATGGAGCTTCTCTAGGCTCCATTTTCCTCAAGGTGGCTAGTCCGAGATATTTCGGATTGCTGCCGTGTCTCTTCCATTGCTTTTCTTTTGCTTTTCATCTTCAGCGTCACCATCTTCAGCACCGCCACGTCATCACCATCACAGTTGTCTTCGTCATCATCGTTACCTCGTCATCGTCGCCATTCCCACGTCATCGCCATTGTCCTTGTCTTCGTCGTCGCCGACACGTCAGCACCTTGCTGCCTTCATCGTTGCCGCTGCCATGCCACCGATCCCGAAGCCACCGTGCAGGTAAGTGACCATTAATTTTTTTTTTTTTTTTTTTTTTTTTTTTTTTTTTTTTTTTCTCATTTCTTCTTCTTCTCCTCCTTCTTATCATCATCGTCGTCATCATCCCTCCCTTCCCCTCCCCTTCTTTCTACCCCGTTGCCGACATTCTCTTTCCCCTTCTTCTTCTTCCTCGTTTCTTCTTCTTCTTCTTCTTGTTCTTCTTCTTTTCCCCCTCTGATTCTTTCTTCCCCCTGCCACCTACACAATCCCATTTCCCGCCCTTCCACGACTTCACGATCCTCTCACGCTCCCCCCACGCGATCCCCCCACCCTTCCCAACTCAGATTCCCCGATCCCCGTGCTATCTCCTTCCCCCACCCACACGCCAGTTCCCCCTTCGCGTGCTTCTTCCTCCGCACGTCACTATCTCCCATCTCCCGCGCGTTTCCCCGTGCGATCTTCCCCATCTGTCACTCCCCTTCGTCCCCCTTGCTTCCCCGCTCTTGCGCTCCCCCGCTCCCGCCTATCCTCCCATTTCCCCCCGCTCCTCCCGCCCACCACCGCCACACATCCCTCTTCCTCTGCGCGACTCGTTCCCCCTCCCCTGCGCGACCCCCAACCCCCCATTGTTCGCTGTCATCCTCTTCCTCATCATCACCATCGTCACGCGAACCACCCCCCTCCCCCCCCCTTTACCTATCTATCCTACCCTATTACTACTAGACAGCCATCCAATCATAGATAAGATCACGCCGCCCCCGATTTACTTCATTAGTCATTTGTTTGAGAAATTATTTCCCTATTTATTTTTTATTTTTATCTTTTTCAAAACTCATTAATTTTTTTTGTAATTAGAAAATGCTTTGGAATTAATTAACTATTTTTTTGACATTTCTTTTTCAACATTTTTTTTTACTTTTAATTAATTAATTTTCAAAATTTTTGAAAATGCATAAAATTAATTATTCTTTCTCGAAATTTCTTCCTCGAAATTCGAAAATAATTTTAATGAATTCTTTTATGAAATTTTTGTAATTTAAAAATATTCTGAAATTAATTAAATTATTTTTCGACATTTCTTTTTGTAATTCACAAATTCTTTATAATTAATTAGTTCTTTCTCAAACATTTTTTTTCGAAACTACTTTTTCATTATTCTTTTTCGAAAACTTTATCATTTGCAAGGAAAATGCGCATTAGCGAGATGACAGAATACAGATTGCACAATCACATTGAAAGCCAAAAAGTTCCACAGTGTCCAAAAAGTAGTATACCAGGTATGTGCCCTCACATCAACATCATCATCACTCTCTCTCTCTCCCCCTCGACTTTCACCCTTGTCTTCCCTCTGTACACCCGGAGATCATCCTTGCGCCTTGCTGTACTCCAAGCCCAACCAGCTATGGAAGCTGGGTTGTGGCGCTGCTCTCAGCAGCGCCCTTCTTCCCACACGACCGCACGTGCACAGCACCTTGCCCCTAGCGCTAGCAGCAGCACGCGAGCATCCGCGCCAGCAACACTGCCGCAAATTGGCAAGTGTCTGAATGAGCCGCTAGGCAGCGGACTCTTTCCTATATGGAAGAAGTCTGGCCTTGCCTGCCTGCGGCTTCGTTGGGCTGGGCCTACGCCCAAAAGCTTCCGGTAGGCCCCAGGTAGTTGGGCCTCTGCTGCTGTGGTTGGGCCTCGTTCAGTTACACCTCCCAATTGTCTGTGTATGTTGCTGCGAATGTGACCCAGGGCCTGCACTTCATAAAAAGGCCTAGAAGATCGTGGAAAGTATTTGCTGCTCGGGTCCTAGGTTCCCTCAACCAACTGACGCGACACAACTGACTGAAACCCAAATACAAAATTGACAGCATTGGCCTCTCGTGATTTGTTAGGCCCGCCTTCACTTAGGGCGGGCACACATGCATCAGGGTCCCCTTAGGTCTGCCGAGGATCCTTATCCTCGCATTCCCTCCTCCTTTACTTTGATAGTTCTCTGAGAAGTTCCTTAATCTGCAGGCAACTTTCCTTGGAGTGCTCTTTCGTAGCCTGCAATCACTTGGGGAGTTGTTTGTTGGAGTTATTCTCTGGTAAACCACCAATCTTCACTGGGATCGGGATGGTGTCCGAATCTGACACGATACTGTATCCTTGGCTTTGGAGGACGGCCTCTGCCAGGAGGTTTAGGCACTGTCATCACCCGATGCTCCACAATTCCGTCGATGTCGACTTCGCCATTCATAGTTGGGGGCAACATTAATCGTTTGGAGGGAAACTGTGCAATTTCTGCGAAAGGTGCCAACTTTGAGGCGTGGAAGACTGGGTGTGTGCATAGGTGAGCAGTGATGGGAATGACATAGGAAGGTCCATTTATCTGATCCCCCACTATGTCTAGGACCTCCCAAAGACCAAAATACTGCTGCATTAGTTTTTGGGAAATTCCCAACTCTTGACCTAGTTAGATGATTTAACCCAGACTCTGTCCCCTACCTGAAAGTTAGAAGGCCGCCTGTGTTTGTTCTCAGATGCAATCATAGCATCCTGAGACTTCCTAATGTGTTCAACGGCCTGCTGTAGCATTTGTTCGTACTTGACAACAAATCTATGCTGCCAGGTGCTACAGTTGAAGCAAATAGGAAATCAAGGGCGGATCTGGGCTTCCAACCAAGATGTCGTTGGTTGGGAGTCATGCCAGCAGTGTTGTGCACAACGTTGTTGTACAGGCTGGCAACGAGTGGTAATTTCTCGTCCCAGTCATCCTGGCTTGGCTTGATGTAATGTCGAAGTAGTTGTTGCACTACTCGGTTCATCTGTTCCGCCTGTCCATTTGACTCGGGGTGATTCCCTGATGGCATTTGCAGTCGGGTGCCCATCTGTTGAGCTGTGCTCTGCCACAGTTCGCTGGTAAAGCGGACGTCCCTGTCACTCATGATGGACTTGGGTAACCCAAAGTCCCGTACCCAATTATCCATAAACAATTTGATAACATAGTCAGTTTTTGTTGTTTCCGGCATAGCGATCAGGCTAGCGTACTTGGTAAATCGGTCCGGTATGCCGAAGATGTGTCTTTTACCATTCTTGCTGGTCACAAGAGAATCCATGAAGTCCATGGACACACTTTGACCAGGACCGTCAGAAATAGGCAAGGGCTTGATAAGCCCAAGCGGAGCCTGAGTCCTAGGTTTGTCCCGCTGGCAAACTTGGCATGTTTCAACGTACTTCTTCGCATCTTGCATCATAGATGACCACCAAAATCTCTGCACTAGGTTAGCTGATGTCTTTTCATAGCCGAAATGACCAGTTGCATCATGACACTCACCTAAAAACAAAATACGCAAAGACTCCCTATTTGGAACACACAGCCTTTCAAGGAACAAGAAGCCATTGACCATCGTAAATTCGTTAGAAGTTACTTTATCTTTCGCTTCTAACTTACGGATGATTTCTGACATAACTGCGTCTTCCCCATAGGCCTCCACCAAAGATCACGTTACATCCTCAGATATTTCAAACTCAGTCACTACCGTGCCCAGATAATCCGCCCTACGCGATACTGCATCAGCCACTTTGTTATACTCTCCTTTTATTGGGTCAAGTTGATCGTCATGCATGTCTATCACTTGGATCCACCTTTTGAGTGCATATGAGAGTACAGGCCGAGTCTTGATCCAACGTAAAGTCTCATGGTCAGATCTTACATAGAAGAATTTGCCTAGGAGATAATGTCTCCAGTGGGCCAGCGCTCTATAGAGGGCATAGAGCTCACGCTCATACGTGGACTTTGCTAACTTCTGAGATGACATCTTCTTGCTCATGTACTCGATGGGCCTCAACTTTTTCCCCTCCTTTTGTGCAAGGACCGCGCCTATGCCATATTGGCTGGCGTCTGTGTCACTACAAAGGGCTGGTCAGGATCCGAAAGTTTGAGGACTACATAGTGTGTCGGGGCATACTTCAATTTCTTGAAGCTTGCTTCACACTCTTCAGTCCACTCCCAAGGGGTGTCAAGGTGGGTTAGGCCGGTTAATGGGGAAGCTACAATACTATAATTTTTGACAAACGGACGATAGTAGCCCGCCATCCCCAAAAATGACCGGACCTCAGTATTAGTCTGAGGTATGGGCCAGTCATGCATGCCGCCCACTTTGGCATCGTCTGGCCTCAATCCATCCGCGAAAATCTCATGACCCAGGTACAAGATCTTGGTGCAACCGAACTTTCATTTCTCCAAGTTGACCTTGTACTGGTGCTGCCTTAGGAGACCTAATACTGTTTTCACGTGCTCCTCTAACTAAAGATAAGGATATCGTCGAGGTACACGACAATAAACTTGTCTAAGTAATCATGAAAGATCCGATTCATGTGCTGGAATGTCCCAGGTGCATTTCATAGACCAACGGGCATCACCACAAACTCGAACAGACCGTACCTGGTCTAGAATGCGATTTTGTGTTGATCCTCAGGTCTAATGGCATTTTGATGGTATCCGGACGGGCATTTTGATGGTATCCGGACTTCAGATCTATCTTTGTGAAGTACCGACATCTCTGCACTCTATCCAAGAGGTCGTAGATGCAGGGTAGGGGTTTCGCGTTCTTAACGGTGATGGTGTTGAGGCCCCTATAGTCAATGCACATCCCTAGGGTACCTCCCTTCTTAGCAACGAATAGGACTGGAGCACCATAAGGGTACTAGACCGAATCCATCCCTTCTCTGTGAGCTCTTTGAGCTGGCGGCGGAGCTCATCCAACTCCGCAGGAGACACATCCTATAGATCTGTCCTCTAGGTACTTCGCTACCCGGGACAACTTCTATCGCATGGACAACCTCTCTTTCCACCACACCGCTGGGATCCTAAAAAAGGTCTGAATACTGAGCAACGACTGCTTCTATCTTTGGGGATGATTTTACGGCCTCCCCTTTCTCAAAGACAAAGACTAGGTACATGCCCTCCTCGCGATTCTGCTTATATAATAATAGTTATAGAAAGAAGATGCACACATGCAACCATAGTTCTCCACTAGACTGCTAGCTTTGAACTTCTGCAGTCCAACGGTTCTTCCATTAGGCAACTTGTGGATCATCACCTTCCTATCCCAATCGAATTGAGGTTGAGCAACCTCGGGGTAGTACATGCCTAGTAGCATACCGAATGGTAGTTCGTCGCTGACAAGGAACGAGATCTTGTGTCTCAGTTCCTCTCCTCATAGGAGAAGGTGCTGACTACGTCCTTGACATAGTCTTGGACAACCATACTGTGTTTATTGGCTACCGTAGATGCCACATATCTGCTCAGTCGCTGCACTTGGTCCCCTAAGAGCAGTCTATCCACACAAGCACGACTAATGAAGTTTCGTGTAGAGCCTATGTCTGCGAAGGCGCCCACCTTGCGGCCACCTACATCAACCTCTACCACGAAATTTTCACCCCTAGGACCTTTGTCGATCATCGCCCAAGAGTCTCTGGGGTCCTTCCTTGACCACTCAGTTTGTAACTCTTCTAAGGATTCAGACACATCTCTCGAACAAAGCATCGGTGGGTCTGAATGTGTATGTGGGGCGATAAATGGGTCAATAGCCTTGGCCAACGCCTGAAGTGGTGAAGGCAACGTTACCACTTCAACACGAGTACGAGCGGCTAACACTCCTACTGGCCCAAGGTGTTTCCCTGCCAAGTGCTCGCAGAAGAACCAAAGGGTTTAAAGATAAACCCACCACTATAGGAGAGGCTACCTTCATTGTGACCTTCTTGCCTCGGCAAGTTCTGGAGATATGGCCATAATTGCCACGGTTCAGACAAGTGCCCCTAGCAACTCGGTCCCTCCATACCTCATGGACTAAACCAAGTTTTACCCATGCAGGTGTTCCATGGTCGCCCTAACTCTTGGATCGGCCTACCTTCTACTTCCCGGTCCCCCTAACCTTTTCTTTGATTGTAGCTACGACTTCCCCATCTGAAGTCTCGCTAGCCCCATCCTGCTCTGTGTCTTCCCCATAGTCAGGGAAGTCGTCAATCTCGGTCGCCTGACCATCATGGTCAACGAATATGAGATTGCCCTTCTTCCTCCAATCTTACGGAAGTTTCTTCTTCCTACCATCTGTTTGACCGTGATGAGCGGTCCCAAGTTTAGCCTCTATATCTAAGGCTTTCTTGTTAAAAGTAGCGGAAGTTATGGACATCGATGTTGGCCTCGTCTACCAGCTTATTCTTGACATTTGTGGGCATACATCTAAGATAACTTGTGAGGAGTACATGTGGGTCATAGCGTACACCAGGCACTACGATCAGACATTCTACGATGTCTGTGACTTCCCGCACAGTCCGGTACTATTTGGAACCGAGACTGTTTATTGCGTCGGTGGCCTTCTAAGCCCCTTGAGGTTCATGCCACCTGTTGTACACATTCCGTACGAAGTCCTCTAATGTCTGGGCCTCGACCCTTGAATCAAAGTTTTGAGCATAGCCCTGTTGCTGCACTAGGCCATTCAACCATCATGCTGCTGAACCCTCTAGAAAGGAGGCAGCGATTATAACTTCCTGCTCTGGCCTCGTGAGCTTGTGCCTCACATATGCAGGCACAATCCTCACCCAAGTATCCAGGTCCTCGTCCTTTTTCTTGTCGCCAGAAAAAAGGCTTAGGACTCAACAAGGGGATCTTGGGAATCCACTGCATGGGTTGGATTTGCCCAAGTGATTGCTGCAGTGGCTGCATAGCCACTGAGACATGTTGCTCCATGCTAACCTGAGCCTGTCCTGATGATGGGGCCGTAGCTGCCACCGTCATTGATGGTACGGGAGAAGTACCGAGAACCGGACCACTAACTGCTACTAAACCTCCTGAAGGAGAGATGCCAAACATAGGAGAGAAAGAAGGCCCTATCGGCGACGGCGTCACTGTGGGACCCGCAACCGAAGGGGGAGCTACAAAATATTGAGGTTGCCTCATCATTGGACGAGGTGCCTGCAGTGCAGCCAGAATTCGGTTCTGGTCGGCCACTAGTTCAGCCAGCACCTCCTGTTGGATAACCTGCATTTCTACCAGGCAAAGGAGCGAGCGACGCAATGCTTGCATTGCAAGATCCAGTGTTGACTCATCTAGTGCTTCTAACTTCCCTAACTCCTGCCTCCTAATCCCTAGTCTAGGTTTTCTCAATATCGCCCTCTGCCTTCTCTTTGCTGTGTCCCTCACCTGCTGTTGTAGTTCATTATGAAGAGCTTCCGCCTGGAGGATCTCATAATCCTTTGGTGTGAGAGGAGACGGTTGGCTGACTTGCGAACCAACAGACTGACTAACGGAACCATGAGAAACCCCCTGACTAATTCCTGACGAAGAGACCTGGGACGAGGCCTGGGACATAGAGGCGGTAGCCATTGCGGCCTCGACGCAGGCTGCTACTGCCCTAGACCTCCTTAATGCCACCCTCTCCCTGGCTTCCCTCTGCAGCCTCCTTTCTTCTCCTGGACCTAACTCCTGGAAAGTGATCGGTCAACTGAGAGCAGTTCTGTGGGTCACTCTTAGGTCTTCCACTAATCGTTCCTCCTCCGCACTACTAACTGCTTCACTCATGAGCTACAGTGGTGTGTGATCTAAACTAGAATCCACACTGAATCCTACCTCAGCATGACACCCAACCGAGTAAGAATAGTCAACTAATTTGGTCAGCCTGGAGAAAAGTAGTCAAGTGGTAACCAGCAACTAATGTCAGGTCCTAAAGGTAAGTCTATTTTCATTATTAGGTTACTCTAAACAAAATGCAATGCAGCAAGGAAGTTACTATCCTATTTGCAGCTGTTTGTCAGTTGTCACCAAGTCCTTAGAACTAAATAATCAAAAATAAAAATAAATTACCTGTGAAGGTGCATGTTGGATGGCAGTTTATCTATTTAGCTCCACAATGAACAGTTGTCGGAATCCCCCCTCCCAGTGTATCCCTCTTGAGTAGTCTCTTGTCTCAATGTCCTGAGCATCTGGTTGAGCAATGTGTCTAAAGGTGTGCAATCCGGACCAGCCCTGTGCCAGCCCTGCACCTTGTTTACCCTCGCATGCAACGAGCCTTACCTCCGGTTGATCTGGCTGATCAAGAGGCAGTTTAAGGACAGCCCCCAAGGTCCTCAAGAATTATTTTACGTCGCAGACAGAACGACGATCACAACCAGGGTTCAACACCGGAACCCGCCAGAAATATTTATAGACGGTCTGTTGAGCGTCTCTCAAAGGGCTGGCATGCCCTGCATGACCTCTATTGCGCAGCAGCAGAACCAAGGACCTGCAACAAAGCATGTGTGTACTAGTCCCAGCGGGTTGGCATGGTCACAGTGACCCGAGTGCTTCGTCCAAGGCCCTTCAGAGGCTTCGCCCGTCTCCCACCAGCTTGCTGCCCAGGAAGAATGTCGACTCTCAAGGTTGAGCGCTCACGACACCTCACATTGAGAGGACTCTCAAGACAGAACTCACTTCCTCACGGTAAGAAGTAATGAAGAGGGTACATAAGGAAGAGAGCAACGTACCTCATAATGCTGGCCCCAACCACAGATTTCTCACCGGCAACCTGATGTGCATTTATGATGACCCGTCTTTGCCTTGGCACAACCAACAGCAGAATGCAGTTCCACCTCGGCTTAAATGCCACATCAGCGAGTTCTCATCATCCAGCGTACACCCCTAATGTCACCGCATAGCTTCCTGGCGCGCCCACATGACCCTGGGCCGCCAATCGTTCCACGCCCAAGCCTTATCACTACCCCACACCTCATGCGAAGCACCGACCAGCTATTGCAAAGAACCAATGAAGCGCAATTCGAACCAGCTCCGATACCAAATTGCAAGGAAAATGAGCAACAGCGAGATGACAATTTCCAGAATGCACAATCACATTGAAAGCCAATTAGTATCTCAGTGTCCAGAAAGCGGCATTGCACCAATATAACACTAATGGAGATTTGTAGCACTAAAAACCAATGTCAATGAGAGTTTGCTCTCGCCACTACCAACATAAGAGTCCAGTCCCTTCTCCCTACTTGGCCCTCGGCGCCCAGCCTACTTCCTACACAGCTACTGTCTGTCTACTAATTGACAATGCAACTGTTGACGTCAGCGGCCAACGAAGTACTTGAAGATGTCGCTCAATGCAAACCATCGCCAATACCAGGTATGTTCCCTCACATCATCATCATCATCATCATCATCCTTCTCTCTCTCCCCTGACTTACACCCACGTCTTCCCTCTGTACACCTGAAGACCACCCCTGCGCCTCACTAGTCCAAGCCCCAGCCACCTATGGAGGCTGGGCTATGGCGCTGGCCTTAGCAGCACCCTGCTTCCTGCACGCGCGCAGCACCTTGCCCTTAGTGCTTAGCAGCCCGCGAGCAATCGCTCCAGCAGTGCTGCCGCATCATCTGGCAAGTGCCTGAATGAGAGCCCAGGCGGGGAGCTCTTTCCTATATGGAAAGAGCCTGCCTGCTCCGGCGGCCTGACTGGCCTGGGCCTTTGCCCAGAAGTTTCCGGTAGGCCCCAGTAGGCTGTGCCTCTGTTACAGCTGCTGGGCCTCGTTCGATTGGGCCCCCCAACTGTCTGTGTATGAGGCTGTGATTCTTGCCCGGGGCCTGCATTTCTGGAAAGGCCTGGAAGGCCGTGGAATATCTTTGCTGCTCGGTCTGTGTTTCCCTCAACCAAATGGCTCGTCACAACTGCCTGGACCCCAAATACGAAATTGACAGCAATGGGCCTCTTGAGATTTGTTAGGCCCGCCTTCACTTAGGGCGGGCACATCTGTACCAGGGGCCCCCTAGGCCTGCCGAGGACCCAGATCCTCACTTTTTTCAAAGTTTCTTGAAAAATACACTCTCGAACTAGGCTACCGGAGTGGCCCGGGTCCACTTGCCCGGCCGGGCAAAAAATATATAAAAAAATAAAAAATATATATATATTTTTTAATTTATTTCAAATTTGGTAAGGAATTTCGATGTGACCTTGACGCAAAAGTTGTTCAGTTTATTTTTCTGCATAACATAGTTTGTTTTTGGATTTTTTCGATTTCTTTTGTTTCTTTTTTTTGGCTGGGACCTTCCCTGGTCCTTCAACGGCGGGGCCGCCCGGGAAAATAGGGTGACCCGAGCGGCCCGGCTGGTAGCCTTGCTCTTGAATTAATTTCGAACAAATTCAATTCCGAATTACTCTATTCAAAATTAATTCTTGTTTTGCGAATTTTATTTGGGAATTACCTTGATTGCTAAATCAATTGATGACGTTCTACCCTGGTAAATAGGACCCCCCCCCTCCTCCCCCGCGGGCATGCCACGCTCAACCAGGAACTCTCAGCGTGCAGCCGCTGATGCCGCCGCTGCTGTAGCTGCCTCCACCTCATCCGCCGCTACCTCCGCTTCCTCCCCCACCATGGCCCAATCATCCAACATTGATATGTCCAACATCCGCACCGACTCCGTCGATAGCATTGCCCGCGACCTGGCACGTGAGCAAACACCAGCACCCAATGTCGCCACCGATCTCGCGACACTCCTCCACTTGGTAACATTCAACCACTCGTCCATCGCCGACATCAAAACGTCCGTCTCCACCATCTCCGCTCGCGTGACCGCCATTGAAGATCAAACCCCCGCCCTCCAGATCGTCACCACCACGTCCCCCCCCCCCCCCCCCCCCCCCCCCCCCCCCCCCCCCCCCCCCCCCCCCCCCCCCCCCTCTACACCAATCACCCCCCCCCCCACATCCACCGCCCTCTCCACTAGCACGTCATCCCCACCCCCGCCTTCATCCACCACTACCTCCACCATGGTCACCCAGACAACAACCCCCGCCGTCACACAGTCGTCGACCATTCCCCCCATCCACTATCACTTCCACCCTCCCCACCTATACCCAGATCACTTCCGCACCACAGGCCCTATACCCCGCTCTTCCACTACTTCCACCAAACACTCTCATTCCCACCAACCCCACCGATGACTTCACCCGGATCGACTCTTCCTCCCCTCCCCTTGACTTCAACGCCCTTGCCACTACTGCCACCAAAGTCGGAAATATCCCTCCATCATTCCACGTCAACGAGATCCCCACCTTCTCCGACCAACCCCATGAGGACGTCTTCCTCTTTCTCACCAAACTCCGACAAGCCTTCTCCCTCCACAGCGTCCTAGTCCTCCACCGGCTCCCCATCGCCGACACCAAACCAATGGATGGCGCCGCTTGATGGTGGTACAAGGAATGACTAACCGCCAGCATGTTGGTCTTCCACCTCACGCCTTCCTTGAGTGGGCCACCCTGATCACCTGCACCTTCCGCCCACAAAAGACAGTTGACGGCTACCTCGACCAATTCTGTCGGCTCTGTCAAAATGGACCAACCGACCGCTTTGTTCAATACGCCACTCTCTTCGCCAGCGCATCCCGATCGACGTCATCAGTGACACCGCATTCATCTCCCGCGTCAAGCGGGTATGCTGCAAGGACCTAGCGGCAGCCCTTGTCCGTGAGCCACCCATGACCCTCGCCGACCTTCTCACTCGTGCCCTCCAAATCGACCGCATCCTCTCCCCGAACAAGGCGGCACTCACATCGGCCCCTTTCCGCCCCCACTTCTTTCACAACATCACCTCCAAAGACACCACCTCCACCACTTCCTTGGACAAGTTCCAAGCCTCTCTCGAGGAACCCGACAACATCTCTGACTCCTCGTCTCTGGTGTCCCTCAGTTTGGAGGAACTCAACACCATCCAGTTCTTGCGTATGGAATGCAAGGACCGCATGGCCCGACCATCTTCCTCCACCCCACCCTCCCATCTCAAGAAACTCACAACCGAGGAACGATCCTACCTACAGGCCAACAATGGCTGCTTCTGTTGCCGGCAGCTTGGACACCAGCACACCAACTGCCCCGACGCCAGCCAGTTCACTCGGCACAGGAGCAAACTGGCGACATCCACTCCTTCAGTCGATGCGGGACCTAGCCCGACCTTTGTACCCTTGATCTCGGCAAACACCTCCCTCCACCGGCACCATCCTCTACCCCACAGGATGATCCCCAGGCATCACAACCCCCGTTGCTTGACAAACCTCCCATTGGTACATGTCCGTCGCTTGACAAACCTCCCATTGGTACATGTTCGTCTACCCTTCTCCCGAATCCATCCTCCGTCACTTTCTCTGACGTTGTCGAGGAACAAGCCCGACACGATCGGCTTGTCCGATTAGGCATCGAACAGCGCCGCCTCAACACCATCATCTCTGCCGCATACTCATCCCGCTTCCACCTCAAGTTTGTCGCCACCACCCTTGGTGCGTCTACGACCAAGTTCCGGGCCCTCCTTGATATTGGAGCTACCGGTAACTTTATCACTGACGCGTGTGTCTGGGAAGTCGGTCTTACCGGTTGTGACTCCCCGATTACCATTCGTTTAGGGGACAAAGACACCACTGTCGTAGTAGACCGCACGGTCCCCGAGACCAACATGACTATCGGAACCCTCCGCAGTCAGGTCTCATTCCATGTCATGCACTTGATGTGCGACATCGTTTTGGGAACACCTTGGCTGGACCACTACATGCCATACGCGTTCCACCCCAACTTCTTCCGCCTCACCAACCCCCCCGACACGCCCATCGACATCCCCTATTTCCCCCACCCTACCTCCCAAAACTCCGTCACTCCCTACCAGTTTCTCCACATGGGCCGTCAAAACCCCCACTCCACCTACTATTGTCTTGTCCTTGATCGCAAACGCCCCGAGGACTTGCTCCCTATAGACAAACCCGATCAAGCCCCCCCCTCCGACCCCGCCCTGACCTCCTATCGACGAGTTAAAGGACGTCTTTCCCAAATCCTTGCCTGCCGGATTACCCTCGAATCGTGGTGTATCTCATACCATTCATCTGGAACCGTCCACTCTCCGCCGTTTCGCCCTCCATACCAACTCTTCGTCCTGGAAGCCGAAGAAATGAAGCGGCAGCGCAATGAACTCGATGAAAAAGGATTCATTAAGCCAAGCTCTTCCCCCTTCAGTACAAGCTGCCTTTTCGTGAAGAAAGGCGGAACCTCAAAACTAAGGATGTGCACAGACTACCGCTCCTTGAATCGGATCACGATCAAGAACAAGTACCCCCTATCTCAGATCTCCGAGCTTTTTTATCGCCTCCGTGGAGCCAAATATTTTTTACCAAGATTGACCTCCGCAGTGACTTCCACCAGATCCGCATCCGCGAGGAGGACACCCACAAGACCGCATTTTGTTCTCGCTTCGGGCACTACGAGTTCCTCGTGATGCCCTTAGGACTCACCAACGCTCCCACCACATTCCATTCCACCATGAATCACATCTTTTGCGACCTCCTCGAAGTCTATGTCGTCGTCTACCTTGATGATATCCTTGTCTCTAGCCCCACCATTGAGTCCCACGTTCAGCACCTTCGCCAGGTCCTCTGTATCCTCAGAGAGCAAAAATTATACGCTAAGCTGCACCTTTGTTGCCTCTAGCGTAGAATACCTTGGCCACATCGCCTCTGCTAAAGGAATCCACATGGACCCCTCGAAAGTCACCGCCCCCGTTGGGTACCCCCCGCCCAAGACCCTACTCCAACTATGCTCTTTCCTCGACCTTGCCAACTATTACCGCCCCTTCATCTGCAACTTCTCAGACATCTCTTACCCACTCCACGAACTCACACGCAAGGATGAGCCCTTCAATTGGAACGACGTTGCCAAAACGCCTTCGACCCCCTCAAACAAACCATCACCACGACCCCCGTCCTCAAGATCACCGACCCCTCTCGACATTTCTACGTTACCATTGACGCATCAAACTTCGCCACTGGAGTCGTCCTATCGCAACACCTCTGAACCCCCCTCCATCAGAGACTCCCCCACCCACCACGAGGCTCCACTCGGCGAGTACCCCATCGCCTTCGCTAGCAAGAAGCTCCTTCCCGAGGAGATGAACCACCCCTCCAACGAGAAGGAACTCCTCGTCATGATCCACGCCCTCAAAGTCTAGCGTCCTTACCTCGACGGGCAATACTTCACCATCTGCATGGACAACACCATCGTCTCCTCTATCCTCACTAAGAAATACCACGCCACGCCAAACCTGCTGGTTAGACTTTCTTGCCCAGGTCACATTCACCATTTGCCACACCCTCAACAAAAGCAACCTCGTTGCCGATGCCCTCTCTCAACGCCCCGACCACAAGTCCCCCGAGAAAGTCTGCCCCACCATGACTCATATCCAACTCCCCCCATCACTCCACCACCTTTATACCCAAGGATACCTCTCATGCCCTAACTTCTCCACTGTCTACAACAAGCTTCGTGAACTCGACACTGTTCCCAACTACTCCCTCCACGACAACCTTCTCTATATCAACATCAAATGCACTCGCCGACTTTGCATCCTCGACGCATGTGGCCGTACCCAGCTCTTGGCCGAGCACTATGACATGAAGACTGTTGAACACGTCGGGTTCCAGGAAAACCTTCGACACCATCTCCAGATACTTCTACTGGCCTTCCCTACTCGACGACGTCAAAGCTTACATTCGCTCATGCCCCACATGTCAAGCCGTCAACCCTTCAAACCGGGCCAAAGTTACACTGTTTGCCTATTCCCACTCACCAGTGGCAGTCCATCTCTATGGACTTCGTGTGCGATCTCCCCAAGACCGACCGTGGCCATGACTGCATCTATGTCATCGCCTGTCGCTTGACTAAACGCGCACACTTCATCCCTTGCACTACTTCGCACACCGCCAAAGACATCGCCACTCTCTTCATTGATCATGTCGCACGCCATCACAACCTCCTTGAGAACATCATCAGTCATCGTGATCCCCACTTCCTCTCACAATTATGGAAACACGTCTTCAAAGCATATGGAACCACGCTCAAGTACATCACTACATTCCACCCCCCGACTGATGGACAAACCGAGAAGATGAACGATACTCTCCAAAGAATCCTGCGGAAGTATTGTCATCCACACCAACACGACTAGGATCAGTTGCGCACAGTCGTCGAGATCACCTATAACAACGCCATCTGCCCGTCCGCTGACATGTCCCCGTTCTACCTCGACCTTGGTTACCATCCTCACTTGCCCTCCGACTTCTTGCTTCCTTCACAACTCAACCCCTCCATCCCCTGCCCTTCTCTCAATGAATTGGTAGCAACAATGAACGAACTCCTCAGAGAAGCCACCGAAGCCCTTGAACGAACACAAGAACAACAAGCCAACAAAACCAACAAACACAAATGTGACGTGTCATTCAAAGTAGTGGACAAAGTCCGGTGTTGAGCGCATCGGCTCCCGTGCCCGGCCATGTCACGCAGGAATAAAAACAAAACAAAACAAAACAAGAGACAACTTGGGAACGACGCAAAATAACCCTGCGAACCGCGAGGGCGGACGTGGTCTCGTCGTCCCTTCGCCGCTCTAGCCAGGTGTGCCAACTGTACATCCCGCGGTCCCCTACGACAGGATAGGTTCCCGCGGGGCATAAGCTTTCCTTCCCTAAGGGGCTGTCACCACCCTTAGGGGCGTATCCCTACCGAGCTACTGACCCACATGCGAAAGCTTTTAGATGCAATTGCAGAGGTAGGTCAGCTGTTGCATACTTCGATGAGTATGGGCAGAACCAAAGATCAACCAATATAGGATGAGCATGTATGCAGCGGAAGTCTGATAAACAAACTGACTCACGTAGACTGATTCACATGGCATCACTCCACACACATACAATCATGAGATGGTGGGGTCTGGGTCATTCATAGACGATACCCAGATCCCGTACACACATACACAGATGAAAGGTGGGAGGAGAGACGAAGGAGGTAGGAGGTAGATCACACCGATAGGTCACAAAGATAGAGTCTGATAGGTCTCCGAAATGGTAGTCCAGAATGTCAT
>BFEA01000167.1:1827548-1854102 GCA_003427395.1 Chara braunii | reverse complement strand
AGACATGACATACACATCTCCTGGTGAACAGGTAAGTCTTTTGACAATGCCCTTTGCCTTAGTTTTAAATATGCCTGTTGATAGAGAACTTGACCTTTGACCTGCTTTCACGTTTCTGAGCTCTGACGAGATACCTTTTCACAATGCTTTACTTTTTCAAGGCCCGTGTTGCTTTATTTTTACAAGGCCTGAGGCCTATATCGGGTAAAGGCCCTTTTAATTAGTTCATCTCTTGTAAATCAGGGTCCTGATAGGCAAATCTGACCTTATATTGTCACTGTGGTCTAACCCTGCGCCCAGATCTGTAAACATCTTCCCCAACAATCTTTTCCACATCATACTTACCATGCATATCAGGGGGAATCATAGATCCGTGTGACGGAAACATGTCATTACTAACCCAAGGAAGTAATTTTGAAGCGTGAAACACCGGATACGTGTGCGAGTGTGGAAGGATTTCAACAACATACGAAGGACCATCCACATAACCGATTACATCCATAATCTGCCGTGACCCTCTATAGGAAGGCAATAACTTCTGGGAAATATTCTCCTCAGGGAGAAACTCTTTTGACTTTACACAGACCAAATCTCCTACGGCAAATTGTAAGGGTTTGCGATGCTTGTTAGCTTGTTCTATCATTTGATGCTGCGCTTCACAAATATTTTCTTTAACTTTTTCCAGATCTTTCTGGTAATGAATAGCGAATTCCCTGGTTCCTGGCGGGAGTCTCTGCACTTGATCAGGGTTTAGACAGTCAATGGGTCTACGAGGGCGCCATCCAAGATGCAGTTCATTTGGTGTTCTAGGTGTAGCTAGATGAACAAAATTGTCATAGGCACTTGCAACCTTTGGCAGATGTTCGTCCCAGTCAATTTGATCTGGTCGAATGTACATGCGCAGTACTTGCTGCAGCAGCTTGTTCATCTGCTCGGTCTGTCCATTTGTCTCAGGATGTCTACCAGAAGACATAGTCAATTTAGAACCGTATACATTCATCAGTTGCTGCCACTGCTCACCTGTGAACCGCGAATCCCTTTCACTTACAACAGTCAAGGGATGCCCAAAATCCTTCACCCAATGATTAAAAAAATCCCTCATCACCAAATCAGTTCTTGCTTCCCAAGGGAGTGGAACAAACACAACGAACTTGCTAAACTGATCTACTATCACCATAATCTGACTTTTTCCCCTTTTACTCTTTATCTTAGTGACCATAAAGTCTATAAACACGGAGTCCCCGGGTCCCGACGGAATAGCTAGCGGTTTGATGAATCCAAGGGGAGGCTGTGTGAAACTCTTGTTCCTCTGACATACCTGACAGCCTTGCACATAGGAAATGCAGTCATGCTTCATTCCCGGCCACGTGTAATAGCATAGGAGGTTAGCATAAATCTTCCTCCATCCGAAGTGCCCCTCCGTATCGTGGTTTTCCCCATGTATCATGCTACGAATTTCCTCGCTGTTCGGAACGCATAGTCGATCATGGACATCTGTCTTTTCAAACAATAATCCTTGCGTTACCCTATAGTCCAGGACTTCATGCACTGTTGTCTGCACCTTGCCAATTAATTGAGTATAGACCGGATTACTCTCATAAGCAGACTTAATTTTCTCTTGTAGTTCGGTGCTTGCATCTAAATATGTGACAATAGCACCGAAAAAGTCAGCTCTTCTACTTAGTGCATTGGCGACGGCATTGTACTTCCCCTTTACTGGCTTCAGTTCAAAGTCAAACTGATCGATCTCCCCAGCCCACCTAGTCAGTTTAGGAGTCATCCGAGCCTGGGTTTTTAGCCAGCGAAGTGTTTCATGATCCGAATAGACTTTAAAATGGCGTCCTAGCAGATGATGTCGCCAGTGGTTTAATGCTGCCCGTAGAGCGAACATCTCTCTCTCATAGGTAAAAGCGGCGACCTTTTCGCTAGGCAGTCTACAAAACATAAATTCTACAGGTATGTGCCCATTCCCATCATCTTGTTGGAGTACAACACCGATCCTGTATTGACTGGCGTCAGTGGTTACGATAAAAGGCAGAGATGGATCTGCGACTTTCAATATCGGATAGTTAATTAAACATTTCTTTAAATGCTTAAAGAATGCAGTACAACTCTGATCCCATTTCCAGATGGTTTCTTTCTTCAACAACCTGTGCAATGGGGCAGCGATTACAGTAAAGTTCCGAACGAACTTGTGGTAATAATTGGCCAGACGAAGGAACGAACGCAGTTCCGTTGACGTGTGCGGGTTTGGCCAATCTCTAATGGCTGCAATCTTGGCGTCTTCCGGCTTGATTCCATCACCATCTACCATATGTCCCAAGTAAAGAACCAGACGCTTTGCCTACTCACACTTTTTCGGGTTAAATCTTAAATTTCGCCTCTCGCAACTTATTAAGCACAACTCGAAGGTGCTCCTTGTGCTCACTCAACCTCTTACTAAAAATTACTATATCATCTAAATAAACAACAACAAATTTATCAAGCTAATCACGAAAAAGTTCATTCATACATCGCTGGAAGGTTGCAGGGGCATTTGTCAAACCAAACGGCATCACCACAAACTTATAGTGGCCATAACTAGTACGGAAAGCCGTTTTATGCTGATCCTTGGGCAACACCTCAATCTGATGGTAACTCGACTTCAGATCAATTTTGAAGAAGTATCTGCAACCCTGAACTCTATCCAGAAGGCCATCTATCCAAGGTAACGGTTCATTATTCTTAATGGTTATCGCGTTGAGTCCCCTATAATCTATGCACATACGTAGTTCGCCGCCCTTCTTTGGCACAAACAGTACTGGTGCACCGAATGGTGAGGAACTTGGTTGAATCCACCCTTTCTCAAGCAACTCATCCAACTGCTTTCACAATTCATCAAGCTCTTTTGGAGACATCCTATAGATAGGGCCCTTGGGAATTCTGCTACCAGGTTCTAATTCTATTCGGTGCTTGGTTTCTCTTTCAACCACTCCACTTGGGGCCTCTCCCACATCTGCGAACTCAACTAGCAATTTCTGTACATTGGGGGGAATGGGTTCTTCCTCTTTCTTACTTTCACTCACCGGGCGCACATACGCAACAAACACTTTGGTTGGCGAGGTCATTCTTGACCACATGGTGGGCGAACAAGGGGGCACTCATGCAGCAAAGGGATAGGCTATTCTCTACGCCAGTTTGCAACGAACCTCTCAGTTCACCACCAATGAGCACATACAATCACACAGCAAGCATGGATGAGATCACACAAAAATCTCACTGGAGGCCAGAGAGATGAAGACCAGGTAGCGCAAATTTAGAATCCCAATAAATTATCATACAAGCAATTGAGAGTTTCAGTCAGAGGCGCTCAACAGCGCAAACCCAAGTATCCAGTATCTCCACTCAGGTATGTAACTCTCTGGAAGCTCTTCTCTCTTCTCTCTTCGTCTTCTCTCTCGGTCTTCTCTCTGTCTACTAGCGCAGCTCTCTGGCTCAGCGCTTCGCCCCTCACAATAGCGCACAAGTGCACCAGCACTTCCACACTTCATGCGAATGAGCAATCTGCCGAACGAGGAGGCTGGCCAGCCCTTATATTGTCTTGGACCGAGCTTCAGCTCGTGCCAGCGTCTGTTTTGGGGCTTGACTTGGTTCCGGTACCACGTCGCCACGGCCTGTCTGCTTTCATTGGTCTGCTGCTGCTTGGGCCTTTGAGTCACGACATTTCGATTATGAATTTATGACACATGGTTTTGACTGTCGACTGTGACTCCTGCCTCGAGGTCACGACTCTTGCCTATGGATTTGCCCTTTGTTCGTGGGATGTGACTTTCCAACATGACTTTTCATTATGAGACATGATTTTGCCCCTAGATGTGACTGTTTGCCGGGTGCCTGTTGGACTTGACTGCTAAGGTACACGACTGTGGCTTTTCTGAAACTGACTGACTCGGCCTTTCTTGGCCAGGGCCTCTGACCCTGAAACTTGAATTTGGGGTCTGAATCGTGGAAGGCGTTTCATCATCATTAACAGCTGCAGCAGCAGGAGTGAGTGGCAGCAGCGACATCATGGTCTGTAACAGATGTCGGGGCCACAATTTGAACGAACGTGGCGTTGTCCTGCCATTATCGTTGGCATGTTTTGTCGCACATTTTCTGCTTGGGTGCTCATCCAAAGCACAGGAATGTTGAAGGGATTGGAAAACGTTAAAAAAACAAGCAAACTCATCTTCTGGGATAGACCAATCAAATCAATAGAGACAGTTTTGTAACATTGACAGGCCGTGACTGTCTTGTTTGTTGGTCACTTACCAGTTGAAGCCTCTGCAGAGTGCTTGCGATATCTGAAGCTCACGCGAAAGGAAAAACCAGCGCAGGAAATCGCTAAACCAAGCCGACGCATTCTCGCCTGCAGGACCACTGCAAAACAAAATCCAGTTTTCTGCCCATCAGTCTCCTATTAATTTGTCTTTTGTGATCCACACCCAACTGCGAGGATGTAGGCCCTCTGCATGCCCTTGAGGTGCCCTTACAGCAAGCATGTCCCTGCCCTAAGTGAAGGCGGGCCCTTGAATTTCAATCTGGCCTGAATTCGTCAATTTGGCAAAGTTTTGGTGGGCGCCGGACAGTCGCCACGCACCAGTTGGTTACATCCGCCCTGCACGTGAGAATCAGAAATATTTGTGAGCCTTCTAGGCTTTTCCAGTAAAACAGGGGATGCAGGGAGCACCGCACTTTTGCGCCTGGGTGGTTGGGCACGCCTTGACCAATTCGGTCCCAGGCCACTGTCTGAATGGGCCTGGGCACAGACACTTTGGCCCAACCTGAAGCTACTGGGCACACGCGAGGCAGGCCTGGCAGCCAGGCCACTTTGCATATAGCAAAGTGCCTGGCCGAGGACAGGCATTCGGGCACTTGCTTGTGCAAGTGGCAGCACTGCTGGAGCATGCACTCGCGCCTGCTTGCTAGCGCTGGGTGGTGCATGAACGCGAGCCGAGGGCGCTGCACTAAGGCAGCGCCATAGCCCAGCCCCCAGAGCCAGGCTTGGGCTTGGAACTAAGGCGGTGGGGTATGGCGGTGGTCCTTGGAAGGAGGTAGAACGCGAGTGAGGAAGTCGAGGGTGAGCATGAGGGGGGGAGAGGGGAGGTGATGTGAGGGCACACAAACCTGGTCTTGGAAGGGGTCAACATGGTCGACATCTGCATGAACTTCGGTTGCTGCTGCTGATGTCAACTGGTTTCGTCATTTCGTAGCCTGGTATTCCAGGATAGTAGTCTGGGCGCTGAGCGCCAATAGGAGGAAGAGCTTCAATTCATTGTTGGTGGTGGCGAGTGTATGCTTTCATTGACAATTGAGTTCGCTGCTTTGGTTCTCCTTCGGTGTGACATCGGTGCATTTCTGCTTTCTGGACAGCTTTCGGCTATCTGGCTATCATTGTGATTTTGCAATCTGGGATTCTGTATTTCGCTATTGCCCATTTTCCTTGCAATTTGGTGTCGGAGCTGGTTCGAGCCACCCCACTGGCTCCAGTGCCATAGCTGTTTCGCGCTTTGTCGTGGACGGCAAGGCGGTGACAAGGCTTGTGCGTTGGGTATATTGGCGGCCCTGTGTTGAGAGGGCGAGGCAGGAAGGCTATGTGGTGACATTGGGGTGCACGCTGGATGATGACAACTCGCTGATGTGGCATTTAAGCCGAGGTGGAGCTGCATTATATTGTGGGTTGTGCCGAGGCAGTGACCGGTCATCATAAATGCACGTCAGGTTACTGGTGAGAAATCTGCGGTTGGGGGCAGCATTATGAGGTACGTTGTCCTTACCTTATCTACTTTCTTCGATATTTCTTACCGTGAGGAAGGGTGTCTTGTCTTGCGAGTCCTCTCATAGTGCGGTGTCACGAGCGCTCAACCTTGAGAGTCGACATTCTTCCTGGGGAGCATGCGGCCTCTGAAGGGCCCTGGATGAAGCACTCGGGTCACTGTCACCACACATACCCAGTGGGAGTAGAGCACACATGCTTTGATGCTGAGTCCTTTGGTCTGCTTTGCTGCGCTGTAAGGGTCTTGTCGGGCAGGCCAGCCCTTTGAGGGAGAGACGAGTACCGGACCGTCTATAAAGAGACTCGGGCGGGGATACACGACTCATGCTGTACGCGAGTATAAAAATAGTATGGACGTGGCTGGCCAGTCTTGCATTGACTTGGGGCTTGGGTGGGCTGATTGCACATCTTTAGAGCTCTAGGGACGTCGAAACAAAGTGACAACTCAAGAAAGATTGAGGGGGAGGGAAGATTACATTAAACTGCCCGGTTGTTAATTATTGTTTGTTTCCATTTGGCTTGCATTCCAGCATATGGTTTTATTTCTATTTTGATTAGTTAGTTGTTACAGACTCTGCATGACAGACTGCTACAGGTAGAGTAGAATATTTTTCTTTGCTGCATTGCATTGTGTTTTAGACTAGTCAAGGTAGGAGTACAATTGTTTGTAAGGGTCCGAGGTCATCTGCTGTCACCACTTGACTACTTTCTGACATCTGGACCGGAAAATTATTTTATTTTTATTTAGTTTAAAGACCAGTTGGATGCCAAGCTGCAGTAGGTCCCAGCGAGGACAATAGTGCAGATCGCATGCCACACATAGCTCATGAGTGAAGATGACAGCGAGGTTGACAGACTAGACCAGGACGATAGGAGGATTACCCGTAGAGAAGCACTTCGCCGGCCGACCACTCTCTTGGTGTTGGAACTGAGAGAGGAATGGAGACTGCGTAGAGAATCGGACGAGAGGACATGTTTGCAGATAGCGCAGGCAGCAGCAGCTGACGCAGAGAGAGCATTAGTAGCTGCGGCAGCAGCACACGCTAGAGCTGAAGCGGAGACAGCAATGGCTTACCTCCTCTGCAATGTCCCAGGCCTCTTCTCAGGCCTCTTCGTCAGGTGTGAGTCAGGGTATGTTCCAGCCTTTCGTCAGTCAGTTTGCTCGCTCGCAGGGCAGCCAGCAGCAACCCATTGTCAGCCCGAGGATTATGAGATCCAACAAACCGATGAACTTCACGATGAGTTATGACAACAGTTGAAGGATGTAGAGGATAGATGAGAGAACGCTAGAAGAAGAAAAGCTGGACTAGAAGTAAGGGAGTGGAGTTAGGTAGGCTGGAAGCTATAGACGAGTCGGCACTTGATCCTGCTGTTAGGTCCCTTCGGCGCAGCCTTCTGAGTGTGGCTGAGGTACAGGCCGTGCAGCAGGAAATGTCGGCTGCCTTGATAACAGGCCAGAATTAAATTCTTTCCGTGCTCAGAGCACCTAGGCCTATGGCTACAGGACAACGCAACCTGTTGTAGCTCCTCCTGCGGTGGCAGGTCCATCGATGACGCTGCCTCCAATGTGAAGTCCCTTTGTTCCACAGTTTGGCATTAGTCCAACAGGCAGTATATTAGCTGGTGTTAGTGGGCAGGCCCTAAGACCACCTTCTTCAGTCCCCCGTCCAGCAGCTGCAGCTACAGGGCAGCTGCACGTCCAGCAACCTTTGCAACGCGTACTGCAGCAGCAGCAGGTGCAGCCACCGCCACAGCAACCTGTCCCACCGGTGTCTCAACCCGTGCAGCAGGCGCAGGGTTTTGGGCAAACAGTGCAATGGATGCCCAAGATCTCACTGCTAACTCAACCTTTTTCGGGGAACAAGAAAAAGGAGGAGGATCTTAATACTTGGGTTAGGATCATGCCCGCTTATGTGAGGCACAAGCTCACAATGCCCGAGGAGGAAATCACTGTTGCTGCGTCCTTTCTAGAAGGGTCAGCAGCCAGATGGTTAGACGGTTAGAGCAGCTCGGCTTCGGTCAGGACTTCAATGGTTGGGCACAGGCCCGGACTTTCGAGGAGTTCTTACGGATAGTCTACAATAGGTGGCATAACCCTGAGGAGACACAAAAGGCGGCCGACTCGCTGGCAGGCCTAGCATCTAGGAAGTACCGGTCAGTCCGCGAGGTAACAGACACCGTGGAGCGCTTGATCGGTGTCCCAGGCGTGTGGTATGATCCGCAGGTCCTAATGACAACTTATCTGCGATGTCTTCCTACAAACGTCAAGAATAAGTTGGGTGGTGAGGCTTCCATAGAGGTACATGACTTTGCTTCGTTTTGCAAAAAGGCCTTAGAGATAGAGGCCAGACTCGGGAGTGCGCAACAGACACTGACGGAGAAGGGGAAGAAGAAGATCCCCCAGGAATGGAAGAAGAAGAGCAATCTCATGTTTGTTGACCATGATGGCAACACCATTGACATTGAAGACTTCCCTGATCTTGGGAAAGAGACGAAGGAAGACGGGGGCCTCAGAGACTTCAGAGGGTGCATTAGCTGCTCCCATAAAGGCTAAGGGGGCCCAGAAACAGAAGGGCAGCCGGCCCAAGGGTCAAGTGGACCAAGGTCCACCCATATGGGTGAAACTTGGATTAAAGTTTGACATGTGCCATGACCGCATTGCTCGAGGCACATATCTCAATTCCGGACAGTATGGGTATGCAATGGCCCGTTGGAAGAGCAAGCGAGTCACAACGAAGATGGCATCCTCTATCATGGCTGTGGGACCTTCTACCTCGGGTGGTGCCTCTGCGAGCACTTCCCAAGGAAACACGTCGGTCCAGTAGGAGTTATAGCTGCTCATACCCATGCTGAAGTGGTGGCCTCACGCTCTAACTTCAGAAGCTGGTCAAAGCTATTTGCCCCCATATCGCCCCGCTGACAGATCCTGACCAATCAATACTACGTTCGATGGATGTGTCTGAGTCTGTAGAGGAGGTCGAGCAAGAGTGATTAGAGAAGGACCCTAGAGACTCCTGGGCAATGATGACTAAAGGTCCAGGGGGTGGACATTTCCTGGTAGAGGTCGATGTAGGTGGCCGTAAAGTTTGAGTCTTCGCACACATTGGTTCTACACGAATCTTCATTAGTCGTGCTTGTGGATAGGCTGCACCCTGGGGACCCAATGGAATGGCTTAGCACGTCTCTAGCATCTACCTTAGCCAACAAGCACCCCACGGTAAGGAAAGACTGTCAAGGATGTACTGTGCACCTTCTCCTATGGAGGAGGGGAATTGAGACATAAAACCTCATTCCTCGTTAGCGATGAGCTGCCATTCGAGATGCTGCTAGGTATGTACTGCCTCGAGGTTGCTAAGCCTCGGTTTGACTGGGATAGGAAGGTGATGATGTACAAGTTGCCAAATGGGAGGATTGTTAGACTGCAGAAGTACAAAGCAAGCAGGCTAGTCGGGTCCTATGGTTGCATGTTCGCTTAACTTTCCATAATTATTACAAGCAGAATCACGAAAGGGGAGGCCATAAAAACACCCCCAAGCAGAAGCAGTTGTTGCTATCCAGACCTTTTTGAGGAGCCTAGGGGCGTCATCGGGAGCATGCAATTGAAGTCATTCCAGGTGCGAGGATTCCACGCTCACATATGGCCACTAGGCCGCTGCCTCCCAATGCCCAAAGGGCCCCCGACAAGCAATGTGCCCGCCCTAAGTGAAGGCGGGCCTGAATTTGACACAGGGCCCACAACTACATCATTTATGCATTGTGGGCACCAGACAGTTTGCACGCGGCAATTGATTACAAAGGCCCAGCTTGTGAGCATGAGAATCTTTTGAGAGCCTTCCAGACTCTTGTATGCTTGGACGTGGAAGTTGTCATCTCGGCCAATCAGCAAGCAGGGAACACATCACAGCCTACGTGGGTGGTTGGGCGCATCGTGAAGCTGCGATCCTAGGCAACTGTCTGAATGGGCCTGGGCGCAAACACTTTGGGCCTACGTGAAGCTATTGGGACCCACACACGAGACCCAACTCAGGCCAAAGCAAGGCACAGTTTCCATAAAGGAAAGTGCTCGCCCCTGCCCAAGACATTCTTTCCTTGCCAGGCAACATAGCCGCACTGCTACATTGCCTTGCGGGATATTGTGCTAAGAGTCAGGCCGAACGTGCGCACGGGCGCTGAGAGGTGAGAGGTCGCTGCTGTGGCAGAGGGTGCACGACGACCATAGTCTCGCTCAGGCCAAAGCAGGGCCCCACACATGAGGCCCAACTCTAGCCAAAGCAGGGCGCACTTTCCATAAAGGAAAGTGCTCACCCCTGACTAGGCAGGCAACGAGGCCACGTTGTTGCATTGCCCTACGACTCTACGAGATATCGTCGTAGCAGGCAAGTAACAACGCACATGCACTAAGAGGTGAGAGGGCGCTGCGGTGGCAGGGGGCACATGGTGGCCATAGCCGGCCTGCTGGGGGGCAATGTGGGTGATGGCGATGGTGGTCTTTGGGTGAGGCAACGCATGTTGTTGGGAAACAAGGGGTGTTGAGGAGAGGAGAGAGAGATGTACCTGGTGTATACTCGCAGTCTTCATTTGCGAGGTCGTCACACACATCGGTCTTTAGTTGCGAAGTGACTCCTTTTGCATGATCATAGATAGGCTAGATAGGCGGAGCAGTGTAGCCTGCGCATTGAGCGCCATTTTGGAAGAACGACATTGAATACTATGTTGGTGTGGCGAGAGAGTGTCGACATTGACATTTGAGTTCATTGTATTGCTCTCATTTGGATGGTATCTTGGTGCAATGTGCTTTTTGCTTGGTACATGACTACCTAGACTACAGCATGATTTTGCAATTTGGATTTTTGTCTATCGCTCTGGCTCATATTCGTTGCAATGTGCTATCAGAGATGGTTCGATATCGTCGTTACCGACGGTGGTATCTTGGTTACTTGGTGTGCCGACGAAGCTTCTCCACAGTAAGGATACATTGGTTGTGGCGACAATGTGGGAGTTGTGGCGACAACAGGTGCATGTGGAACGATGAGGGCATGCTGACATTGCATTTTGGCTGAGGTGGCATTGCATTGCTTTGTGGGTGGTACCGAGCCTATGACTGGTCATCAAAATGCATGTCGGCTCAATTCGTGAGAAATTTGTGGTTGGGGGCAGCTATCTTAAAGTACGTTGTTCCCTTACGTTATCTTCCCATCTCAATCTCTTCTTACTGAGAGGAAGAGAGTTCGGCTTGAGAGTCCTCTTCCGGTTCGGGAGTAGTGAGCACTCTACCTTGAGAGCCAGGATTCTTCCTGGTGGCGCATCTGGTGGGAGAGGGCGGTGCCTTTAAAGGGCCATGGACGAAGCATGGGTCCCGGTGTCAAAACCCTTAGTTCTCGAATCAAGTCCCGACCCTTCAGACAGACAATACAGCAAGAATGTGCACGACAGAGGAATCTGAAAGGAGGTGATAAGAGAAAATGGAAAGGCCAAATGGGCGGCAAGAATGGGACCACTAAAACCGAGAGTCCCAAGATGGGACTCAGGACCGACAGGACTAAGGGTCCCAAGAATGGGGCCACCGGGACCAAGAATACCAAAATAGGACTCGGGACCAGTGGGATGCAAAAATGGAGGTAGAAAGGGCCACGGTGGCACGAGAACTTGGACTAGACTAAGAAAGGGGCCGATAATGAAATGAGGGAGAGGATTCTGGGGGGGAAATGGAGAAAAACGGTTTTTCCCGTAATCACAAGAGATGAGGAAAAGACAGGTAAACGTGAGCGGAACAACTCCGTTCCAAGGCAGGAATATCCGGAGCGTCGTCACCCACGACATATTAAAAATGTTGAGGCCACGGAGATCAGTTAAAAAAGGAATTGTTTTTTGAAACAAGCAGACAGAATAGTGGAAAAGGGTTGTAGAAAAACCGTGAAAAGACGGTTTTTCCCGTAATCACAGGAGATGAGGAAAAGAATGGGCAAACGTGGGCAGAACAACGTCGTTTCAAAGCAGGAACATTCGGGAAGTCGTCGACCACGAGATATTAAAAATGCAGAAGCAACAGAGACCGTTTGCCCAAGAAATTATTTTTACGAAGCAAGCGGACGTCGTCAAGAGCTTGCGGACACGGCAAGCGGCAAGAGTGACTTTGGCAGCCGCGCGGCGCGGGGAGGATATCCCGTGGGGATGGAATTACCAAGTGCCGCAGAGAAAGAAGAAAAGAAATAATAAAAACAGTCCTCCTTGAGAAAGGAGGTCCGCCGGGAAAAAGAGCACAAGGAAACTAGTACCGCAAGCGGATGGGCTCAATGACACCAAGGAAAATAGTGCCTTGGTGTTGTCGGAATCGGGCCCCTAATCCATGGCCTAGACACTGCCCAAGTACGGCATGAGAAAAGCCTAGGGGGCGACTGAAGGGTGCAAATGGACTACTAGGTGCTAGCCACACTAGTGTCCAAGCACAAGGAAACTGAAATATGGTGGGCCCTTGCATACTAGAATAAAAAGGGCTAGAAAAGAGGTATGAAAGTCTCAATTTTAAAGCTTTCATGCCTTGAAATTGAGAAGGAACTCGAAAGGGATACGACGATTACAAAGGCTTCAGTTTCGGGGGGCCGAGGTGCAGTGAACCTGAAAAATGTGGTTCTCATGTGGTCCGAAATAAAAACGCCAGCAAAGGTGGAGAGAAAATGGCCTAGAGGGAAGATGGGAGAGGTGGGAGAGTGCAGGAGTGAAAAAGGGACAAGCCGCCACATCATGGTCAACTTGTCCCTTCCCAAAAGAGGCCTAGGTGCAGAATACAGGTTCGCATCAAGTCTAGATGTAGTTGGGACGAAAACGGTCAAAAACAGACATCTAGGGGAGAAGTAAACACACGTTCTAGAAACAGACATCTAGGGGAGAAGTAAACACATGTTCTAGATACATAGTGTGACTGAATTCATCCTGGGATGAAACAATTACAAAATACCTTAGTTTTTTTTTTTTCTCTCAGAAAATCAAGCAAAATCAAGAGCAAGGTAGGCGGTGGTACAACGGAACACAAAAAGTAAAGCAAACACATTGTGTTAGATATATCCGAAGACAATATCCAGTCTGGATGCACTTGGAAATGTGCTGCCTCAATTTGTTTCAGTTTGGGGCGAGTTTGGGGGCAATGAGACAAGGAAAATGACCACCATTGCACTCCGAAAATTAACAGACTGCAAGGTGCTGCTGAGGGGAAGAGAAAATAAGGTTGGACACCCTCAAAACACTAGAAATGGTACCTCAAGCACATGGGAGCAAATTGCAACGGTGATTGACAACTGTGAGATCAAGATCTAGCGGCCAAGAATATTCGCCATACCAGTGGCACATAAGAGGAAGGGAAAACGGGGCTGTCGAGGACTAGGGGTCCCAAATAAAATTGGGACACCAGACGAATATGAATAAAAATAATCACAACTTAAGACTCCTGCGAGGCATGAGACCCCAACGAGCCCCTTTTTCGCCCTGTAAGCAGCATTGTCGGCCGCCCTAAGTGAAGGCGGGCTCGACCAAGGCCAAGAGGCCTAATTTTCAGTCACCACGCACCTGTGGAAATTCAGGCAGGTGCGCAGTGCCAGTTGGTTGAGAGCGCCCAGGCCCTGGTTGCCTTTTTCGTACGTAATCGAGGCAGACCCTGGGCCAGATACACAACATGGGCCGAACACAGGCTGCGGGCAGTTGGGCACAGGCAATCGTCACAGGCCCTAGGCCTGATTCGTTTGGACCGGGGCTCAGCCTCTCGGGGCCTACCGGAAGCTTTTGGGCAGGGGCCCAAGGCAGCCAGGCCACACGCAGCAGGCAGGCCACTTCCATTTAGGAAAGTGCCTTCCCTCGCATTCGGCATTTAGGCACTGGCTCCATGTTGCGCAAGCGCTCCTGCGCTAATCGCTGATCAGGCCCACGCGCTCACGGGCGAGCAGGGAGAACAGGCAGCCATAGCTGAGCTGCGCTGCGCTGAGCTGGATGGGGCGCATGGTGGTCCTCCGGTGCACGTGGTATCTGTGGATCAAGGTTGTGAGTGATACGAGAGACATACCTGGTGCTTGAGGCGAACGAATTGGCCGAGACCTGCTTGTACCTCGGGGAGCTGTTGACATCATCAGCGACATTGTAGATAGGCTAGATAGGATTTGCCATTTGTAGTCTGGGCGCATAGCACCAGATAGGATGTCGACATTGGTTCATTGTTGATGATGATGAGACTATTCTCACATTGTCACTTGTGAGCTTTTGCTGGCTCTTATTTGGTGGAACTCGTGTTTCAATTCTGCTTTTGGTTCGAGGTCACACCTATCTGGTTTCATGTGTATGATGTTGCTTGGTTTCTGAAGTTCGCTATCGCTCATTTTCCTTGCAACTTGGTATCAAAGTTGTGGTACGTTGCGCTAATCTGGCGCTTGTCTTCTGCCTATGCGGTACATGCATGCGGTTTGCTGGGTGAGCGACCGTAGGGAGTGCATAGTAAGGAGGGCGAAGGCAAGCAGGCGACCCAGGTGAAGAGAGGTATCGCCAAGACGGCTACGAAGTGGTGATTGGGTGTTTCGCAGTGTGATGAGAACTATCTGATGTGCGATTGATGCTAAGGTGGAACGGCGGTGTAATGCTGGTCGTGCCGAAGCAGCGATTGGTCATCACAATCGGCATCAGGTCATCTGGTGAGAATATTTGTGGTTGGGGGCAGCTATTTTGTGGTACGTTGCTCTTAACCTTATCCAACCTCTTCAACACTTCTTACCGCAAGGATGTTTGTTCTATCTTGAGAGTCCTCTCATGTGAGCAGTCGAGAGCGCTCAACCTTGAGAGTCGGCATTGTTCACGTGGAGCATCTCGAAGGAGAGGGCGGAGCTATCTGAAGGGCCCTGGACGAAGCACAAGGTCATGGTCACCATGCCAACCCACCGGAAGTAGAGCATGCATGCTTTGCTGCTTTGTCCTTTGCCTGCTTGCTGCGCTGATAGATGGGTTATGAGGGGCAGGCCAGCCCTACAGGAGAGACGAGTATCGGGCGTCTATAAATAAGCACCGGCGGGGTTACCTTCCATTGGCTGTAATCGTCGTCCTGTCAGCGAAGTTAAATAATTCCTGAGGACTTCGGGGGTCGTCCTTAAACGCCTCTTGATCAGCCAATCGGTCGGTGTAAGGCTCGCTGCACGCTAGGATAAATATGGTGCAGGGCTGGCCGGCTCAGCATTGACTCGGGGCACAGGGGTGGGTCGTGAGCACACCTTTATTTAGACACGCACACTATCTGGATCGCTCAGGGACGCTGGCGTCAAGAGCCACTCAAGAAGAATTGAGGGAGGGGTAGATTTCAGGTGATAAGTTCGGGTACAATTCGACTCTGCAAACAGCCATGCAAATGATTTCATTTTTATTTTGATCAGTTAGATGTTACAGCCATTGATATCTGACAGGCAGTATCGGTAGAACAATTTCTCCTCATTTACTTTCTGTTTGCGGACTAATCAAGTAAAAATAGCTTCGTTTGTAGGAATCTGAACTTACATGTTGGACCCAAATGTGTAGACTCCGACATAGCCACCGATTAATTAATTTAGTTATTTTAAATTGGTTTGTGCACTACGCTGCGGTAGGCATCGAGTGTGACCTAGTGCAGATTGTCTACCATTTTGTAGCTTATGAGTGATAGGGAGAACACTAGCGAGGACGATAGGATCCTGCAATCAGCAAGGCACCCGTTAGACCACGTGGCATTAGGACCCCGGGGTGACAGACTCCTGTTCCGCCAGCTCAGGGAGAGACAGCAGCAGCAGTGTAGAGCTAGGGCCGCAGAGGCAAGCACGGTATTTCGCAAGCGAAGCTGCTACTTCAGCAGCCATGGCCACCGCTGCGCAGCAAAGCTGTCAGGCTAGTAGCTCAAGGAGTTTAGGGGCAACGAGTGCACAAACCCTGAGTCAGTCCGCTGGTGTAATGGCAAGCCAGTAGTTAGGATCGGCCCCCGAGGAGGTCGCCATACAGCGAGCAGATGCTCAGGAGGCACAACTACGAAAGGCTTTAGAAGAGATAAAGGTAGAGAAGGAGAGGATGCTCAAACGAAAGTCAAGGATGCAATGGAGACAAGCAGACATTAGGGAGTTAGAGGAGATGGACCTGACGAATGTGGATGATGATGTGAGGATCGTGAGGGCAGCCCTGTTAGATGTAGTGGAAATGCAGGACTATCGTACGACGCTCTTACAAGACATCCAGCAGAGCCTGGTCGTGCTGGCTGGGAGAGCTCAGGTAGCACCATCACCATCAAGGCATGATGCCTCGCCTGTGGTACAACCTCCCTCCTTTTGTCCCACCGGTGACTGCAGTATCCCCATACATAGTCTCTCCAACATCGGTACAGGCCGCTTCCCTGTTAAGTATGCCTTTGACAGGAGGGTTCTCAAAAGGTCCTAGTGTACAGATTCCTGTACAGACAGTGTATTCCCAACCTCCGTTACAGACTGCCGTAACTGGGCAGCCTGCTGTCTCGCAGCCAACACAGCCACAGGGCACACAGCCCCAACAACAGCTAGTGCAGAAGCCTGCGCCCCAAGGTCCACAGCCTGGAGTGGTGCAGGTACCGGGACAAGGCCAGTGGGTTCCAAAGACTGCCATCGCCTCGCCTAAAATCTTCTCAAGGGATAACAGAGGCAAAGACCTTGTTGACACATGGTTGAGGTCAGTGCCAGTCTACGTTAAGTGTAAGTTGACCTTGTCGCACGAGGAAGTGCTTGTGGCTGCCTCCTACCTTGAGGGGAGTGCAGCAAGATGGTTAAGCGGGCTAGTGCAAATGCAGGGATACGGTCATGACTTCCGCGCTTGGGCAGTACCCCTGAAACTGGAAGACTTCCTTAAGCTGGTGGAGGAAAGGTGGCATGATCCTCAGGAGGCCCAAAAGACCACTGATGTGATCCTGACTCAGAGTGCTCGATCGTTCAAGTCTGTAAGGGATGCCACAAACGTTGCACATCGTTTGATCTGTGTTCCTGGAGTGCGTTACGACCCCCAAGTCTTACAGACCACTTACCTGAGGTGTCTTCCCATGCCACTCAGGAATCAGTTGGCGGGTGAGGCGAACATCAATGTGCACAACGTTTCCTCGTTTAGCAAGAAGGCCCTAGACCTGGAAGCAAAGATAGGGCATGGACATCAACCCACGACGGATGGAAGGAAGAAGGCACTGCCTCCCAACTGGAAGGCGAAGGGTCGCATTATGTTCGTCGACAACGATGTTTCCACCATTGAGTTAGACGATGACTTCCAGGAGGGAGTAGGTTTAGAGGCGGGCAGCGTAGAAGCTTCAGGGGGTGGAGCAGTCGTTGCCTCCGTCCAAAAAGGTAAGGTGACCGATAGACGCCGCAGAGGCTCCCGATCTAGGAGTCAAGTTGACCCTAACGCTCCTCCATGGGAGAAAGCGGGTCTCACAGAGGATGTGTTGAGAGACCGGTACACTCGGCAAGCTTGTATCTGTTGTGGTCAATATGGCCATAACCAGTTCAAGTGTTGGAACAAGAAGGTGACCGAAAAGATCCCGCCTACAATGTGGCAGGCGACGGGATCCTCTGCTTCCCTGGGTAGCAATGTTGCCAATAGTTTTGGCACTGCATCGGGAAACACGTCGGGCCAGTAGGAATAGTAGTTCCTGCTAGGGTCGAGGTGGTGGACACACCCCCACAATCTCGAGAGATGGCCCAAACTACGGACTCCATTGTCGTCGCGCAAACACATTCGGACCCATTGATCCTCTGTTCGATGAATGTGTTTGAGTCCTTAGAGGAGTTGGAGGAGGAGTGTTCTAGATTAGACCCGCTAGCTTCTTGGATGGCCATGGCCAAAGCCGTTAAGGGTGAGTTGTTCGTCGGCGAGGTAGTCATCGGCGGCCGCAAGGCCGGGGCCTATTATGACACTTGCTCGACGTGGAATTTCATTAGTCGCGCATGTGTTGAGAGCTTGCGCGCTTACAGGGGCAAGTGCAACGCCTGAGTCGACCTGTGGAGTCGACCTGTGCCAACAAACAGCGCATGGTAGTCACTGACTACCTTAAAGACATTGAGTGTTTTTTCCCGTACGTGGGAGGGGAACTGAGACATCGAGTCTCGTTCCTAGTTAGCGATGATCTCCCAATGGATATCCTGTTGGGTATGTACTATCTTTCAGTTGCACAGCCCGAGTTTGACTGGGACCGAAAAGTGGTCAAACACACTTCGCCCGAAGGGGGGACCGCCAGTTTACGTAAGTTTAAGGCTAGTAGTCTGATCGAATCCTACGGATGCATGTGTTCGGCCGTGTTCTATAATTATTATAAGCAAAATCCGGAGGAGGGTATGTACTTAGTTATTGTCTCTGCAGCAAGCGAGCCGGTGAAAATGTCGTCGGAGGTAGAGGGAGTGGTTGCTAAATACCCTGATCTATTTGAAGAGCCGAAAGGGGTTGTTGAGAGGGAGGTCGTCCACGCGATAGAGATTATCCCAGGGTCTAGTATTCCGAAGGGTAGGATCTATCGGATGTCTCTAGCTGAGCTCGATGAGCTTCGATGACAACTCAAAGAACTCATAGAGAAGGGTTGGATCCGGCCTAGCATTTCCCCTTACGGATCTCCTATCCTATTCGTATTGAAGAAGGGAGGAACCTTGAGGATGTGCATTGACTATAGGGGCCTCAATGCCATCACCGTGAAGAACGCAGAGCCCCTACCGCGCATCGATGACTTGTTGGACCGAGTGCTAGGGTGTCGGTACTTCAGTAAGATAGATTTGAAGTCCGGGTACCATCAGATTGCTATACGGCCCGAGGATCAACACAAAACTGCTTTTCAGACCACGTACGGTCTGTACGCGTTTGTGGTGATGCCTTTCGGCCTTTGCAATGCTCCTAGCACCTTCCAGGACGCAATGAACATGATTTTTCATGACTACTTAGACAAGTTTGTCATAGTGTACCTCGATGACATACTTATCTTCAGTAGGACTGTCGAAGAGCATGTTGGCCATTTAGACAAAGTCCTTAGCCTCCTTCGACAACACCAGTTCAAGATCAACGGGGATAAATGTGAATTTGGCCGCACCCGGATCTTGTACTTGGGTCATGAGATTTCCGCAGAGGGATTGAAGCCCGATGCTCGAAGGTGGCCAGCATTCGCAACTTGCCTTGTACTCAGTCGGTGAATGAGATGAGGTCCTTCTTAGGGATGACAGGCTACTACCGCAATTTTGTGAAGAATTATAGCATAGTGGCCGCGCCTTTGACGGACCTGACACGCCTTGACACCCCATGGGAGTGGACAAACAGGTGTGAGGCTGCTTTCAGACATGTGAAGCATCCCCTTACTCACCATGAGGTCTTGAAACTGCCCGATCCTAACAAGCCTTTCGTTGTGACCACGGATGCCAGTCAATACGACATTGGTGTCGGACTTGGCAACAGGAGGGAAAACGTTAAGGCCGGTAGAGTACATGTCCAAAAAGATGCCCTCTCAAAAGTTGGCCAAGTCCACTTATGAGAAGGAACTCTACGCGATCTACAAAGCGTTGACTCATTGGAGGCATTACCTCCTTGGTCGCTTCTTCTACGTCAGGACGGATCATCAGACCCTGAGGTGGATGAAGATTCAACCGGTACTCTCTGATGCTCTGAAGCGTTGGATTGAAGTCATAGAGCAATATGACTTCGAGCCCAGTACATCAAGGGGGAGTACAACAAGGTTGCTGATGCGTTGTCGCGTAAGCCAGACTTCCTAGGTGCACTGGTCACTGAATTTGGGGTTGCGGACGATGTTACTCAATCCTTGGTGGATGCCTATCGCGAGGACCCGTTCATGGCCGAGATCATACGCAGACTCGAGGTGAAGGAAAAAAGTAACTGCTAACAAGTTTGTGTTGGGCAATGGCCTACTGTTCCTTGAGAAGGTCGGGAACAAACGCTTGTGTGTTCCAAACCGGGACTCTTTGCGTAGTTTATTTTTAGGCGAATGTCACGACGCCACCAGATATTTTGGGTATAGGAAGACTGCAGCAAATTTGTTGCAGCGATTCTGGCGGCCCACAATGATGAAAGATGCGAAGCTGTACGTGGAGACCTGTCAGGTGTGTCAGAGAGACAAGCCACGCACACATGCCCTTCTTGGGCTTCTCAAGCCCCTTCCAATTCTGGAAAGGCTTGATGAGAGCCTGTCTATGGATTTCATGGACACACTGGTCACCAGCAAGAGCGGAATGCGATATGTCTATGTTATTGTGGATAGGTTTAGTAAGTATGCTAGGTTAATCGCAATGCCTGCAACGGCCAAGACCGAGTATGTGATCAAGCTGTTCAAAGAGAACTGGGTCAGAGACTTTGGGCTTCCAAAGTCTATTGTGAGTGATCGGGATGTCTAATTCACCAGTGAGTTGTGGAAAGCTGCAGCTGCAGAACAAGGAACACAACTGCAGATGACCTCCGGAACCACCCAGAGGCAAACGGGCAAGCAGAGCAGCTGAACCGCATTGTACAACACCTGTTGAGGCACTACATTAAGCCCGACCAGATGGACTGGGATAAGAAACTCGCTCTCATCGCCAGCCTGTACAACAATGTTGTGCACAACGCAACAGGGGTGAGTCCTAACAGCCTGCTACTGACTTTTAAGCCTAGACTGCCTCTAGATTTCCTACTACCTGAGAATCAGCCGACAACTACACCTGGTACATTAGAATTTGCATATCGATACGAGCAGTTGATGCAGCAAGCTGTAGAACAAATGCACAAGGCACAGGCGGCGACGATAGAATCTGAGAACAAACACCGCCGCCCATCTACATTTCAGGTACGGGACAGAGTCTGGGTCAAGTCCTCAGAACTAGGAAAGGAGCACGGGATCTCCCGCAAGCTCATGCCACAGTACTTCGGACCATGGGAGGTTCTTGATGTTGTCGGGGTTGATCCGGATGGGCCGTCATATGTAATTCGGATCCCTGGTCACCTTCGTACTTACCCTGTCTTTCACACCTCCAAACTCGCATCTTTCAGAGAAACTGATCAATTTCCCTCTCGTCGCTCAATGCTGCCCCCAACCATGGATGGAGAGGTCGACATCGACGACATCGTAAACCACAGGGAAATGCAAGTTCCAAGACCAACAGGCAGGGGACGTCCTCCTAAGCCGAAGCTGCAATATCGCGTTTGGTTAGACATCACACTGATCCCAAGGAGGACAGATGGTTTACCCGGGAGGAACTAATGCAGACTGCTCCACAGGCTGTCGCTCACTACGAGAAGTTACTACAGAAGGGAAAGCGCCAAATTGAGTAATGGAACTTCTCAAAGGACTGTCGAAGTATGGAGGAGGGAATGAGAGGCATGACGGCCCAACAAGCCCCTTCTTGGCCTTGTAAGTACACTGTCGGCCGCCCTAAGTGAAGGCGGGCCCGACCAAGGCCAAGAGGCCTATTTTTCGGTCACCACGCAACTGTGGAAATTCAGGCAGTTGCGCAGCACCTGTTGGTTGAGAGAGCCCAGGCCCTGGCCGCCTTTTTCGTACGTAACCCAGGCAGACCCTGGGCCAGATGTACAACATGGGCCGAACACAGGCTGCGGGCAGCTAGGCACAGGCAACCGTCACAGGCCCTAGGCCTGATTCGTCTAGACCGGGGCTCAGCCTCTCGGGGCCTACCGGAAGCTTCTGGGCAGGGGCCCAGGGCAGGCAGGCCACACGCAGCAGGCAGGCCACTTCCATTTAGGAAAGTGTCTGCCCTCGCACCGGCATTCAGGCACTGGCTGCATGTTGCACAAGTGCTGCTGCGCTAATCGCTGGTCAGGCCCACGCACTCACGGGCAAGTAGGGAGAGCAGGCAACCATAGCCGCGCTGAGCTGCGCTGAGCTGGATGGGGCGCATGGTGGTCCTTGGGTGCACGTGGCATCTGTGAGTGGGGGATCGAGGGTGTGAGTGATATGAGAGACATACCTGGTGCTTGAGGCGAATGGCATTGGCCGAGATCTGCTCGTACTTTGGGGAGCTGTTGACGTCACTAGCAACATTGTAGATAGGCTAGATAGGATCTGCCACTTGTAGTCTGGGCACAGAGCACCAAATAAGATGTCGACATTGGTTCATTGTTGATGATGATGACACTATTCTAACATTGTCACTTGTGAGTTTTTGTTGACTCTTATTTGTTGGAACTCGTGTTGCAATTCTGCTTTTGGTTCGAGGTCACGACTATCTAGTTTCATGTGTATGATGTTGCTTGGTTTCTGAAGTTCGCTAGGTGTTTTCAAAGAGAAGAGGAAGGAATAGAGGAGGAGGGACTAAATGGCAATCTGAGATATCTTGGACCACCTAAGCAAGGGAAAATAAAGCCTTGAACGACTCGGCTACCAAAGAAAGACCGGAGCGACGGAGGCCACAATTTGATATTAAGGAAGGCAAAACAGAGCCCCCATGGATGTGGGGGTGCCATTATCGCAGTCGAAGATATCTCGGACTGCAACTAGATCTAGATCAGGATCAAGATCAACACCCAAGGCCTAGAAAAAGTATCAACAGCTAATAGACACTTGTCCTGCAAAAAATAAAAGAAAAGAAAAGAAAAAGGGGAGAAAAAGGAGGTAGAATGAGACAAAACGGGAGAAAAAGGTGGAAGAGAGTTAGCCGGACAATTGGGACTGAGAAAGAAAGTGGAGACTATCAGGTCCCTACAGTGACCTCATCACTCCGGATTTAGTGGAAGTAAATCCGGGGTAAGGAGGGCCTTATCTCAACAAAATTCTGAATTAAAAAGAGAAAGACAAAAACGCGAGGAATGAGCCCTCGCGGGACCCTTATCAAACATGCACATGTTCTGGGGTAGAGGGGTGCGCCGCAGGAAGGCTGTGGCGACAGCGTGGGAGCTATGGCGACAATGGGTGTATATATGATGATGAGAGCATGCTGATGTGGCATTTGGTTGAGGTGGCACTACATTGCGTTGTGGGTAGTACCGGTCGAGTCATCAAAATGCACATTTGGCTCAATTGGTGAGACATCTGTGGCTGGGGGCAGCTATCTCCAGGTACGTTGTTCCCTTACCTTATCTTCCCTCTCAATCTCTTCTTACCGTGAGGAAGTCAGTCCAACCTTGAGTATCCTCTTTTCGTGAGGAGTCGTGAGCGCTCTACCTCGAGAGACTACATTGTTCCCGGTGGCACATCTGGCAGAAGAGGGCGGTGCCTCTGAAGGGCCTTGGTCGAAGCACGGGCCACCGTCACCATGCCAACCCATAGGAGTAGTACACACAGGTCATGCGGCTTTGTCCTTTGAGGCTCTTTGTTGTGCTGATAGAAGGGGTGTGCGGACTGACCAGTCCTATGCAGACGCTTACCAGACCGTCTATAAATATTATGGCGCGGTTCTGAACTGTCCACTGGTTGTGATCGTCGTCCTGCTTGCGACGTTAAATAATTCATGAGGAGCTTGGGGGTTGTCCTTAAGCTGCCTCTTGATCAACCAGATCCGTCAAGGCTTGTTGCACGTGAGGATGAAGAAAGGGCAGTTTTGGTCATAAGCATATTCCTTGGGCACAGGGGTGGGCCGTTAATGCACACCTTAGGCACTGTTGGTCGATGATGCGGATAGGCACGTTGGATACAGGGGAGGGGGATTCCAAATGAAGTTCAACTGTCAATCACAAACATACCCATTGTGCATACATCTGCTCACATGATTTGTTTTTTTTTTTTGATTAGTTGGTTGACAGACTGCCAACACCTCACAATCAGCCTAGACTGGGACTGTAATGTTCTACCAGAGTCAAATTCTCCTCGAAGCTTTTATAAGAGAACCAATCGAAGTAAACTTAGATTATGTGTACACTCTGTGTGAATGTTGTTGATACCGCTTGAATGGTAGCCTGGGTGACTTTCCGGATGTTATTTTATTTTTGTTATTTTTAAACCGGTCAAACGCATGTTGTGGTAGATTCCAGAGAGAACACTAGTGCAGACAACGTTTGCCTAGCCGATAAGTGGATCAGAGGGTGGTGAAGGAACAACTGACGATAGAAGGCAAACACGGCGCCAAGTTCTACTACCAGGAGACAAAAGAAGGTTCAGGGCCGAAGCAAGGGCCCGTTTGCTTGAGACTGCTAGGGAAGCATCAGGAACTGCGGAAAGGATGTTAGCAGCAGCAAAAGCTAGCGCAATAGCAATGGCTACCTCTGCAACAACATTTGCAGCAACCTCGTTTTGTCGGTCGCTCGGTATGTCGTTCAACTCGACCGACTCGCAGTCTGTCTCCAGTACGTCAGGAGCTGGTACTAGTCAAATGGCGGGCTCGCAGTTCAGCTCGCCGCCTCCGCGCACTAGGGAACATATAGAACTCTAGCAAGTGGAGTTGATCCACTTGAAGTTAGAGAAGGAACTTGAAGAGGCTACTGAAAGAGAAACGAAAATTAGGAATAGAAGTGTCAGACTTGAGGGTAGAGCGGCAGACAAAGCTGCGTTAGAGGGGTTAGATGACTCGTCACATGATGATACGCTAAAGATTGTCAAGGCGAGCATATTGTTAATGCACGCTTACGTGGATAACAAATTGGACGCTATCCAGGATACCCTTGACCAGATACTGGATGCCATGCACAATCCTGGTTTCAGGCCAGCAGTTTTGCCATCGCCGTTGCCGTTGTCGACGATGACAGGCCCGTATCCGCCTCAACCTGGCACACTACCAGACGGTATTTCAGCAGCAGCAGCACAGACTGTTGCTTCTCCATCTTTTGATCCAGCGGCTGGAGCTACACCACAACCGTGACCTGCCCCACCAGCGGGACAGCAACAACGTTGGTACCCTAAGACCCCTTCGAAACCACCCTCAACCTTCTCAGGTGATAAAAGGATGAGGCTCTTGACACTTTGTTGAGAACGATGCTAGTGTGGGTACGAGCAAAAAGGATTGTAGTAGAGGAAGAGGTGATCATTGCCGCCTTGTATCTTGAGGGATCGGCAGCAAGATGGCTGGATGAATTGGTAGTGTCAAAAGGGTTCGAAGGGCGAATGACTGATTGGGCAAAGACTCGTACATTAGAAAGTTTCATGGACTTGGTGGAAGCACATTGGCACAACCCACAGCAGGCACAGATTGCTACAAATGCTTTCACCCGACGTGATACTAAAAAGTACAAGACCGTGCGCGTACTCACCTCAGTTGTTGAGCGCCTGATTGTCGTTCCCGAGGTACGCTACGATCCGCAGGTCTTAATGACCATGTTCTTGAGATGTCTTCCCACAGACGTCAAGAACTCGTTAGCCAGCGAGGCTCGCCTCAAGTATCACACGTTTGAGACCTTTAGCAAAAAGGCTCTAGATTTGGAGGCCGCGCTAGGAGGTGCTCAACAACCCTCTATGGACGAAAGAAAGAAGAAGAGTCCACGAGTGGAAGAAGGGAAGCTGATTGATGATGGTTGATGTCGATGGCACTCAAACCGAGATCGACGAGTATTCTGACTTAGTGGACGGTTCAGAGTTTGATGGCGAGGATAGTGATGATGGTAGTAACCTTGCTACATTGGTAAGAGTTAAGGCAGGTGCAACAGAGGAGTCAGGAGGAATAAGGTGTGAAGGTGGTTGACAATGGTGGATGGGTGAAGAAGCTGGAGGAGGAAAAAGGTGTGAGGGTGGTTGGCTATGGTGGATGCGTGAAGGAGATGGAGGAGGAAGAAGGTGTCAAGGTGGTCGCCTATGGTGGATGGGTGAAGGAGATGGAGGAGGAAGAAGGTGTGAAGGTGGTCGGCTATGGTGGATGGGTGAAGGAGGTGGAGGAGGAAGAAGGTGTGAAGGCGGTTCACTATGGTGGATGGGTGAAAGAGGTGGAGGAGGAAGAAGGTGTGAAGGTGGTTGGCTATGGTGAATGGGTGAAGGAGGTGGAGGAGAAAAAAGGTGTGAAGGTGGTTGGCTATGGTGGATGGGTGAAGGAGGTGGGGGAGGAAGAAGGTGTGAAGGTGGTTGGCTATGGTACATGGGTGGAGGTCGAGGAGGAAGAAGGTATGAGGGTGGTTGGCTATGGTGGATGCGTGAAGGAGATGGAGGAGGAAGAAGGTGCGAAGGTGGCTGGTTATGGTGGATGGGTGAAGGAGATTGAGGAAGAAGAAGGTGTGGAGGTGGTTGGCTATGGCGGATGGGTGACAGAGGTGGAGGAGGAAGAAGGAGTAAAAGTCTATGAAACACCCACGGACGCGTCCGTGGGTCCGATCTCGGATGGCGGACGCAGATGGGGCCGCGTCCGCGGCCGACCTGGTCCGCGCCGCGGACCCGGTTTTACCAGAATTATCCTGAATTAAATAATAGGTTAAAAAAAAAAAAAAGGGTTGTAGGGAATTTTAAGCCCTACAACCCCATATTTTGTTTTTTGGAATCCGACTTTGTTTAGGATTTAAAAAAAATCAAAAACTAAATTCGATTTAAAGAAAATTGAAAAAAAAATATAAAGTAAAGCTGGATTTTTTTTTTGTCATTTTTTATCATGAGATATATGGTCTCTGAGTTCACTTGTATTTTTTTAGAAATGAATTTCTGTTTTTTGCAGGGGTATGAGGTGTTTAAAAAAAATGCAGATGCAAAATTTGAAAATAAAGAAAGAAAAAAATTCAAAAAAAGGGGTTTGATTGATTGATTGATTGATTGTGAGTGAGTGAGTGAGTGAGTGAGTGTGTGTGTGTGTGTGTGTGTGTGTGTGTGTGCGTGTGTGTGTGTGCGTGTGTGTGTGTGTGCGTGTCTGTGTGTGTGTGCGCGTCTGTGTCTGTGTG
>BFEA01000167.1:1810410-1827456 GCA_003427395.1 Chara braunii | reverse complement strand
GTGTGAGAGAGAGAGAGAGAGAGAGAGAAAGAACAGCTAAGAGAGAGAGTGCGAGTGTGTGTGTGTGTGTGTGCGCCGCGCTGCACTGCGCCTTCGTCCGCCCGCGCAGCGGATCTTGGGGGAGTGTGTTTGTGTGTGTGTGTGTGTGTGCGCGCGCGCGCGCGCACGTGGTGGATGGCGGGGGGGTGGGGCGACCCCTCCCCCACCAATCCATCCATCCATCCATCCATCCATCCATCCAATCAATCAATCAATCAAGGGGCGGGGCGACCCCGCCCCCACCAATCAATCAATCAATCAATCAATCAGTCAATCAACGGAAAAAAAAAAAAAAAAGCCGCGTTCACTTTTTTTTCTTACGTTTCTCCTCGTTCGCTGCCCAACCCCCCCAACCAAAACATGCTTTTTTTCTATTTTTTCTTGTGTGGGGGGGTGGAGCAGGGGTTGCGCCGCCGAATGGCGGTTCCCGAATCCCGAGACCCCCTCCCCTCTAGCTGCCACGTGGCGCCAAAGCCGCGCGTCCGCGCGGACGCGTCCGTGGGCTCGCGGACTTGGCCGCGCCTGTCCGCCGCCGGGGGGTATTCATAGGTGAAAGTGGTTGGCTATGGTGGATGGGTGAAGGAGGTGGAGGAAGGAGTGGAAGTGGTTGGCTATGGTGGATGGGTGAAGGAGGTGGAGGAAGGAGTGGAAGTGGTTGGCTATGGTGGATGGGTGAAGGAGGTGGAGGAGGAAGAAGAAGTGAAGGTGGTTGGCTCTGGTGGATGGGTGAAGGAGGTGGAGGAGGAAGAAAGAGTGAAGGTGTTCCCTCTGCTTCCGGTCTCGTCCTACTTGCGTTGTCCCAACGTCCGAATCATCAGAAAACTCAGACTTGGGAAATTCAGAGTTGCAGCAGACACTCATAATTTGTAAAAAAATCAATCTTGTGAAAAACTCAAATTTCTCAGATTGCCGTTTTTGCCAATTTTACAAAGGGAGGGAGAGCCGAAAAAACTCAGGTTTGTGGTTGCTGGCCTAAACAATGTTAGATTGCCTTGTAACTTCACAGACCCTCTATAAACACCCTACTGACGGTCCTCCTAAGATTGGGCCTTATGCCAACGCCATTTGACCCTACTTGCCTCTTTCGGGCATCGCCCGAGACTCTAAGGGAACAGTTCGACGAAGTCCATTTTCCGTTATTGTGGGAAAATTGACTCAGATGGCCTGGGGACTTTGCAAGCCATATACCTATGCCTAGGATATGGGGCCTGTCAAGTCTCAGCCCCCATATCCCTTCTTCTGATGGGGTTGGTTCTTGGCACCCTCGGGTCGCTGGTTAGTTGGCCGTTTTTGGGCCCACTCTTGGTTGGGGACCCATCAACGGTTTTCAACAACAGCAGCAGTCACACTCTTGGTTGGCATTAACAGCAGTTAGCAGCAATCTCCTCCTCCTCATCATCATCATCATCAGCGGCAGTTGCAGCCTTTCTACCTACTCCCCCTTTTCCGTGTTCAAGTGGAGCACAGGGGCGGTAAACCGGGGTTCAAATAGAGCGCGTGGGGTAAACCGTTACAAGCACACAACTCTACTATGTACATATGACGGGTGGGGACATCCACGAATAAAGCGAAACAATGTCCAATGGAAAATTGACAATATGCATGAGTTATAATAGTCAAACACTTACACATGGCTAGTACAGTCAAAGACTAGAGTGGCGATTTTCAACCAAGTGAGGAAATGGACACAACATGAAAGGAAAGAGTTCACAACACTAAAAAATGAACAAGGATACAAGTTGCGATTTACACTTAAGTGGAGATATTGACAAAACACAGACGGAGAGTGAGTGAAACTCACTCCCAAGCTTGAACAACAAAAAGTGAAAGTGGCAATCCACAACTAAGCAAGGAAATGGACAATGCATGAGGGAACGGAGCTCACAACACTAGAATGAGCAAAGATACAAGTTGCGATTTACACACAAGTGGAGAAATGGACAAAACATGGAAGGAGAGTGAGAAAAACTCACTCCCAAGCTTGAACATACAAAAGTGGAAGTGGCGATTCACAACTAAGCAAGGAAATGGACAATGCATGAAGGAGTGGAGCTCACAACACTAGAATGAGCAAAGATACAAGATGCAATTTACACCCAAGTAAAAAAATGGACAAAACAAGGAGGGAGAGTGAGCGAAACTCGCTCCCAACCTTAAAAACACCCAAGTGAAAGTGGTGAATTACAACCAAGTGAGGAATTTGACAATGCATGGAGGAATGAAGCTCACAACACTAGAATGAACAAAGATAAAAGTAGCGATTTACACCCAAGTGGAAAAATTGACAAAACAAGGAGGGAGAGTGAGAGAAACTCACTCCCAAAAAAACACCAAAGTGAAAGTGGCGAATTACAACCAAGTGAGGAATTCAACAATGCATGAAGGAATGAAGCTTACACCACTAGAATGAACAAAGATACAAGTAGCGATTTACACCCAAGAGGAAAAATGGACAAAACAAGGAGGGAGAGTGAGAGAAACTCACACCCAAGCTTGAAAACACCGAAGTGAAAGTGACGAATTACAACCAAGTGAGGAATTGGACAATGCATGAAGGAATGAAGTTCACACCACTAGAATGAACAAAGATACAAGTAGCGATTTACACCCGAGTGAAAAAATGGACTAAACAAGGAGGGAGAGTGAGAAAAACTTACTCCCAAGCTTAAAATATCAAAGTGAAAGTGCCGAATTACAACCAAGTGAGGAATTTGGACAATGCATGAAGGAATGAAGCTCACACCACTAGAATGAACAAAGATACAAATAGCGATTTACACCCACGTAAAAAAATTGACAAAACAAGGAGGGAGAGTGAGAAACTCACTCCCAAGCTTTAAAACACCAGAGTGAAAGTGGTGAATCACAACCAAGTGAGGAATTAGACAACACATGAAGGAATGAAGCTCACACCACTACAATGAACAACGATACAAGTAGCGATTTACACCCAAGTGAAAAAATGAACAAAAGAAGGAGAGAGAGTGAGAGAAACTCGCTCCCAAGCTTGAAAACACCAAAGTGAGAGCGGCGAACTACAACCAAGTGAGGAATTGGACAATGCATGAAGGAATGAAGCTCACACCACTAGACTGAACAAAAATACAAGTACCGATTTACACCCAAGTGGAGAAATGGACAAAACTAGGAGAGAGAGTGAGAGAAACCCACTCCCAAGCTTGAAAGCACCAAAGTGAAAGTGGCGAATTACAACCAAGCGAAAAATTGGACAATGTATGAAGGAATGAAGCTCACACCACTAGAATGAACACAGATACACGTAGCGATTTACACCCAAGTGGAAAAATGGACAAAACAAGGAGGGAGAGTAGAAGAAACTCGCTCACACCACTAGAATGAACAAAGATACAAGTAGCGATTTACACCCAAGTGGAAAAATTAACAAAACAAGGAGGGAGAGTGAGACAAAACTCACTCCCAAACTTGAAAACACCAAAGTGGAAGTGGCGAATTACAACTAAGTGAGGAAATGGACAATGATCGAGGCAACCTCTAGTAAAGGGGCTACTAACTACTTTCCCTGTACTTGGAATGTTAGTTATGGAAAGAAGAGAGAGGGAGTGAAAAGGTGGAGGAGAGAAAGTGAAAAGAAGAAGAAGAAGAAGAAAAAGAAGAAGAAGAAGAAGAAGAAAAAGAAGAAGAAGAAGAAGAAGACGAAGAAGAAGAAGAAAAAGGTAATGAAGAAAAGAAGGCCTCCTCCTTTTTCCACTCACCTCCTCTAGTCTTTGGTCTTGAGGTGTCAACCTTGATGAAGTTTTATCCTCCTTTGCACACTTGTATTCTAGCTATGGCTTCCTTCTCCCTGAAGCCTTCACCCTTCTCCTTTCCTCAGTCTCTCCCTGGCTATGGCAAACTCCTACCACTAAGGCTATGGAGTCCTCCCCTCAAGGAGGGCTAAAGGGACCCATACTAGCCTTCCTCTCTTCCACAGAGCCAGAGGGCTATGGCGAATTACTCCCCTAGGCTGGCACTGCCTCTAACAGCCTCAGTAGCTCTCCTCCCAAGCCTAGTATCTCCCTCAAGCTCCCAAACTGGCAACGGTTCCCCTCCTCTCACTCCGGTTGAGTGTGGTGCTCTCTCGAGCTCATGCGCGCAGCATGTACTTGCCTCATGCAAATGTGAGTGTGGGGGGCTGCCCCCCCAACTTATATAGGTTGGGTACAACACTTCGGCCAGCCCATGGACCTTTCTATGTGCCCCATGGTGAACCGAGGTACCCCTAAGGCTTTTCCTCACTACTAGGCCTCTCCGGGAGCACCTGTTTTTTTTTTGGCCAAGTACATGCAGCCCGAGTAGTTGGTACCAACTCGGACTGCCTCTAGAGTCTCCTTATGCCTTATTTTCATTTTCACATGCTGCCCCCTTGGGTCCGAATATTCAAAGGGCAACTTTACTTGAAAGAAAAAGGCCTCATGGACCTTTTTCTCGATTTTTTTCAGTTCTACCCCAATTTGAGTAGGCCGAGGCATTTTCTTGTGTCTCGGTGCATTCTCAGCCTTGGATCTGGCTAAGATTCAAGGCCGACTTTAATCCGAGTTACCCCCAAGTGACCCTTGTTTCCAATCTCAGCCCTATAGCTCACTTTCTTAATTTTTGGTGCACCTGGCCTTCATTTTTGGCCGAGTGCACTATTTCGTCTTATTATTTCTTTTGTTTCTTTCCATTTTAGGCTGCCAACTTATTCCGGAGTTGGTTGTTTGTGTTGGCCTCACAAAAACGGCCTTATCACCTCCTCCATAGATCTGAATCTCAAATTCAAAAACGGTCAGTTCTCTTATGCCTTTTCTCTCATTTTTACCTTTTTAATCCAGATATTGCCGAGATAATGCCCCACGGGACTTATCTCCTCACTTCAGATTGACCTCCACTAAATCTGGAGAGATGACGTCACAGTAGGGACCCGCCAGTCCCTACTGTGTCAGTCCCAACAAACCGGCACACTTCCCTCCACTCTTTTATCCCCCTTTGTCTCATTCTCCCTCCTCTTTCTCCCCTTTTTCTTTTCTTATCTTTTATTTTTGATGTGACAAGTGTCAAATAACTGTGGAATTTTTTTCTAGGCCATGGATCTTCATCTAGGTCCAAATCGCTGCCCGTTATTTCTCGGATCACAATAATGAAGCCCATACACTTATGGGGGCTCCATTTTGGTTCCGCTAGTTTCAATTTTTGACCCCCTTTGCTCCGATTTCTCCTTGAAAGCCTATTTTTTGCATAGAGCTCCTTGGGGCTCTATTTTCTCATGCCTTGTTAGTGCGAGATATCTCAGACTGCAAGATAGTCCTCCCATCATCATTTCTTCTCTCCTTTTGCCTCCAAACTTCTTCTACCTTGGCCCCACAAGTATTTGCACTAGCGGTTGCTAATATTTTTCACCGTCTAGATCTTGATCGTGATGGTGTCACTCGCTTTGCGCGTTCACCCTTCATGCCGGACCCACAATTCCCTCGGGACAACTCAAGTCCCCGCCACTCATCCCTTACTAGTTCCATTTTCTAGTCTCGCCGGTAGTCCAACCCACACATGTCCCGATGTCCGACTATTTTTATTCGAGCTCATCTAGTCCTCGACATCGTTCCCAGTGACATCCCATTTTTATTTGGGATTTCCTAGTCTCCAACAGTCTCAATCTCTCCTTCCCATGTGTCTCAAGCGCGTCGATTATTCCCAGCCGCGAGATTCTCATCTCACGGTTGCCATTTACCGTTTTCACTTGATTCGTGCTTGAGACACTTCTTTCTAGTGTCTTGAGTGTGCCAAGTCTCATTTTCCCTTGGCCTTGGCACCCCCATGCAGTCCGTTATTTCTCGGAGTGCAGTAGTGGTTATTTTCCTAGTCTCATTGCCCCACAACTTGCCTCAAACTGAAACAAAATGAAGCGACTCATTTCGAAGTGTATCCCGACTCAATATTGGTTTCGGATGTCCTTGAAACATGCGTTTTCCTCCCTTTTTGTAATCCGTTGTATCTTGGTTGCATGAGGTCTTGATTTTTTCAGATTTTCTCAAGAAAACCAAAAGAAAATTAAGATACTTTGTAACCGATTTACCCTAGGATGAATCCAATTACGAATGCATCTCCCAAGTGACCATTTTTGACTGTTAGTGACCGTTTTTTACCGTTAGTGACCCTTTTCTTTTTCCTTTCTTTTTCTTTTCTCTGTCTTCCTTAAGATTTGGACAGCAGGGACTTGTCACTCCCTACTGTGCCAGTCCCTACCGACAGCCAACTCACTCACTCCCTCTCCTCCTCTTTTGTCCCATTCTTGTTTTTTTTTGTCCCTTTTTTTCTTTTTCCTTCTCTTTTATTTTTTGACATGACAAGTGCCAACTAGCTGTTGAGACTTTTTCTAGGCCTTGAATCTTGATTTAAGCCTAGTTCATGCCCAAGGAGCAGTCGTTATTTCTCGAACTGCAATTATGGCACCCCCATGCACACAGGAGCCCCCTTTTACCACCGTTTACTCCAAACTGTCGCCCCTCCTACTCCGATTTTCTCTTGATGGCTTGTTTTTCTCATGGGGTCTCTCAAGGTTCTAGTTTCTCTAATCTGGTTGGTCCGAGATATCTCAGACTACAGTCTATACCCACCTTCCTCATTTTCCCCCCTCTTTTTCCCTCTATGTCTCTCCCGTTTGCTCTCACTAGTGCTTGCACTAGTGGTGCTAATACTTTGAGTCATTATATTTTGATATCGACGGTGTATCTCTCTCGGATTATTCATTCCTCATCATGTCCCATAGTTCTGTTGGGACAACTCAAGTCCCCGCCACTTGTCCCGTACTAGTTCCCTACACTAGTCCTGTCGGTGGTCCCGCTTGTCACGATGCCAATTTGTGATTACTTTTACTTGACCTCCCATGGTCCCCGACATCACCCCACATGTCGTCCCAATTTTATTTGGGGCTCCCTAGTCCCCGCCATTCCCAATCTTTCCTTCCCATGTGTCTCTAGTGTGCCGAATATTCCTGGTTGTGCGATCTTGATCTCGCAGCCGTCGTTCACCGTTGTTTTTTTGTCCTTATGCTTGAAACTCTATTTTCTAGTGCCTTGCGGGCGTCAAGGTCGTCTTACTCATGGCCTTGACACTGTTGTAGTTCGTTACATCTTGGAGTGCAATGGTGACCTTTTTCCTAGTCCCATTGCCCCTATACTTGCCTCAAACTGAAACAAAGTTTAGCGACACATCCCCAAGTGCATCCGTACCTAATATTGGCTCCGGATGTACTTGAAACATGTGCTTGCTTTACTTTTTGTAGTCCGTTGCATATCGGCCCCCCTCCTCCTTGATTTATCTTGCTTTTCTTTCTGAAAAAAAAAAAAAATCCAAGCTATTTTGTAACCGTTTCACCCTGGGATGAATTCAGTGACAAAATGTATCTAAAACATGTGTTTTTTTTTGCTCTAGGTGTTTGTTTTTGTTTGTTTTTGACTGTTTTTGTCCCAACTACATAAAGGCTTGATGCAGTCCTTTTCAAGGCATCTAGGCCTCTTTTGGGAAACGGCAAATTGGGCATGATGTGGTGGCTTGACCTTTTTCCACTCCCACACTCTCCTACCTCTTCCATTCTCTCTCTAGGCCCTTTTCTCCTCACCTTTGCTGACTGTTTTATTCCGGATCACACTAGGACCTCATTTTCCAAGTTCAACGTACATGGGCCTCTCTTATTCAAGGTCCTTGTGGTCCGTTGCATCACCTTTGAGTCCCTTCTCAATTTCAAGGCCTAGAAGCCTCGAAATTGAGGTTCTCTTTCGCTTTTTTTAGTCCACGGGTGCTTATTTCTCAAATTGTTTGTGTCTGAGTACCTACTTGGGTGGTACCTCCTAGTCCTTTTTGCATCCTCCTAGCCTAGCCCACGCCACTTGGGATTTTCTCGTGCCGTACTAAGGGCTCCCTCGGCCACATGTTATCGTCTCATGTGCCGGCGTCGAGGCACTATTTTCCTTGGCGTCGTTGGCCTCCCTTCTTCCTGCGGTACTCAACCTCTGGGTATTATTTTCCCGGCAGTCCTCCTTTTTCAAGAAGGAGGGCCACCTTTACTAATTACTTGCAACATTTTGCTGACTGTGACTCCATTGGTCTATTCCCGGTCCTAAGGCTCTGGTGGTGTCGGCCTCACCTTGGTGGCGGCAACCCTGCCTTGGTCCCTCATCCTTTCTTTCTCCCTTGCTTTCCTATTTCGGAATCCTCTGTGGTGCACATCTTGACTGTATATCATGTCTCAAGGGGGGACTTTATTTGGGAACCAGAGGTCCCGACAATGGACATACCGCCTATGGGTCCTATTGTCCTTTTCTAAATTATAATGTAACCAACTCACAAACCCAATGGTCACAGGTTCAAAAAAACTTCAAGTCCTACTATACCAGTGCTCCAAAAGCATTACTGCAGTAAGTAGACAGGTCAAGCTAATCCTAACTCAGCACGAACATAGCCCTTATGAGTCCCACCGTCTTATCCTGAATAATAATGTAACCAACTCACAATCATTACTGCCCTAACAACTTATCACTATCGCCCTTGCTAAACCACTCACCAAATGCACAAAAGACAAAAAATATGATGGTGCATCTTCCCATGTTCTAGCGGAAGATTCGTTCTCATTCTATACATTTGGTGAGTGGTGAAGGACAGCCCTATCTACCTTTGGCAGTGGTGGATGAGAACCAGATAGTGGCCATCCCAAGCAAGCCCTGCAACACCGACTACCCTGAATTGAAGGCAGTAGTTCCTTCCCTCAGCATAAAAACGTGTAAATATGCATCGAGCAAAAAGAAAGTTGTATGTCAGTCCCCCAGAACTTCCGTCGAAATGAGAGAGTAGGATTCCATCGATCAAGAATTTGCATACATTGACCAAGAGAACAGGACAGTCCATCGTCTCAAGCATTGTCACACCCGTCATCACATACCGGTCATGGCTCCAAAGGTGTTTGGAACTTCAAGAACTTCGGCACGACGGGCAGTTCCAAAGTTGTAGGGCGGGGTTTTGTTTGGCACATGACAAGCGAACTATTTTTCACACAACTGCTCGTGGATGTTCCAAAATTGGGCAAGTTAGTGAATGTCACACATTAGCACAACGATATGATCCTCATTCAATCTTGAAGCAAAACTCAAATTCGAGACATTACAATGAATGATAATACAAAACGGATGGATGAGAGAAGAGGAAGAGAATGAAAGAAAGAGAACAAAAGAATACTCAAATGTTACCTCCCTCGTCCATCTTGCAAACTCGTCATCACCCCCATATCCTCGTTTTTTTCCTTTCCCCCCCTGGTAACATTTTTGGCACCTCTAGCATCAAGTCCTAAAGATTTGGACCATTTCTCGATTTATGCATGTCATCCTTGTGCAGGGGCAATGCTAATCTTCTCTATACTGTTCTAATAAACTGCAATCAAAGAATGAATATCAGATGATTCCTGAGAATGTACCTCCATTCAGCTCTTCTAATCCTCCCTACTCCTTCCGGTTGGATGGAGGACAAGACACCCTCTACTGCTCTCTCCCCCTTTGGCTATGGTGAACCACCGGTTCATTCTTCGACACCATATCTACAGAGGACAACACACCCTCTACTCTCTCTCCCCCAACAAGGACCCCGATGTCACACCCTCAAAAAAAGCATCTCCCCGACGGAACCCTAAAAGGGTCTCCGCCAACCTTAGAAGTGAAAATTGTGGTTCAACATAGCCAAAGGCCAGCTACCCCCCCCCTCTTCCTCCTCCTCTAATCCTAGTACTCCTACTACCTGCTCTCATAGCACAATGTGGTTGCCACTGGCACGGAGCTAGCTGGGGATTCTTCGTCGGTATTTGTCACACCACTCCATCACCATAGCCTATCCTACTCCTCCCTCCACCTTCACCTCCATGGCCAAGGAGGTCTTTGTCCTCACCTGCTAAGCTGCTCCTCTCTGTACCGCCTCACTCTGCCTCATCACCCTCTTGAAGAAGCACCAGCATGACTGCTGGAATGAGGTGGATTGTTGTGCCTAGTGGCCAAGCACACCACTCTCCTGTCAATGCTGGTGCTTCTTCAAGGGGGTGATGAGGCAGAGTGAGGCGGATTGTTGTGCCTAGTGGCCAAGCACACCACTCTCTGTCAATCTGGACCTACCTGCCTCCAGGATAGGCCTATCTATTCCCATGAGGGAGTGGGAACATCATTACAGACCGTAATCCTACCCCACATCCGACCTGCTGTAGACACGGCCTACATTAAATCAGGAAAATCAATTACCTTTACCGGTATGCATCACCGCTATCAAATTTCAGTTCAGTCCACATGCCAATAGCTAGTGACAAACTGACCCTTCACGAGTCACAGAACCACAGCACAGGCGCATAGTTTGTAGCTTTGTACACAGACGCAAGCAATGAACTTCGGCTGTATCAGGCAGACATCCATTCATTCATGAGCAAGCAACCCACACATGCACATACAAACCTTCCCACATCGCCCCCTTCCCCCCCCCCCCCCAAATACACACCCACACACCTGCCCACACACAAACACACAGACGCATCATCCCACAAGCACACACCATCACATCACATACACACAGTGAAAAACACCCACCACGTTTTCTGTTCTGACAGGTCTTGATCGCAAAATGACGAGTGAACTCTGAGCTTGCCGTAGCTATCCTGCGATATTTTGTCTTTCAAACCGCTGGTTTGCCACTTGACATTTGAATTGGGTTGTACTGTGTTATATCCTGCAAACAGAAACCCAGCCAGAACATACGGGCAGGCATCTGGCCAGGTTCCCCAAGCAGGACGTCCGGCTAGGTTGTCCAGGCCGGAGAGATCCCAGGCAACCTGTGCTGACAAGGCCAAGGAAGATATGTCCGGTGTTGGAGGTGATTTCCAAAAACCCCGGGGGGGGGGGGGGTCGGTGGGTGTTGCAATGGTGGTCTAAGGGTTATTCAAAGCGGTCTACCAAAGTGAATTTAGCTTTTACTTCACATTATTAAAGTTCTTTGTCTTTAATGAAGTGATATCGCAATCAGCCTCAGCCATCCAAAGTTTGTTTGTAGACTTGTGGTCCAATTATACAAAGCATACTCTTTTTCCAGATGTGTTTCGGAAAATATTGCAAATCTTACGACTTTTCGGGCAGACGGGTGGTACAGCTGGACAGTACGTTCAGATCTGTATGCGGGGCGGCCAGAGTCTGCAAGACGTCCTGCTTAGGTGAACACACTAAGTCTTGAATTTCTCCACCCTCCAATGGCCCCCCCGAAATCAGAGCATACTCACACTAGGCCCTCAAAATTGCAACTCACAAAATGAGCGGCCAGATAAAGTCCTCGTAAAAGGAGGACTCAATCTGGCTGCTGATTTTGCGGTTTTGCATCGTTTCTTTTTCTCTTTCACAATTTCACAATTTTGAGCGCCTAGTGTGAGTATAATCTCCAACTAGCACAATCTTAAACGTAGTTGACCATAATCATGGCCCTACTTGGATGTATCTGACCGCAATTACATCCAGAAGTAAGCAAAAAGAGTCCTAGTGTCACATATGCCTTTGCACCAGTATGCAAGGAAGGCTGCAGGTACCTTCAGTAGCCGGCCGTTATTTGGTGGTACATACCTCAACCATGGTAAAAGGGGGTGGTAATAGGGGTTGGTTAAGCGCAACAGGCAAGGAAATAAGTCCCGGGTGAACCTCCTGAACATTGAACATAGAATGGTGAGACAAAGGGTTTGCAGTCAGCAGGCTATTATCAAGATGATACGCAAAAACCTAGGCTACGAGAGTGGCCCGGGACCACTTGCCCGGCCGGGCCAAAAAAAAAAAAAAAAAAAAAAAAATCTTGAATTTTAATTTTAATTTTAAATTTGGTAAATAATTTCGATGTGACCCTGAGGCATGGCTACCGCGGACCTGAACACCAGACTGATCCAAACTCAGATAACCGGTCGACCCGGATATGATCCAGACGTCCGGATTTCCGGACCAGTCCGGACCGTCTGGACATGGTCCGGATCGGTTCAGATGATCATGTCCGGATCAGTCCGGATTGAAAAAGAATAAAATAAAACTGGCAGGTCTCTCATGCATGTTGAATATAATTTCATCGTATAACCTTGACTTAAGGGGAAGTGTTCCAGGAAGACATAGCTGTTGGCATATATGACAAACATGAATGATCATTCCTTGACATGCACTGTGCTGGCAAAGTCAATGCAAAGCACAAACTGCTGCAAGGGAAGAAAAAGTGAAGAAACAAAAAAAAGAGCACTCCGCAGTAAACTTGAATAAACTCTCTCTCTCTCTCTCTCTCTCTCTCTCTCTCTCTCTCTCTCTCTCTCTCTCTCTCTTTTGAATGTGTGCACATGCGCGCACCAGTCCACAACGGTAACGAGGGCTCTCTCTCCCTCTTTGTGTGTGTGTGCGTGTGTGTGGCAGCGGCGGCGGGTGGGCGGGAAAAAGAACTCTGAAGTGCCTAGATCCACCCTTTCTTCCCTTCATCACGGGGGAACTGTGCTCTACTTCCAACGGTCTACCCAGGATGCAAGTAGAAAAGGGGCAGGTCCGGCCGCCCTGTAAGGCCGATACCGGCCCCAAAAATCATCGAGACATTTTTCGGGAGAACCTGGACCCAAGGAACAGGTCTAGGGTGCCCCCCTTTTTTTCGGGGTTTCAGCCCCTTCCGGACTGGCCTCCTACGGTCCGGCGTCCAGACACCGGACAACAGACCGTCTGGATGCCTGTCCGGATATCCGGACGGTAGCCATGCTGAGGCAAAAGTTGTTCAGTTATTTTTCTGCACAACATAGTTTTTTTTTTCAGATTTTGGAATTTTTTTTTTTGTATCCTTTTTGTTGCTGGGGCCTCCCTGGTCCTTGCACGGCTGGGCCGCCCAGGAAAACAAGGTGACCCGGGTGGCCCGGCTGGTAGCCTAGGCAAAAAGTAAAATAAAATAGAACAAAAGTCAAAGATGATACGCACCGATAAACAAAATTGAAGATGACATCAGGAAGGAAGAGAAGAAAGCAAACGGGATCGAGGAGTGCCACCCCCTTCACCATGCCTGGGTGTACACGGAGAAGCTTCAATAAGTCATGCAAAGTTTTGACAACCAACAAACATAAGAAGAAGAAATCACATCCACAAGACAAAGTGAGATCAAGAGAGAGAGTTGGGAAAAAAAATCCAAGAACAAGGGTAATCAATGGCTTCCTTATTGGGATGATAGCTGTGCACTTCGTGTGGAAAAAAACACTAGAATTTAGTGGAAAATAGTCTACACTCAGTAACTCGCATCGATGAAATAAAACCATGTGTCCTTTTGAGACATCCATTAAAATTGGAACCATACAGAGAAGATAATCATGGCCATATAATTACCCGCCTGGTCTATCTGCAGTGGAGAGAGTTACATTCATCAATCTTTTTCTTTTTTTCTTTAATGTGCACAATTTATACTAGTTTTTAACATTCATCAATCTTGTTCCGGCTCTTCTGAGGCCATACTTGCACTAGCACTTTCTGAAAGTTTTGGCAGTAACCATCGTAAATTTCTACAAGCAATGAAGACCTTCAATCCGAGTCCAAAGCAATAGCAATCCAACCATCAACGGAAGCAGCAAATGACAACGCACATGAAACTGAAAAGACGGAGCCAGAACTTCAAAGACAAACTCTTCATAGTAACAACAACAAGCACGGAAGCAGCAAATGTCCTCCAGTCTCTCTCTGACCCCCCTCAGTACTGCATCCACCTCACATCAATCCTGGCTATGCCACACTCTTCTCTCAAACCAGGACTCTTCTCTTTCTCCCGTCTCCTATGCCACGAGAATCTATACTCTCTCCTTGTCAGCCTTCACAGAGGCCCGGTTGAAGAATGTGTCCCTCCTGGTCTTGAAGTCTACTTCTTCAATGCGGTTATGCCCGCAAGCCACCAGGTAAGTTCTCTCTCCAGAGTGTCTCTGTTCCTCAATGTCAGTCCTGACTCCTATCTCTACTACCCACTCACGGTGTACGGCCCCTTACTACGCCCAGCTATGTCCGCCTGCCGAAGCGCTCTTGCCCCCTTCCCTTCTCTGGGGACACCTGTCGATGGCGACCCTGCATGGCGCAAAACGCCAGCGCAGAACTGAGCAAGGCAGAATGTGCTGCGGTCAGACTGGCAGCACATATATATGGCTTTGACCAGGACGCTGGGTCCCAGTGACTGACTGGCTGGGTGGGAGCTATGCCCTGTAGGCCCTGTAGGCCTCGGACTCATCCAAGACCATCGGATGCATGTGCGATCCGTGGCCCAAATTGACTTGTGCCAAAGTTCTGCAGAAGTCTTTTATGCACTCTGGGTTCAATTAGGCCAGAATCTTTGATATTCTCAGGCCTAGGGTACCTGAAGGTCCTGAACCTAGACCGCGCTGGTTCAGAGAGTCTACCGGTTCTCAATGCTACTTTACTAATTACCTTACCTAGGCCTCTATGCTGTTAGATGGACTCTACGATCTAGAGACTGAGGGTCAGGACCCCCTGGTGCTACATTTATACCGGGAAAGCACAAACCTGGCCATTGTTACATCCATGCTCATCCTTTCCTAGCACGGGACATAGCACCAGCGAGGCCTGGTTCTGACTCGAGTTGTTTCGAATGCAGTTCGTCTGACCCTGTCTTCCCACCAGGGCTGGTCCCTGGGTGGACCGGGGGGGGCTCCACTAACTGGGAGCCTGCCGGTCGAACTGGGCCGTCGACCGGCCTGGCAGGCCTCCGGTTCGTTGTAGCGCACTCCGCAGGCGTGAGGGTACGGGGATTTTTGGGCGTCCCCGTCCCTTCCCAGCCTCAGGGAGGCCACCGCCACAGTTTCCTAAGAGAACTGGGGCCTCCCGGACCCCGTTTTTATGAGAAAATGCGCGGTCAATCTCCGCCGCAGATCGGCGCAGATCGGCGGCAAAGATCAGCCACACGGGGCCCTATAGGCCCCAGTTTTCGAATTTGAAAACGCAGTCGATTTCGACCGCTGATCCCCAGATCTGCAGCCGAAATCGGCCGTGTTTTCAAATAACATTTGTGCGGCCTATCACGGAATGCAAACCCAGACCCGCCCACCTGAGTGTTTGGACATGCAGACGACGTTGATCGCATGCGGACGTCGATGTCGAGCTGCACCAACGCTCCCAGTGCCATCGCCCCGTCGCTAGCCCGCCATCAACGAAGCCTAGCAGCTGCATCGCCTCGCCAGCCCGCTTCAACACACGCACCCCCCATAGCCGCAAAAGTAAGTGCACACAGTTTAGGTCAGTGCTGTAAACCCGGTCCAGCCGGGGGCCCATCCCCCAACTGGAACCGGGCCCGTCGGACCGGCCGGTCAATCGGGCCGGTTCCCTCCCGATCAGCCATAGTGCACCGTTTTTTTTTTTTTTTTTTTTTTTTTTTTTTTCCTTCAAGAAGGCACCCCCCTCGGTGATAGTGGTGCTGATAAGAGCAGACACCACTAGCACCTGGGGAGAGGCTCCATCTATTGGTGGGGAGCATCACCTGCTGAAAAACGGGTCCAGCATCCCATATACAGAAAGAATTTGCATCGTGGGTGATGGGCCGGTTTGAATTTTTTTCGTGCCAGGAGGCCCCCACGCAGGTTGTGGGGGCCTCCTGGCCCAAATTGTTTTTGAACCAGGTCTGGTAGGCCTGCCCAAGAGGCCTGAAAAGGGCGGCCTCTTCGGACCGCTGATCTCGAAAGATTGGCGGCCCAAATAAGGCCGCCCTTTTCAAATCACGGAGGTAGGAACCACTGACCCAGCCCCGGCATCATGGCCTACCGGCTGCATTCCCACCTCCCCCCGACTTACCTCCCCTTCCCTCCTGCCTATGCCCTGCTGCCTAAGCCATTGTCCGCCCTCCAGATTGCCCGTCGTGTGTCGCCCGTCGCCCGTCATCAAGGCTGTCGTGGTCGTTGCCCCCATCATCGTTGCCCGTCGCCCATCGTCAAGGCCGTCGCACAACACGCCACAGGGACATACTTTTTCTTCTTCTTCTTCCTCTTCTTCTTCTGGTACACAGTTCCTCTTCTTTTTCTTCTTCTTCTTCTTCTTCTTCTTTACGTTGTTGGTTACGAGGCCATCATTGTCGTTGCCTCGATCATCGTCGTCGTCACCATCATCGTCGCCCTTCGCCCGTGCGACATAACCCCGCCGCCAGCGCACCACATGAACATACTTATTCTTCTTCTTCCGAGATGTACTTTTTTTTCTTCTTCTTCTTCTTCTTCTTCTTTCGGTGTGTAGTTCTTCTTGTTCTTCTTCTTCACGTTGTTGGTTACGAGGAGCGCGCTATTCGGTGGGCGTGCGCGCTCTCGTTCATGGGCGCGCAACATTTCTCGACGCGGTGGAGAGAGAGAGAGAGAGAGAGAGAGAGAGAGAGAGAGAGAGAGAGAGGGTGGGCGAACAGTTCGTGAAACTGTTCAACTGCTGCCCTCCCCCCAGCCACAACCCTTGAAATACCCCGTCCCCCCCCAACGAAATTTCTCTGTTCGAAGTTTTCTTTGCGGATTGGGGAAGATTTTGTCGAGCGCAATCCAACCATGTTTTCAAAAATAAAAAATAAAGGAGTTTTGACCCACTTTTGGGCTATGAATCCCCCGCAGTCATGACCACGGGGTCAATCTTGGCCCGCGGTCTGGATCCCGACTGCCGAGGTCGGCTGCGGGGGGGGGGCATGGTCCCGATTTTGGAACAATTTTTTTCCTATTAAATAAATACCAAAAAAAAAGAAAAAAAGGGTTGTAGGGTTTGAAAATACCTACAACCCCATATATTTTTTTTTTGGATTCTGAAGTGTTTTTCAATTTAAAAAAAAAAAATAGAAAACCAAAAATTAAGTATTTTAATAAACAATAAACGTACAAAAAAAAAAGGAACTTTTAACTTTGTGTGTGTGTGTGTGTGTGTGTGTGTGTGCATGTGCAGAGGGGAAGGGCGACCCCTTCCCCACCAATCAATCAATCAATCAATCAAT
>BFEA01000167.1:1750714-1768962 GCA_003427395.1 Chara braunii | reverse complement strand
TCAGATGCGATCATTGCATCCTGAGATTTCCTAATATATTCAACGGCTTGCTGCAGCATCTGATCATATTTGACAGCAAACTCTATGCTGCCAGGTGCTGCAGTGGGTTCTCTTTCTGGTAGCAGAAAGTCAAGTGCAGTTTTGTGTTTCCAACCAAGGTGCAGTTGGTTGGGAGTCATACCAGCAGTACTGTGCACAACATTGTTATACAGGCTGGCGATGAGAGGTAACTTCTCGTCCCAGTCATCCTGACTTGGCTTAATATAATGCCGAAGCAGGTGTTGTACTACCCGGTTCATCTGTTCTGCCTGGCCATTTGACTCAGGGTGATTCCCTGACGTCATTTGGAGCTTGGTACCCATCTTTTCAGCAATTGATTGCCACAGTTCACTGGTGAATCTCACATCTCTGTCACTAACAATAGATGTGGGCAAACCGAAGTCACATACCCAGTTATCCATAAAGAGTTGGATGACGTAGTCAGTTTTGGCATTTTCTGGCATAGCGATTAGTCTGGCATACTTAGAAAAGCGATCCACTATAACAAAGATGTGTCTTTTCCCAGACCTACTGGTCACAAGAGTATCCATGAAATCCATGGACACACTCTGACCCGGTCCTTCAGGAATCGGCAAGGGCTTAATCAAACCAAGCGGAGCCTGAGTCCTGGGTTTGTCCCTTTGGCAAGCCTGGCAGGTTTCAACGTATCTCTTAGCATCTTGCATCATAGAGGGCCACCAAAATCTCTGTATTAAGTTCGCTGATGTCTTTCTATAGCCAAAATGACCGGTTGCATCATGACATTCTCCTAAAACTAAACTACGTAAAGACTCACTATCAGGAACACACAACCTTTTATTCCCTGCTTTCTCAAGAAACAGTAAGCTGTCTACCATCGTAAATTCGTTCAAAGTCTTTTTGTCCTTTGCTTGGAATCTACGGATGATCTCAGACATAACTGGATCTTGCTTATAGGCTTCCACCAACGATCGAGTTAAGTCGTTAGATATGCCAAATTCAGTTACTAGTGCGCCCAGGTAATCTGCCCGACGTGACAATGCATCAGCTACCTTATTGTACTCTCCCTTGATTGGATCAAGTTGATAGTCATACATGTCTATCACTTGAATCCATCGCTTGAGTGCGTCAGAGAGTACCGGTTGCATCTTAATCAAGCGCAAGGTCTCATGGTCAGATCTCACATAGAAGAATCTGCCAAGGAGATAGTGTCTCCAATGTACCAACGCTCTATACAGGGCATAGAGCTCACGCTCATAAGTGGACCTGGCTAGTTTTTGAGATGGCATCTTTTTACTCATATACTCGATAGGTCTCAACTTTTTCCCCTCCTTTTGCGCAAGGACCGCGCCTATGCCATATTGGTCGGCGTCTGTGGTCACGACAAAGGGCTGATCAGGATCCGGGAGCTTGAGGACTTCATAGTGTGTTAGAGCATACTTCAATTTCTTGAAGGCTGCCTCACTCTTCTGTCCATTCCCAAAGGGTGTCAAGTCGAGTTAGATCTGTTAATGGGGAAGCTATAGTACTACACTTCTTCACAAACGGACGATAATAGCCCGTCATCCCAAAAAACGATCTGACCTCAGTAACAGTCTGAGGTCTGGGCCAGTCACGAATGATGGCCACCTTTGCATCATCTGGCCTCAACCCATCTGCTGAAATTTCATGACCCAAGTACAAGATCTTGGTGCGACCAAACTCGCATTTCTCCAAGTTAACCTTGTACGGGTGCTGTCTTAGGAGACCTAGCACTATTTTCAAGTGCTCAGCGTGCTCCTCTACAGTCTTACTAAAGATGAGGATATCGTCGAGGTACACGATGATAAACTTATCTAAGTAATCATGAAAGATCCTGTTCATTGCGTGTTGGAATGTCCCAGGAGCATTGCATAGGCCGAAGGGCATCACCACAAACTTGTACAGACCGTACCTGGTCTGAAATGCGGTTTTGTGTTGATCCTCAGGTCTAATAGCAATTTGATGGTATCCGGACTTTAGATTTATCTTAGTAAAGTATCGGCATCCCCGCACTCTATCCAGTAGGTCGTCGATGCGGGGTAGGGGCTCTGCGTTTTTAACAGTGATGGCATTGAGGCCCCTGTCTCCAATGCACATCCTCAGGGTACCTCCCTTCTTCAGTACGAATAAGACTAGAGCACCGTAAGGGGAGGTACTAGGCCGAATCCATCTCTTCTCTGTGAGCTGCTTGAGCTGGCGGCAGAGCTCATCCAACTCCGCAGGAGATATCCTATAGATTTGTCCTCTAGGCACCTTACTACCTGGGACAACCTCAATTGCATGGACAACCTCCCTTTCTACCACGCCTGTGGGCTCCTAAAAAAGGTTGGAATATTGTGCGACGACTGAGTGTATCTCTGGGGGTGTTTTAACCGGCCTCCCCTTTTTCAGAGACAAAGACTAGATACACGCCCTCCTCGCGATTCTGCTTATAGTAGTTATAGAAAGATAATGCGGAAGTGCTCACAGAAGCACTGCCAGGGTTCGAAGATAAGCCTATCACAGTTGGTGATGCCATGCATCAGTTTTCCTCTCGTCGGTCTATGCTGCCCCCAGCCATGGATAGAGAGGTCAACATCGACGACATTGTTGATCACAGGGAAATGCTGGTTCCAAGACCAACAGGCAAGGGCCATCCTCCAAAGCCGAAGCTACGGTACCGCGTTCGGTTCAGACATCACACGGATCCTAAGGAGGACAGATGGTTCACAAGAGAGGAACTGATGCAGACCGCTCCACAGGTTGTCGCCCACTATGAGAAGGAACTGCCAACTTCTCAGAGGACTGTCGAAGTATGGAGGAGGGAATGCGAGGCCACAGCCCACCCTGAGCATCCTGGGCCTCTCAGCAAGGATGGCCGCCCTAAGTGAAGGCGGCCCTGTAAAATCACATGAGGCCTATTTCGTTCTTCTTTGCAAAGTGGGGCTCAGACAGTTATGCTGCGTCAGTTGGTTAAATGAACCCAGGTCGTGGGCAACAATATCTGGTCAAGGGTTTCTAGGCCCTTCCTATGTTTTTGGGCACAGGCCCTGGGACAGACACGGGGCACAAACTGCACGCAGCACGCTTGGCAGTTGGACACGCATAACCACCCTGGGCCCTGCGGAATACTCTGGCCTCAAGCACTTGGGGCCTACCGAAAACTTCTGGACAGGGGCCCAGCGCAGCCAGGCAGCACGCAGCAGGCAGGCCACTTTTATAAAGGAAAGTGCCTGCCTCCTCATTTGGCATTCGGGCACTCGCTGCTGCGCCAGCTGCCGGACCGAGTGCCTACGTGCTCACGGGCGAGCAGGGAAGAAGCAGGCAGCCATAGCCAAGCTGGCCTGTGCGTTGCTGGATGGGGCGCATGGTGGTTCTTGGGTGCATGTGGCATCTGTGCGGGGGATCGGGGTTGTGTGTGAAGTGTGAGACATACCTGGTGCTTGAGGCGAACGGCATTGGCCAAGATCTGCTCGTACTTCGGGAAGCTGTTGACGTCACCAGCGGCATTGTAGATAGGCTAGATACGATCTGCCATTCGTAGTCTGGGCGCTGAGCGCCAGATAGGGATTCGACATTGGTTCATTGTTGTTGATGATGAGACTATTCCAACATTGTCACTTGTGAGCTTTTGCTGTGCTCTTATTTGGCGGTGGAACTCAAGTTGCAATTCTGCTTTTGGTTCGAGGTCAAGACTATCTGGTTTCATGTGTATGATGCTGCTTGGTTTCTGGAATCCGCTATCGCTCATTTTTCCTTGCAGTAGCCCTATTTAAAGAAAAACAGAAGGTCATGGAAGGAAAGGGAAACAAAACAGAAAAAAGCAGTCAGGCAATCCAGGGGAAGAAAAAAAAGAATGTAGGCAAATCTGCAAGCTGAGGTTTTCTGTCTTTTAGACCCCTTCTGCTGTCACCGCAGCCTGAATCCATGTCAATCACTGCAACCTGGACATGAATGACAACTCTGTCAACTCACCATGTGCTCTACTGTGGGTATTCTTGGACACCATCGGAGTGCAACATGTGGTAGCTCCACAATCACTGCAGCCTGAATACATATCAATTACATAACAAACAACAAAAGCATGACGAGGATTACACAAAAAACTTGAAAAAAGTGTGGAGTGCAAGATTTGGAACAAACAAAACTGAGTGTAAAATTTGCAGTTCCAACTTCCAACATTTGAACGTCGTTTTGCTTCAATCTGTGCCTCAGGCAGGTGCGAAATGGACAGAGTCCCAACCATGCACTGCACCATTGCCCCAACATCATCACCTGTTCAAGTATAGCCATGTATCCCGTGTACAGATAAAATGACAGGAAGGTAGTGATGCCCTACCGTCTTTACCCAAATAAATTGTACACCGTACAGCCATTATGTAAGGAAAATGAGCAACAACGAGATGACAATATCCAGAATGCACAATCACATTGAAAGCCAGATAGTATCTCAGTGCCCAGAAAGAAGCATTGCACCAATATAACACCAATGGAGATTTGTAACACTGAGAGCTTGCTCTCGCCACCACCAACATAAGAGTCCAGTCCCTTCTCCCTGCTTGGCGCTCGGCGCCCAGCCTACTTCCTACACAGCTACAATCTGCCTACTAATTGACAATGCAACTGTTGACGTCAGCAGCCCACGAAGTACTTGAAGATGTCGCCCAATGCATAGAGGGCCGTCCATGCTTATTCTCAGATGTGACCATAGCATCCTGAGATTTTCGAATATGTTCTACAGCCTGCTGCAGCATCTGCTCATACTTAACAGCAAACTCTATGCTGCCAGGTGCTGCAGTGGTCTGTCTTTCGGGTAGAAGAAATCAAGTGCAGTTCTGGGCTTCCAACCAAGATGCAATTCTTGGTTGGGAGTCATACCAGTAGCACTGTGCACACCATTGTTGTACAGACTGGCCACGAGAGGTAACTTCTCGTCCCAGTCATCCTGACTTGGCTTAATATAATGCCGAAGCAGGTGCTGTACTACTCTGTTCATCTGTTCTGCCTGGCCATTTGACTCAGGGTGATTCCCTGATGTCATTTGCAGCTTTGTGCCCATCTGTTCAACTGTTGATTGTCACAGTTCGCTTGTAAATCTTACATCCCTGTCACTCACTATAGACGTAGGGAGTCCAAAATCGCGTACCCAATTTTCCAGAAACAGTTTGATGACGTAATCAGTTTTAGCAGTCTCTGGCATAGCGATAAGTCTTGCATACTTGGAAAAGCGGTCGACTATAACAAAGATGTGTCTCTTGCCTGTCCTGCTGGTCACAAGGGTATCCATGAAGTCCATGGACACACTCTGGCCAGGACCTTCAGGAATCGGCAAGGGCTTGAGAAGCCCAAACAGAGCCTGAGTCCTAGGTTTGTCCCGTTGGCAAACCTGGCAGGTTTCAACGTACTTTTTCGCATCTTGCATCATAGTGGGCCACCAAAATCTTTGCACTAGGTTAGCTGATGTCTTTTTATATCCGAAATGACAAGTTGCATCATGACATTCTCCTAAAAACAAACTACGTAAGGACTCTCTATCTGGGACACACAACCGTTTATTCCCTGCCTTCTCAAGAAACAGTAAGCCATCTACCATCATAAATTCGTCAGAAGTTAATTTATCCTTCTCTTGAAATTTACGAATGATCTCAGACATAACTGGATCTCACTGATAGGCCTCCACCAAAGATCGAGTTAGATCGTCACATATGCCAAATTCAGTGACTAGCGCGCCCAGATAATCTGCCTTGTGCGATAGTGCATCAACCACCTTGTTATACTCTCCCTTGATTGGATCAAGTTGATAGTCATACATGTCTATCACTTGAATCGATCGTTTGAGTGCGTCAGAGAGTACACGTTGTGTCTTGATCCAACGCAAAGTCTCATAGTCGGACCTTAAGTAGAAGAATATGCCTAGGAGATAGTGTCTCTAGTGGACCAGCGCTCTATGTAGGGCATATAGCTCACGGTCATACCTGGACTTTGCTAGCTTTTGGGATGGCATTTTTTTGCTCATGTATTCGATTGGCCTCAATTTTTTCCCTTCCCTTTGTGCAAGGACCGCGCCTATGCCATATTGGCTGGCGTCTGTGGTCACTACAAATGGCTGCTCAGGGTCCACAGGCGCCTATGCCATATTGGCTGCGTATGTGGTCACTACAAGTTTGAGGACTTCGTAGTGTGTCAAAGCATACTTCAATTTCTTGAAGCTTGCTTCACACTCTTCAATCCACTCCCAAGGGGTGTCAAGGCGAGTAAGGTTAGTTAGTGGGGAAGCTATCGTACTATAGTTCTTAACAAACGGACGGTAATAGCCCATCACCCGAAAAATGACCGGAGCTCAGTAACAGTATGAGGTCTGGGCCAGTCTCATGTGCTGGCCACTTTAGCATCGTCCGGCCTCAACCCATCCACAAAGATTTCATGACCCAAGTACAAGATCTTGGTGTGACTGAACTCACATTTCTCCAAGTTTACGACCGAACTCGTATGCTGGCCACTTTAGCATCATCCGGCCTCAACCCATCCGCGGAGATTTCATGACCCAAGTACAAGATCTTGGTGCGACCGAACTCACATTTCTCCAAGTTTACGACCAAACTCGTATGCTGGCCACTTTAGCATCGTCCGGCCTCAAGTACAAGATCTTGGTGCGACCGAACACGCATTTCTCCAAGTTTACCTTGTACTGATGTTGCCTTAGGAGACCTAACACTGTTTTCAAGTGCTCGACGTGCTCCTCTACAGTCTTACTAAAAGTATATCGTCAAGGTACACGACGATAAACTTGTCAAGTAATCATGAAAAATGTTATTCATTGCGTGTTGGAATGTTCCAGGGGATTGCATAAGCCAAAGGGTATCACCACAAACTCGTACAGACCGTATCCGGTATGAAAGGCGGTTTTGTGCAGGTCCTCAGGTCTAATAGCAATTTGATGGTATCCAGACTTAAAATCTATCTTTGTGAAGTATCGGCATCCCTGCACTCTATCCAATAGGTCGTCGATGCGGAGTAGGGGCTCTGCATTCTTTACGGTGATGGGATTCACGCCCCTATTCAATGCACATCCTTAGGGCACCTCCCTTCTTAGGAACAAATAATACGGGCGCACCGTAAGGGGAGGTACTAGGCCGAATCCATCCCTTCTCTGTGAGCTCCTTGAGCTGGCGGCGGAGCTCATCCAACTCCGCAGGAGATATCCTATAGATTCGTCCTCTAGATACCTTACTACCGGGACAACCTCTATTGCATGGACAACCTCCCTTTCCACCACACTTGTGGGCTCCTCAGAAAGGTCGGAATACTGGGCGATGACTGATTCTATCTCTTGGGGTGATTTTACGGCCTACCCTTTCTCAGAGATAAAGACTAGATACATGCCCTCCTCGCGATTCTACTTATAGTAGTTATAGAAAGAGGCGACACACATGCAGCCATAGTTTTCCACTAGACTGGTAGCTTTGAACTTTTGCAGTCTAACGGTTCTACCATGTGGCAGCTTGTTTATCAACACCTTTCTATCCCAATCAAACTGAGGTTGAGCGACCTCGAGGCAGTACATACCTAGCAGCATGTCAAATGGCAGTTCGTTGCTGACAAGGAATGAGACTTTATGTCTCACTTTCCCTCCTTCATAGGAGAAGGTGCAGATTACATCCTTGACATAGTCTTGGACAATCATGCGGTGCTTGTTAGTAAGATGCTACAGATCCGCTAAGCCGCTGCACTTGGTCCCCTAAGCGCAACCTATCCACACAAGCACGACTGATGAAGTTTCGTGTAGAGCCTATGTCTACGAAGGCACCCACTTTGCGGCCACCTACATCAACCTCTACCACGAAATGTTCACCCCTAGGATCTTTACTTATCATCGCCCAGAAGTCTCTGGGGTCCTTTCCTGACCACTCAGTCTGTAACTCTTCTAGGGAATCAGACACATCTCTCGAACAGAGCGTCGGTGGGTCTGAATGTGTCTGTGGGGCGATGGATTGGTCACTACCCTTCGTTACCACTTCAACACGAGTAAGAGCGGCTAACACTCCCACTGGCTCGAGGTGTTTCCCTGCGAAGTGCTCGCATATGCACTGCCAAGGTTCGAAGATAAGCCCACCATTGTTGGAGAGGCTACATTCGTGGTGACCTTTTTGACTCGGCACGTCCGAGAAGTGTGGCCATAGTTGCCACAGTTCATACACGTGCCCCTAGCAACTCGGTCTCGCCACACCTCATAATCTAAACCAAGTTTTACCCAAGCGGGTGTCCTTGGTCGCCCTGACCCTTGGACCAACCTACCGTCTCTTGCTCAATCCCCCTTTCTCTTTGATGGGTGCCACGGCTCCCCCATCCGAAGTCTTGCTGGCCCCGTCCTATTCTGTCTCATCCCCTAAGTCTGCGAAGTCGCCAATCTCAGTTGCCTGACCATCATGGTCGACAAACATGAGTTGACCTTTCTTCCCCCAGCCTTGAGGAAGTCTCTTTTTCCTACCATCTGTCTGACCCTGATGCGCGGACCCAAGCTTAGCCTCTATGTCTAAGGCTTTCTTGCTGAAAGGAGCGAAGCTATGTTGGTCGATATACTCCTCGTCTACCAACTTATTGTTGACGTCTGTGGGCAGACATCTCAATTAGTCTGTGAGGAGTACCTGTGGGTCATAACGCACACTAGGTACTACGATCAGACGTTCTACGGCGTTTGTGACCTCGCGTACAGTCTAGTACCTTTGGCACAAAGATTGTTGATCGCGTCAGGGGCCTTTTGAGCCCCTTGAGGGTCATGCCACCTATTGTACACGGTCCGTACAAAGTCTTCCAATGTCTGAGCCTGAGCCTAGGCATCGAAGTTCTGACCATAGCCCTGGTGCTGCACTTACCCGTTTAACCACCGTGTTGCCGATCCCTCTAAAAAGGAGGCAGCGGCTATAACTTCCTGCTCTCGTCTTGTGAGCTTGTCCCTGACATTGGTAGGCACAGTCCTCACCCAGGTGTCCAGGTGTCCTTCTTCTTGTCGCCGAAGAAGGGCTTAGGACTCAGCAAGGGAATCTTGGACATCCATTGCATGGGTTGGATCTGCCCAGGCAATTGCTGCAGTGGCTGCATAGCCATAGAGACAGGTCGTTGCCACTGTCGTTAATGGTACGGAAGAAGCTCTAAGGTCCGGACCACTAGTTGCTACTAAACCACCTGGAGGGGGCATGCCAAACATAGGAGAGAAAGAGGGCCCTATTGGCGACGACGTCACTGAGGGACCCGCAACCAAAGGGTGAGCTACAGCATACAGAGGCTGCCTCATCATTGGACGAGGAGCCTGCGGTCCAGCCAAAATTTGCCCCTGGTCTGCCACTAGTTCATTCAACACTTCCTGTTGAACAACCTGCGTTTCGGCCACGCAAAGAAGCGAGTTACGCAGCGCTTGCATTGCAGGATCAAGTGTTGACTCATCCAGTGCCTCTAATTTGCTTAACTCCTGTCTCCTACTCCCTACTTTAGCTTTTCTCAAGATAGCCCGTTGTCTCCTCTCTGCTGCCTCTCTCAACTGCCGCTGCAGCTCATCATGAAGTTCTTCTGCTTGGAGGATCTCATAATCCTCCGGTGTGAGTTGAGTCTGTTGGCTGACTTGCAAGCCAACAGTCTGACTAATGGAAACCTGAGAAACTCCCTGACTGACACCTGACGAAGAGGCCTGGGACAAGGCCTGGGACATTGTGGAGGAGGTAGCCATTGCAGCCTCAACCCGAACCCTAGCGTCCGCTAGTCTTGCTGCTGCAAGTGTCCGTTCAGCGTTGGCTGCCGCTGTCCTAGCCCTCTCTAATGCTGTCCTTTCCTTTTCTTCGCAGCCTCCTTTCCTCTCCTTGGCCTGATTTCAAGAAGGTAATCGGTTGACTGAGTGCAGTTCTACGAGTAATTCTAAGGGGTTCTACTAGTCTCTCCTCCTCCTAACAATTGTCTGCATCACTTATGAGCTACAGTGTGTGTGATCTAAACTAGAATCCACACTGAATCCTACCTCAGCTTGACACCCAACCGAGTATGATTAACAACTATTTTCGGTCAGCCTGGAGAGAAACAGTTAAGTGGTCAATAACAACTAATGTCAGATCCTACAGGTAACCCTAGTTCTATTTTTAGATTATTCTAATACAGATTGCAATGCAGCAAGGAAGATACTATCCTATCAGTCATGCGTGTACTAGTCCCAGCGGGTTGGCATGGTGACCGTGACCCGAGTGCTTCATCCAGGGCCCTTCAGAGGCTTCGCCCGTCTCCCACCAGCTTGCTGCCCATGAAAAATGTCGACTCTCAAGGTTGAGCGTTCGCGACACCTCACAATGTGAGGACTCTCAAGACAGAACCCACTTCCTCACGGTAAGAAGCAATGAAGAGGGTAGATAAGGAGGAGAGCAACGTACCTCATAATGCTGCCCCCAACCACAAATATGTCACTGGCAACCTGATGTGCATTTATGATGATCGGTCTTTGCCTCGGCACAACAAACAACAGAATGCAGTTCCACCTCGGCTTAAATGCCACATCAGTGAGCTCTCATCAACCAGCGTACACCCCTAATGTCACCACATAGCTTCCTGGTGCGCCCACACGACCCTGGGCCGCCAATCGTTCAACGCCCAAGCCTTATTACTGCCCCACACCTCATGCGAAGCACCAATCAGCTATTGCGAAGAACCAATCAAGCACAGTTCGAACCAGCTCCGATACCAAATTGCAAGGAAAATGAGCAACAGCGAGATGACAATATCCAGAATGCACAATCACATTGAAAGCCAGATAGTATCTTAGTGTCCAGAAAGAAGCATTTCACCAATATAACACCAATGGAGATTCATAACACTGAAAACCAATGTCAATTAGAGCTTGCTCTCCCCACCACCAACATAAGAGTCCAGTCCCTTCTCCCTGCTTGGCGCTCGGCGCCCAGCCTACTTCCTACAGTCTGCCTACTAATTGACAATGCAACTGTTGACGTCAGCAGCCCACAAAGTACTTGAAGATGTCGCCCAATGCAGACCATCGCCAATACCAGCTATGCGCCCTCACATCATCATCATCATCATCATCCTTCTCTCTCTTCCCTGACTTACACCCACGTCTTCCCTCTGTACACCTGAAGACCACCCCTGCGCCTCACCGTAGACCAAGCCCGAGCCAGCTATAAAGGTTAGGCTATGGTGCAGCACCCTGACTCGGACACGGCCGCACGTGCTTGCACCTTCCCTCTCAGCGGCAGCAGTAGCCCACGAGTGTCCGCTCCAGCAGCGCTGCTGCTAGCATGCAAGTGCTGAATGCCAGCCCAGGCAGCGAGCTCTTCCCTATATGGAAAGAGCCTGCCTCGAGTGGCGGCCTGGCTGGCCTGAGCCTCTGCCCAGAAGCTTCCGGTAGGCCCCAGGAGGCTGTGCCTCAGATGCAGCTGTTGGGCCTCCGTTCGGTTGGGCCTCCCAACTGTCTGTGTGTGAGGCTGCGATTCTTGCCCAGGGGCTGCATTTCTGAAAGGCCTAGAGGGTCGTGGAATGTCTTTGCTGCTCGGCCTATGTTTCCCTCAACCAACTGGCGCGTCACAACTGCCTAGACCCCAAATACGAAATTGACAGCCGAGGGCCTCTCGGGATTCGTCAGGCCCGCCTTCACTTAGGGCGGGCACATCTGCAACAGGGGCCCCTTAGGCCTGCAGAGGAAATCCTCGCAATTATAGCCATATCTGGGGCAACTTCCAGTCTACATCATACTTGCAGCGCATAGATGCAGTGCACTGCGCAGTGCGGTGCGCTGATCGAAAATGCACGAAAACAAAAAAGCAAAAGAAAATTAGGCAAGAAAAAAAAGCAACTGTGATGTGTGTATACACGCTGGAGAGAGAGAGAGAGAGAGTGAGAGAGAGAGAAACACTTGCAAATTCAGACAAAACGTGCGAGGTTTTACTATCGCAGCATACACGTAATGTCCATGGCGTGCGACCAAGTCGCGATTACCCTTCTACCTCACTGCTCAGGTAATCTTTTCAGCCACTATCCACGGTATATATACCTTTTGGTCCCCTTACTTCACCACCACTTTCCCTATCCTTACAGCGTACTCATCATCGCTCCTCTGGATCTCCCCTAGTCCAACTTTTGTCGTCCTTGTCGCCGTCGATTTCCCGTATGCTTCAATCAGGAGACGCTCCCATCATATCTAATGATTGTCGTGCGTCCTTCACCGTACTGTCTTCTCGTATCAGTCTAGTCTACGCTTATAATCTCACAGTCCGTGTACTGACTCGTACTTTTGTCTTTGTTTGTTATCGTGTCTTGGTTCATTCATTACGGTCGTGGATGTTTTCTTTTTCAGGTGAGTTCGTTTCTTCTTCCTTGTTGATCGGTTTGTTTCCCACTCTCTTGGTTTTCTATCTGATTCGCATGTTTGAGAAATGTAGGCGACATTCTTACGTCATTATATCTGTAGATTGCTTTTTCGTTTTTGAGTGTTTTTTCTCGTGTATGCTTGTTCCGATCATGTAAATATTTTAGAGAGAGAGAGAGAGAGAGAGAGGGAGCAAAGAGCCCTTCAAATTATTCAGACAACCCCTGTCGGTACTTCAAAAGGTCCCTGCCAAATATTGGCAAGGGGCCCGTTGGCAGGATAAGGGTAGTCACTGGACTTGTAGGTTTAAATTCAGATCCGTGTTTCGGCAATTATGGGTTATTGACTTACTAACTCGGCATGCGATTTTCATGGTTTCACTCCACTACTCACCAAATGTGCAAAACTATAATGAATCTTCTCCTAGAAACTGGAACCATACAAGCCATATGTTTTTCTTTTGTGACAAGTGGGGGCCACTGCACGTAAGGAAAGGAAAAACAAAAAAACGAGACAGCTACTGTAGTGTTTGTAGCACTTCCGTAACCCATAACTCAAGGAACACAGACCTGAATCCGAATCCAGGATATATTGCTGGCCTGCTCGTGGTCTGCCAGCAGTTCGATGGACATCCTTCCAAAAGCATGGGAACCCTGCTGATTCTTTGCAGGGGACCTTTTGGAAAAGAGAATAGATCCAATGAGCAGTAGGAAGTGGCCCCAAAATATTTTTTTTTCTGTGCACTTACAATTTTCAAAAGGGAGAGACACTTTTGGTTACCATGGCCTACCCTTTTTCATTTTTCTTTTTAAAGTTATTTTGTAAATAGGCCGCATCACGTACGCATGCAAGTGTGCACATGCGATATGTGGCGCACGTGCACAACTTGCGTGCACGTGATGCGCCGCATGTATGGTCTACATACAACGATTATGACAGTACATTCTATTCGAGGGAAGACGGTAGTGAGGGGGAGATAGGGTACCGAAGCTCGTTCTTGTTTGTCGAGGTGTTGAAGCCAATTGAGGCATGATAAACTAAAATGAACAAAAACAACCTACAGTGCAGGAAAAAGAACAAAAAAAACCTGTAACGCAGGACCAAGGGCATAGTCACACTAGGCCCTTCTAATCACAGAATTGGAAAATCAGCGGCCAGATCGAGTCCTTCTGGAAGGAAGACTTGATCTGGCCTCTGAATTTGCGATTCTACGATGTTAAGGGCCTAGTCCGAGAGAGCACCGTGTCAAGAAATACGATCCAATGATACGGGTCTCATAGAGCCTCTATCCACTCCACAACATTCCAGAATCGAGAATCCAGATGTATCTGGCGCACATATATTGGGGGAGTCCCAATACATTAAAATTGTTCCGCCAATCTGGATGTATCCGGTCCATATACATGCAATGAACCCAGATCATGTTCGTGACTTCAATTCCGGCCGCAACAACCTCCGCGCCCGCAACTGCTTGATTCAGATGGTTCTCTACCGTCTGCAAGTCAAACAAGCTGCGGACGTGTTGTTCAGCGTCCGGTCCAGACAAACGCAAATCATTTAACAGTTGAGACCATAATGCTAACAGTTCCTGTTTCCTCTGCTCTGCCTGTCTCCGAGTCTTTGGGTCTGAAGTTTCTTCACCCAGAGCCATAGGAAGGAGAAACAGGAGTACTTTGAACCAGCCAAACATTCTGGAGGTCAATTTGGAGAAGATATTCACAATGGGAATTCAGAAAATAAAAGAAATAAAGAGAAACAGATTTTTTTCCCCTAACTGCTGTTCTTTTTTTTTCTTGTCTGTGTGATGGCGTCCTATTTACAGGTTCTACACCGGGCCCGTGATCAGATTCAACACACCAGTAAGTACGCACACCAAAAAAAAGCAATCAATAGGTAAGTATGCCAACAATAAACAGAAACAATTTGTCGGCACACTTTATCACTTCGATCAACAGGTGAGTATGCCAACAAAACAATACGTCAGCACACTGGATCACTTTGCTGTGTCGAGTGGTAGTGCGATGATGCACTCTCCCGGATAGCTGGCACCACAACTGTATATTCTGTCAGCCGTACCGCCGTAATCCTCCGAGTGCCCTTCCTTACTTAGCAGAGTTCTGTCTCCCACGTGTCACCCCCGAAGTACCAACACAACAAGTCTTGCCACGTCAGCACATACTCTGTCCTGTCAATAGTGGAATGACACCTCAACAAGTGTGTTTCCTGATTCTCGTCAGCTTCCAATCTTCATATGAGACACCGTCGCCGTTTCAGCCAATATTCAATGCCCCGTGAGTCAAGAGTTCAGTGCCACGTCAACAAACAGACACCACCTTGACAGGTGCGAAGTCCTGCGGTCTGCCACGTCAGCAATCAAGCCCACTCAAGACCACGTCAGCATCAATAATGGACCCTGCCGCAAGCAGCAACTCCAAAAGTGCCACCAAAGCAATAGCAACAAGGTCCCGGGACGTGGCACGTCATATGCCACGTCAGCTCTGCGATCCAACTGTCATGTCAGCATCGCGATACAGGCTGAAGGTAAGTATCTCCCATCTCAATCCCTACCGCCACGTCAGCCACTAGGTAGGGTCTTCGTTGCTTCAACACCCTGATGCAGTCTTCACGTCAGTTCCACGTCATCATCCCCGGAGCAGTCTTCTCATCAATCTGTGCCACGTCAGATATCCCCGAAGATGTAATCTCGCCACATCATCACCGATAATATGTGTGAGCAACACACTTACCTGTGCGCCACCTGGCGCCTATCAATACTGTGTTCAGGAGAACAGCTCCGATACCAAACTGCAATGAACCCAGATCATGAATACGAATATCAATAGTGCAAGTCCAGAATATCTCGTCGCTGATAGTTTCCAATAACCAAATAGTATCCAGAAAGAAATGAGGTGAGAGAATCATACACAGACGAAGAGCAAGGAGGGAGAAAAGACAAGGGAGAGGAGATTACATTGCCCACTCCTACTTCGGGCTCCTTCCTTGATCACCACCTCATAACCAGTAATATGAACACCTATCTACAATGTGCCACGTGGCACCCAATCAGTCTCTGATCAGCGCTGGAGCAATGCCGACATGAAGATCCCAGGTAGGTAGTCACAACCTCCTCACAGTCCTGATCCCCTCCTGAAGTGACGATGAAACAGCATTGATCTCTCCCTGAAGTGATGATGGAATAGAACAGCAATGCCGGTCATATAGACCCGGCGAAGTCCTACGTGGCAGCAGCCACGTCAATAGCAACATGTGGCAGCTGCCACGTCAGCAAGCCCTGTAGACAGTAGCCAGCCAGTCAGCGCACCAGCCAGCAGCGTGTTGCCGTAATCTCGCCAATGCCAGCGTCATGCCAGTGTCCACCAGCGTCGCAGCGTCAAGCCTGCATCGCGACGTCAACGCATAGAGGCAGCGTCAACGCAAGACAGAAAGAATGAATGTCAAAGCCAGGGAGTCCACGCTTATGTAGCGTTGACTCGGGGTCTGGACCCCGGCTGCTGCAGACTCCCGCCGTCCAGATCTTGACACCGAGAAGGGTCTGGATCGATCTGAAACTGTATACTCTTCGGCCTGGATGCATGTCTTGGTACCTGCGCACAACAAGTGGATGTATCCAACCAAGGGCCTGGCGTGGTACCTTTGACTTGACAGTTGACTTTGACTCTTGAATTTCCTGATCTTAGCACTTGGTCCCACAGCCACGTGCAGTTTTCTGAGTTCTGGGCATGTGTCGGTCACACAGCCCAGCGCAGACCAATTCTGGTCTGCTTGGCCTGGGGCTGAGTTCTGAGCCCCGGGCTACTTCTGAACAGGGTTACTACATACAGTCCAGATAGGAGTCAATTGCTCCGTAGTGCAGTGAGACCTATACTAACAAGAGAGAGGAGCTGAAATTCTGAAGAAAGAAAGAAATGACAGCTGAAAAAACGGATGAAAAAGTATTGAAACTCCTAAGAGAAAGAGCAGAGCAGAGAACGCCAGTTTGCTCACACCTGATCTTGTGTATTCAGCAGCTGATCCAGAAACATCAGATATGGTGCTGCACCAATTCCCAATCCATGGAAAAACACCCGTGGAGTTCTAGGAGTCTTCGCCTGAAGAAGCAATGGGGAAAACATCATTAGCAAAAAAAAACACATGCGAAAACCATTCTACTTGCTTTGCAAAAACACAAAACACAAGGACCAGAGCCTTTGAATCACAGCTAAAAAGGATTCTGTCTTTCCACTATGACATAGAAGGTGCAATTCTGAACTGAGGGTCATGACGCAATGCATAATCAGCCTACCGTCTTCGCCCGAAAGACCCCCAGGTCATTATAGCTGTCCCTAGACTGAATGCCCTATAACAAGCGCCCAAAGTACAGCAATAATGACTGAGCGTTCTATTCAGGTGAAGACAATAGGAGATTTCTGGATTTGTATAATTTCTCGGCAGCCAAGGCATCCTTTACATTTGGGCATGTTGCCAAGTTTGATGCAACCACATTGACTAAGCTTGACTAATTCTCGAATATGTTTCCCAGGGGAGGACAGAAAAGTTGCAAACAAAAGAGCGTCGAGTGCAAACCAACGGAACTTAAACCACCACTCCCTCCGACAGGAGGAAATAGCCCCTCCTGTGAGTCTGGGTGATTATTTAGGGAGGGCGGCGACCAGTGGGTGAAACAGCATGGCCAGTTCCGTGGGAAAGTTGGAACCTGTGACATATGGTGTTCGTCGTCGGGCCGCAGGTGATTTTCCCTGCTTTTGTGAGGCGGGAACAGTGGCGGCAGCCACTTTTCACAACACATTCCATTTGTTTCTTTTTTCTTTTATATTGTTTTTTTTTTTTGTAAATGACTTGTCGGTTTTCCTCTTTTTGTTTCTTTTGTCTTTTATATTGTTTTTTTTTTTTTTGTGAATGACTTGTCGGTTTTCCTCTTTTCATGGGCCGCGTTTTTTGTATGCAGTCCCCCCACGCGTTTCCACGTCCACATGCATACAAGGTCAGCCCCCCCCCAGAAAAAAAACGTCTTAGGGCATACTGACACTTGGGGCTTTTCCCACAGGCAAAGATGATTGGAGGAACTATCTGAATCTGGACGTCTGAGTGGCAAGGTGCAGAAAGCAGTGATTGATCTGCTTTTCTGCACCTCTGCCCGGGACACGTCCAGATTCAGACAGTCATTCCAATCGTCCTTGCCAGCGGGATCCGGCCGTAGCGCTGGCATCTATTCTGGAGGACGCTGCAACCACAGCGGCCCCTGGCAGGGATCCGAAAATCATTCCGTTTCTTTCTTTTTGTTTTTTTTTTGCTCTTTCAAATTCCGAAAAAAAAAAAAAAAAGAACAAAAACATACACGAAGATTCGCTGGGCCCGACGACAGGGCCTGAGGAAAAGGGTGATCCGGTAGTCCTCTCGCCTACCGGTAGTCTGGATGACGTTTCGGAAATTCGAGCTACCGGTAGGCGCAATTTCCTCCTGTCGGAGGGAGTGGTGGTTTAACAACAAGCCAAACCAAAAGTGAGCAAATTCATACATCCATGCCCGCCTTATGATTTTTTATGATTTTATCACTATTTGCAAGCGCCACATATTCTCTCTCTCTCTCTCTCTCTCTCTCTCTCTCTCTCTCTCTCTCTCTCTCTCTCTCTCTCTCTCTCTCTCTCTCTGTGTGTGTGTGTGTGTGTGTGTGTGTGAATATTTCACTATTGAAAATACCAAGTAGAGGTAAGACTACAATATTAAATACATGTGAGGGTTTATCCCTCGGCATACAGCAGGTGAAACGGTATTCACCAATTCGTGGTAGCTGAGGTAGATCCCAGGGCTCGATCCCTAGTTTCCCAACTTACCTGTGTACAATACCAGCGTCAAC
>BFEA01000167.1:1713606-1724780 GCA_003427395.1 Chara braunii | reverse complement strand
AGTCCTGACCTGACCGGGACTGACCTCTACCACGTAGTGCAAGACAGCGCAGCAGAATGCTAGAATACCAATGACTAGCCCAATCAATGTTGCAAAGCAGACCAAACATACATCATGCTCATCACAAGTTGTGAAGGGGCCTGGCGCTAAAAACAGGAAGGAGGCGCCAGGTCCAGACATACGCAGCCGAAGAGGAGGGGATCAGACGAAGAAGAGGAAGGGGGAGATGGGAAAGTCGTCAACACCAAGTCTCGTTACAAGTCCCAAATAATCCCTCTTCAAAATGCCTGAAGTCCAATGTCGAGTCTGGATCCAAATGTCACCAAGCTCTCTCTCTCTCTCTCGTAGTCTGCTGATGCAGTGAAGTCAGATAGCGAGAGGGTGAGAAGGAGATGGTGGACTGAGAAGAGGAAAAAAAAGAACTTTCTCATGTGCCACGTACTAACCTGTGAAGATGGCGTTGTGCTGCAGGTACCTCGAAGACGAGCTGGAGCAATGGCGTTGCAGGTTTTTTTCTTCAACATTCTAGGTTCTCATTTCTAATTGCTTCTTAATTTATTCTACTGATTCTATAATAATAATCTTTGTTAGTTGTTGTAGGGGGGAGCGTTTTCTGGCGGATGAAGTTTTTGAGTCTCGTCAGGCCTGGGGAAGTGGCATGACGATTGTTCTTCATCCCTTTGCCTTCCCCGGCGAGTAATGTGGGAAATTTTGTAGTGACGGGAGGTCGGCTTCGACTCTTCGTTCGGTGTATATCTTTATTACGTGGATGTTTGGGGGGGTAAGAAGGGGGTTACTATTCGCCACTTCCTAGAGGAAGAGGCTTGCAACACGTCAGGCGATGCCCCTGATTAAGAATCATTCACAACACAACCTGTCATCCAATAAGATTGAGAAAGTACGGAGACAGGTGTGAGCGTGTATAATCTTGGTTGGCGGCTGCGACTCTTTGTTCAGTGTATATCTTTATTACGTAGATGTTTGGGGGGGTAAGAAGGGGGTTACTATTCGCCACTTCCTAGAGGAAGAGGCTTGCAACACGTCAAGCAATGCCCCTGATTAAGAATCATTCACAACACAGTCTGTCATCCAATAAGATTGAGAAAGTACGGAGACAGGTGTGAGCGTGCATAATCTTGGTTGGCGGTAGGCTGAAATCAATGGCTTTGGCAACGCGTCTCATCAAGTCAAACTAAGGCAGCCGACTACCTTGTCAGCTGCATTTATATTATCGTCAATAGCCAACTTCTTGTTGGCGGTTGCATGATTGTTTTGTGGTGTTTGACCTGAGATGGTCAACGGTTGATTCTTTATGATGTAAGTATATGCAAATGTTTTAGTTTATTTCTTTTGACGATTTGTCTAAGGGACTAGGATCAAGTAAAGGGTTTCACGCTTGGTTGAGACCATCCTAGTCGACCGATGTTTGCACCGTACCTAGGAGATCAGCGCCCTAGAGACGGACGACGCTCGGGTCCACTTGGCGTTAACCAAGCGTATCTATACTACAGCGAACGAGCAAACGCCCTCGGCTGACCTACCTCTGCAATTGCATCTAAAAGCTTTCGCACGTGGGTCAGTAGCTCGGTAGGGATACACCCCTAAGGGTGGTGACAGCCCCTTAGGGAAGGATAGTTTATGCCCCGCGGGAACCTATCCTGTTGTTGGGGACCGCGGGATGTACAAATGGTGCACCCGGCCAGAGAGGCAAAGGGGCGACGCGACCGCGGCCGTCTCGGCGGCTCACGGGATTAGTTAGGCGTCGTTCCCGAGTTGTCTCATGATTTTGGTTTTGTTTATCTCCTGCATAACATGGCCGGGAGGGCTCTCGCCTTTGTGAAAAACGCAGCAGCCGATGCGCTCGACAGGTGGCGCTGTTGCCGGGGATAACGACAAACTACCGTTGTCCCTAACGAAACGACACCCGGGTATTTTGTTTTGTAATGGATCAATTGATCTTATTCTGAATTTTAAAATTTAATTATTATATCATCATTGATTGATTTCTTATTATTTTATATTTATGGGTTGTATGTGGATTTTATTCTGAAAATTATTCTGGTTATTTTTGAACGATCCAGTTGAGTTTAAATTCTTAATATCTTGATATTAATTGAGTCGTATTCTGTTATTGTTTTGATATCAATGGACATTATCTTTAAATTCTGAGTTATTGTTACTGTTTTCATGTGTCATTTTTAAATGTATATTTTATCATGAATTTGAAAGTTTTTAATTCTTGCGAAAATTGTTATCGATTGGATCTATTTTGAAATGTTGTTAACCAAACGTTGGCTTCCTTTTGATGTTGTTTTGCAGATCTATTTAGTCATGCATCTGATGATGTACATTTCTATCGATCAGTTTTTCCGGACTCCCATTCATTTCGAGATTATCCGTTTTAGTGATGCATTTCTTTGATTGAAGGCATATGAACTACTGTTGAAAATTATTTAGCTTGAATCGTTATGAAATTTTATGTGAAAGCATTGGTTGTAAGTTGTATTGTTGTTCATGAATATTTTTGAAGTAGGTTTTGAAGGCGTTATCATGTCACGACAAATTTTTGATGGATTTGTGAGCTCTATAGGTGGTAGTGAGGCCCATGTCGGAGCTATGTTCCTCGTTCATAGTCGGATGTTGTCTTTTGTACCCTATGTGGTTTAAGGGAAGGAGGACTACACTATCACTGAAAGGGAAGAAAGTGTTGAGGTCTTACTAGAATGATGCTTGTAGGGTAGGCGACTATTGTTTGGCATGGGGGGAGGAGTGGCTACCTAACCTTGTGTCACGCATGGTCACCGTACCTCTATGGTCGGGGTCTAGCTAGCCTCGGTCATGTGAGGTGGGGTTGTTCTACTCTACATGCAGAGAACTAATGAGATCAAAGACACTGGAATCGGAGGGAATGTGGTGAGGCTCGAATCTGAGGCAGGGCTTGATGTCGAGATGTTATCCTTTATGGATTACACCACTCCTTGACGCATTCACAAGGGGTTCAGACGTAACGGGCATGATAATTTATGTGAATTGGAATAAGGATCATAACTTGGTCGGGGAACTTTGGACGAATGGTTTCTCTCATGAATGGTTGGTTCAGATTTTGTCTGGGCCGCCCAGGAGGTTAATTATTTTGAAAGGCCCGTCAGGGGGTTAAACCTGACTTTTTTTAGATAAATGGATGTGACAACCAATTGGGGTTTTGAAGGCTGGCTGGAAGCATTTCCGATACCATTCTGAGAGACAAGATGATGTTTTGAGTGGCCGCCAGTGGGATGATGTTGGGATCATTCTGAAAAAGTTCCTCTGAAATGAAGGCTTCAAAGGGCTATACCTGGGTCCAAGTTTTGATAAGGTTTGTCAGAGGCTATATTTGGTATCATTCCATCCACATATGATTTGTAATGATTTAAGGCTTATGGAGGCTAAATCCAATTTTTTTGTTGTGTTGTTGTAAACGTTCCGACTTAGTTCCGAACAATTGTTGGAATTGTTGTGTATTGTGATCATTGCTTTCACATGGAATCTTTATAAGGATCCTAATTTCTTTTGATGGTGAACGACGGGGACGTCGTTCAATGGGGTCCGGAAATGCTGTGGGGGCAAATACCCTGACAAGGGTATTTGCCCGGGTTTTTCAACGACGGACGTTGTCCGACTCTCTCGCTGAATTGAAGGACTTGATGAGACTGGCGTTTGTCAAAAGTTTATTCAGACCTGACCCATGACCGAGAAACAAAAAAAAATTAAACCCTAGTTCGGATGTCGGCGGCGTCCGAGAGTAATGATTGTACTCGACACTGCTTCGTTTCTGTCCAGGTTGCTGAGGCACGCGGACGAGGGAACGCGATTCAGGGCCTAAGTGAGCTAAAAAGGGGGATGCGCCGGGTATAGGGCCGCGGCGCAGGAGGAATCGAAAGTTTTTTCTCTGGGCCGTGGGGGTTGGCATCGAGCCAGAGGGTTGATAGGCCGATGCCGAGATCGCGTGGCCAATCGACAGGGTAAGGCCTTCCATAGGCCGATGCCGAGATCGCGTGGCCAACCGACAGGGTAAGGCCTACCGGCAAGACCTGGAAGGCCACAGGCCCGCAGGCAGGCAGGGCCTGCGAGGCCGTAGGCAGGCGGGGCCTGCAAAGCCCCGACATGGGGGATAGGGACAGGGTTGAGCTCTTCATATAAAAGAGCAGCTCCTATCACTGTCATGATAGGAGCTAGCCCAGTAGGTTACAGTGCCAAACTCTCACCCGGCAGATACCGGGATCGAACGACATGCGCCCCATTGGGCTAGCTCCTTTTGCAGCTGGTCGCTGTTGTTCGAAGCCGGCGCGGTTGAATCTGGCCGTCTGATCATGAAGATCACGCGGTCCAAATCGGTCGCGCGGATCGAGAAATGGCCCCTGTGCAAGGATGACACGCATAAATCGAAAAAAAAAAAAAAAAAGTTTGGACAATTTTCGTCGAATCCAATACGATTTGAACTCGGGCCAGCGTTTCAGAGAGTGTGGCTGAAAAGCCACGTAATGATGAACGTTGGCATCAAGCCAACGAAAAAGAAGAAAAAAAAAAATCTAACTATAATTGAAGTGCCACATGGCGCACCAGGAAGTAACTGGGGCATTTCAGCCCCACTGCACATAATTGTCGCCCGTGAGAACGGGCGACCGTTTTTCTGTTGCAGAAGGTAAGTGGGTTGTTTTTTTTCTCTTTCTTTCTTGTTTTTTTTTTTTTTTTTAGATTGTGATTTAGATTTTCTTCACATTCTGTTTTTTTCTTTTATTCGATTTTGCTTAAATTTTTGTTTTTTCTTTTTGGTGCTTGACGTTTGCGTACCCGTTCGTTCTAGACGAACAGGGTACAGAAAGAAAAAAACTTGACTGTGCCAGACTGTTTCGTCGGACTTCCACTGACTCATCAGGAGGCTGAACCTCGACAGTCGTCGATGGGATGACCAAGTCGAGTGAATTTTCCCCTATAAAGGCGGACTATACACTACGGAAGAGAGAGAGAGAGAGAGAGAGAAAGGTCCCCCCCCCTCTTTTTGCCGAAGGCCAGTCGTCGCCCGTTCGTCTGAGCAACGGGCTGCAGAACGGCGCCGTACCTGGCGCCATAGGAGCCCAGGTACAGGAGCAGGGCAGGGGACGAAGACCCAGTTGAGCTTGACACTAGCTTGACTTTGTGAAATGACAAGGGGGGCGGCCGTTCGTTTCAAACGACGAGTTGCCCCCTCACAAAGAAACAACGGGGGGGGGAAAGAGAAAAAAGGAAAAAAAAAGAAAAAAAAGGAAGAAAGAAAGTAAGGAAGGAGGGGAGAGAGAAAAATGTAATGGCCGTGAATGTGGCCGCGGCCGTGGAACAGGTGCAGCCCCCAGAAGCTTCTAGGGGCTGATGGGATTGCGCCTGTTCAGTTGAACAGGCTGCAGAGTATGGCTGGGTACAACCATTTCATGAAGCATGTGGCCTGCGGGAAAGACCAGATGCTTCGGGGAATGGATGACCTTGGTTCCCATAGGGGAAAACCAAGGCTTAGAGCTCCTGGCCATCGATTGAGATCAAGGGCCAGGAGCTCTGACGAATTTTTGCCTCGCTGTGGGCAAGGCAGCTGCCCACATGCCTTCGACTGGCTATAAAAGCCAGCACTCCACCCAGCAGCCTCACACTTGTGACAGTGCTGCTCGGACATTCACTTGAGTGAATGCTGGCTGGCTGTTGTTGTGGGGCGGTGCTGCCACTGGAGATGGTGGAGTGGAGAGTGGAGGTTTGCAGGATGAGGGGAGACGCTGCTGGAGGAGGAAAAGGGAGGCTGCCATAGTCACTGCTTCATTTGGTGAAGTGCAGGGAAGGTGCTGCCTGCACAGCGTGGCGGCGGCAACTATTTTTGTTGCGGTGCAGGGGAGGCTCTGCCCGTTTTGCAGGGCAACGGCAGGTCTTTGGCGAGCAGTGCAAGGGAACCTCTGCCCATTTTGCACGGCGGCAGCAATGGATTTTGGCAGTGCTGCGGGAGCGCTGCCGAATTTCTTCGGCGGCAACCTTGAATTTTGGCAGTGCTGCGGGAACGCTACCCAATTGTTTTTGGCGCGGTTGTGATTGTTATGGCAGTGACGCGGAAGCGCTGCCGGATTTTTGCGGCAGCGGCACTGGGTTTAACGACAGTGGTGCGGAAGCGCTGCCAGTTTTGCACGGCGGCAAATGCTGCCGTTTTTTTTTGGCACGGTAGCAGCAACATTTTTCGATGGGACCATGCTGCCGAGATTGGCGGTGGTATCGACGTTATTTTTTGGGGGGTTATGCTGGCGGCGTGTCGGTAACACTATTGTGAGAGAAGATGCTGCGGGCCTCTTGCGTCACAGTGGAGGCAGTTTTGTGTGTGATCAGGCGATGGTGTTGCGGGATATCCATGGTACCGGGTTTAACGGCGCAGCAAGCAGTGCTCCGCGTTATTTTTGAGGTGGGCGGCGGTTCTGGTGGATTTCAGTGTGGCCTGGAAGATGGACTAGTAGTGGTGTGTGAGCATGCGGCGGTGCTATTGGACGACCGTGGTACCCATTTTAGTGACGACGGCGAGCGGTAATTCCGCTGTTAAATTTTTGAGGTGTGCAACGCTTTCAGCATGGTGTAGAGATTGGGCTAGTGCTGGTGCACGGTTGGGATTGCGCGGTAGCGGTGCGAGGACCGATGGCGTGAAGAGGAGCACAGAGTGAGTGCTCGCGGCAGTGGCTATTGGAGTTGCGGCACTTGCGGTTTGCGCCGGAAGGACATCTTTATTTTTTTGGGGCTCGCGGCACATGCGATTTTCAGCCGGGGTCACCTTTATTTTTTTTTTTGCGGCATGCAAGGCAAGCGATTTTGAGTTCTGAACCACCTAGTATGGCGGCAATGGTATGGGACTGCATAGGGACCAGATGAGACCAATTTTGAGATCTGGCCCGACATGTTGGTGTCGTTATTGTGAGTGGACATGATGAGAGGCGGCGTGGGCTTGCGGTTGGTTGGGGAAGTGTCCTTGGAGGACGAGGTGCAGTAGGGACTGCGTTGAGACTGTTCAGGTTGTTGGGGCGACGTGGGTTGGGTCATGGGAGCACCCTCTTTAAGGGTTATCTCATTCAGTCATCTCAGTGGGCCCAACCTTTGGTGTGATTGGGCACTTGGAGAAAGGCGCGGACCATCATTCAGGAGGAAGGCCACGACTTATGAGTTGTGAGCCGCATATTCTACGGCAATCGTTTTCTTTTGATCGGAATATTACTCGACTTTCTTGAGTGAGCCGGATCAAACTTCACTCAAGGTCAATCAGTTGATTGACTCTGATTAATGGTATTTCAGTCTTCCACTGTGCTATCCTTACTCCATCTGTGAGAGGTTGGTTCTTGGTTCTGGTCTGCGCCACTCTGGCATACGACAGCTACAATCCAACAACTTCATTAATAACGGAATCCCAAAGAAAATCACATTCTTGAAGTTTCATCACAACCAAAATACTTTTGTTCCTTAAGCTTTCACACGCTTTGGATCTCCTTGATAGAGTTCATGAAGAGGGAAATATGAAGACAGCAGGGTGTTGTCCTCTTCTGCAGGATTGATGAACTGTTCTGGGATAAGCGCAAATGCATTTTGCCACATGCTTCCTGAGGTGGTATATAACACACTCTCCTAATGACGTTTGATGAGATGTGGAGGAAACGCACGTTCTCCCACTTGTTCTGCCACACATTCTTAAACGCATCCACAAAACATTCTTAGTAATTTGCCATGCAAGGTTGCAAACTTTGTAATTCACGAAATATCCCTCACGAAATATCCCTCACGACACACACACTTTGTAATTTGCCATGCAAGGTTGCAAACTATATCTTGCAGAACTTACATCTTTCCCTGGTGGGCGATACCAGTAACTCAGAGCGGATGTGCTATATCTGTATGCAACAAAGCACATAGCATATGGGCAGACAAGATGCACATAACATCAGCTCCAGGACAAACATGAAGCAGTAAACTTAGATGCAAGTTGAGTTAAAAAATGTTCACATTCTTCTGATCCTGCCCGATCAAAAGCTTTAACATTGCTCAGATACTTGTAGGCAGAGAGGGGGAACGGCAGTGAGTTGGGAGAATATACAGATCATCCCTCATGCCCTACGGCTCTCTGTGCATCCCTCGCCAATGTTCATCTCTCCCATTCTTGCTCCATCTTCCTTATGTGGATTGTCTTTACACCTTCCTGCCTGCACTTCTCAACAGACGATTAAACCATCACTACTTATGACCTTCCCCTGCCGAGGCCCAGGACCGCCCTTCGCGCCAAAGAAAAATGGACTGGCACGTTTCTTTTTTGGCTGGCACCACCAGCCAGTTAGCTCCAGCAGGTCGTGCACCGAACGTCGCAGCGCGTTAACGGCTGCATTGAAGAAAAATGGCTGGGAAACATACTAGTGGTTTAAACTACAATATGCACGATGTTAAGCTGTGCTTCTTATGGAGTTATACATGTTGAGGATCAACAGCCACCGTTCAGCACATCATCAGGCCTGCTTCTTACTCTTGATCACATCTACAGTAATGTGACTGTGTGACTTATTTCGGAGAGTGCCCATTGCAAGCTTGAATCTTCACGTAAATTTGAAGCAGGGGGCTTGTGATGCGAAGCAGGGGTGTGTTCGATGTGATGCGAAGCAGGGCTGTGTTTGATGTGATGCAAAGCAGGGCTGTGTTTGATGTGATGCAAAAACTTCAGCCAGCAACGTTTGCTCTTGGAAATCAATCAGGTAAGCCAGACTGCCATCGACATGATTAGGGAGGCACAAGGAGCAAATGGTGATAGACACAGGTGTCGTAGACTGCTGTTAGCGAACATTATCATGTGCGTCGTTTCCATCACTGTATGATTATGCTCAATTCAATGACTCACGCACCTGACCGTAACTCACGATTGGGTATGTAGTATGCAGTACAGAAAATATAGCAGCTTTGCCAGAACAAGGTCTTGTCTCACAGCACGAACTAGCAAAAGGCTTCCTTGTTATGATCCTGGCCAATTTCGAGACACACATCCATCAGATAGTACAATGTCGTCCAATTGCAGAAAGAAATGAATGAACTTGAGAGGAGAGAGAGGATTAGAAGAAGAAGAAGAAGTAAGAAAGAAGAAGAAGATGATGTACACCAGCTGTTACATGCTGCGCCTGCACACGACGGCCATTTTCCAGGCCCTGCGTCCCTCAGGCTGAAAGCCTGAAATTCAGGCTGAAAGCCTGAAAACCAGGGCCTACAGGCCCCGTGTCCATTCAGCTCGAAAGCCTGAAAAACAGGGGCCTACAGACCCTGTGTCGTTTCAGACTAAAAATGGCAGTAGCCTCTTTAGCCTGAAACGAAGGGCCATTTTCGGTCTGTCATCAGACCTACCTGCCCTGAAACTCAGGCACCAAACCAAGGTTTTAGGAACAGGCTATTTTTGGCCTGTTCCCACGACAGCTGCAGCGCCAGACCCTGGCTCGGTTGGGCATAGGCAGGAGCATCCTCCTGAACTGCCCACCCTGCAACTGCAGGCAGTCGGAGGCAGTCAGGAGGCAGGCCGAGGTAGTACATAGGGACTTCCCATGCACTTCACGGGCAGGCAGGAGGCAGTCAGTAGTCTTCAGGATTCGGCAGCAGCACTCTGGAGGAGCGCTGCAGGAGTAGTTGTAGCGTTAGCAGGAGTCTTCAGCGCTGGGCGCCAGTAGCGTTAGTTGTAGTCTTCAGCGCTGGGCGCCATAGCTAGAGCAGTACTAGAGAGAGAGAGATTGGGCGGAGGCCAGGGATACTTACCTGCAGCGCCGTTGCTCCAGCTTTGTCTTCGAGGTACCTGCAGCACAGCGCCATCTTCACAGGTTAGTACCTGGCACATATGAGGGAGAGAGTTCTTCTTCTTCCTCTTCTCTGTCCACCATCTTCTTCTCACCCTCTCGCTATCTGACTTCACTGCATGTTGCGTACTGTAACGGTGCAGACCAGAACAAGAACCGACCTGTCAATACAAAGTACAAGATAGCGTAGCGGAAGACTTAGATACCAATGATCCGAACAATCAATATTGCAATGCAGCCCTGAACATACATCATCATCATCGTTCCATGGTGTGAAAGGGGTCTGGTGCTTCACACAGGAAGACTGCGCCAGCCCCAACCATACACAGACGAAGAAGAAGGGGGTTAGACGAAGAGGAGGGGAAGATGGGAATGTCGTCAACACCAAGTCTTCGGCACAGGCCCAAATAGTCCCTTGTCAAAATGTCTGAATCCCAAATGTCGAGTCTGGATCCAATGTCGTCAAGTCCCAAGTCACAACTCTCTCTCTCTCTGTCGTAGTCTGCTGATCCTGAGAAGTCAGGTGGTGAGAGGGTGAGAAGAGATGGTGGACTTAAAAGAGGAAGAGGAAGAACTCTCTCTCTCTCTGTGTCCAGTACTAACCTGTGAAGTTGGCGCCTTGATGCAGGTACCTCGAAGATGGAGCTGAAGCTATGGCGCCACAGGTAAGTACCGCTGGCCTCCGCCAGCCATCTCTCTCCAACGCTACCTCTACCAGCTACTAGCGCCCAGCGCTGAAGACTACTGCTAGCGCTAACCACTACTGCCAGCGCTCCTCCTGAGTGCTGCGGCTGAATCCTGAAGACTACTCGTCCTACTGTCCAACTACCTACCCGTGAAGTGCATGGGAACTTCCTATGTACTACTCGGGTGCCTCCTGACTGCAGGCGAGGCAGTCCAGGAGGCTGCTCTTGCCAATGCCGAAGGGAGGCAGGGGCTGCCGCTGCAGCTCCTGCTCGAACTGTCGTGGGGAACAGGCCAGAAATAGCCTGTTCCCGAAACCCTGTTTTTGTGCCTGAGTCTTAGGGTAGGTCGAACACAATGAGGGCCTGAAAATGGCCCTCCGTTTCAGGCTGAAAAGCCTCTGGGCCTGAAAGGCCAAGAAATAGGCTGAAAACGGAATAGGGCCGCAGGCCCTCGTTTTTCAGTTTCAGGCTGAAACGACCGGGGCCTGTAAGCCCTATTTTCTAAGCTTTTAGGCTGAAAGTGCGGGACGGGCCCTGCAGGCCCGAGTAGCTACGCAGTATGCCACACTGCATCAGCAGACTACGAGAGAGAGAGAGAGAGAGAGAGAGAGAGAGAGAGAGAGAGAGAGAGAGAGAGAGAGAGAGAGAGAGA
>BFEA01000167.1:1591802-1624202 GCA_003427395.1 Chara braunii | reverse complement strand
TTCTCTGACGAAGAGGGCGTATCACGAAAGCTCCTTCCTTTGTACTATGGCCCTTGGCAGATTCTGAAGGTGATTGGGGATGATTTTGGCCCTTCCTTTGTAATTGACGTGCCTCCTCATCTGCGCACGTATCCAGTTTTTCATGCGTCCAAACTGTTTCCGCACATTGATGATGAGACTTTTCCCTTCCAAGATCCTATGATACCTCGCCCTATGGACGGCGGCCATGAGATAGACAGAATCGTATCTCACGAGGGCAGAGGGAGGAACAGACAGTACAAGGTTCACTTCCTCTATCACCCGTTGACCGAATTTTTCTGGATCGACCGGAAAGAGCTGCTAAAGAATGCCCCCCATGTTGTGAACGCTTACGAAAGACAGATCGCAGAGGGACAGACTGCTAGGTTCGTTGCAACAATGACTCCTCATTGATTGACTAAGTCTCTCTTTCTGATGTACTCCTATGACGCATTCTGTGCTGACTCTGACTGACTTACTCACTCGAAGGGACCTCGCTCTCGAGAGGGGAGTAATGTAATGACCCGCCAAAAACACAGACTGAGAACACTGCTGATTTTTGGGATTTGTCACTGGAATGAATGCCTTGTTGTGATTCCCGCATTCTGCTGTGGTCCTAAGTCTATGTGTGTGCGTGCCTGCTGGTTTGCATGCCTGTCTGAAGTGCTTGTCGGTTGTGTGTGTGCGTGCCTGCTGGTTTGCATGCCTGTCTGAGTGCTTGCCGGTTGGGTGTGTGTGTGTGTGTGACCCGCAAGGGCACTTGTGGTTGCAAGGCCCGTCGGGCCGATACTTACCTGTGGCCGTGATTGTGAGGGTTGCAGGGGGGTAAACACTCAAGTAGCGGTGGGGTACGCGACACTTAGAGCAGGTAGGTCGGTACCACTCGAGTAGTGGTATGAGTGTCGGGTACTGGAGGCCGAGCAGAAGAAGACAAAAAGTTGGCATTTTTAGAGGCCCAGTAGCGGTAGGCTAGAGGTAGGCCGGTACCAGTCCAAGTAGCCCGGGTCTAGGGCCTGTCCGGACAATAACAGAGCCTGCAATGATGTTTCCCTCCGAAATGGAGGAGGTACCGGTTGCTGGGAGGCCGCTTGGCCTAGGAAGTCACCGCCCAGGAGGCCGGTATCTTCAGGAAGAGCAAAGAGCTCTTTCTCATTTGCGGTATGCAAGGATTGGCGACATACTGCTGGAGCGCTAGCGCTGGTCTGCTACAGCGCTGGGTGGAGGTGAAGGCAGCTGGGCGCTCACCCTGGCTATGGCGAGCAGCCCAGTGTGAGGAGGAGGAAGAAGGAGGTTAAGGGAGAGAGTGGCGAGGCACTTACCTGGCTATGGTAGACACCATCTTCATTACCTTGTTGGGCGCTGCATCTGGAAGGCCCCAGTTGGGGTAGTGCGGCACTAAGGAAGCTCGAGTCAGAGTCAAGCATTGCGGACCAAGTCAGCAGCAGCATAGCTGCTTTGGGTAGTCCTTTGGACATCAGCGCAGCACCATAGCTGCTTGGGTTGTCCCTTGGACATCAGCGCAGCACCCTAGCTGCTTGGGGGTAGTCTGCCATAGCCTATGCATGAGAGAGGAGGTTGAAGGAGGGAAGCCATAGCTATGGTGGACTTGTTGTTGTTGTTGTTGTCGTTGATGAGTTGAGTCAGCACTAAGAGGGAACTTCGGATATTGATTCTGGTTCATCCATTCATTGTTATTATTATTATTGAGAGAAGAATAAGATTGGTGAAGAGGAGGAGGAGGAGGAAGGTGGAAAGAGAGAAGGGGGAAATTGTCATTGGTCTTGCTGGTGTACTTCTTCTTCTTCTTCTTCTTCTTCTTCTTCTTCTTCTTCTTCTTCTTCTTTACCTCTCCTCTGGTCTTTATCTCTTTGCAAGTGCTTTCATTTCTTTCGCAATTGGGTGGCATTGTCTTTCATTGTGAATTTGCACTTGGGAAATGACCAGGATCGTAACACACCGCTCTTTTTGGGTAGGGAATTGTCAAGAGGAAGGAGTGTTTCCTGCACGCGTAGCCTGCCGGGTCCCACTTGTTATTTTAAACCACGCTCATATGCAACAATAATGTAAGGAGCAGTAGGTAATACTCCCTGCAGCGCTTTGCTGGATAGTGGCGCGACTCGCAATTTCATGAGCCAAGCCTTATTCAAAGGGCTGGCCTTGGCGCACAAGTTCGGAGGAAGGCAGTCCCGAAGGGGATCAAGTTGGCAGCAGAAGGACGCAACAACTTATCGACCATTACATCGAGGCCGTACCGGTATATTTCGCACCTCATGCATGAGGAACCGGTGACGTTCGACGTCTTGGACACAGACTTCGATATCCTTTTGGGGATCCCTTGGCTTGCAAGTGCGGATCATACAGTCAACTTCCATCGACGCACTCTTACCGTTCGCAACGCCTTTGGCGCTGAGGTGTTGTGTACAATTCCTCTTCCCCACCCTTCGATCCAGTGCCAAGTTGTGAAGGCCAAGTCATTCCGGGCCACTTGCGCTTACGAGCAGCCCGACGAGATAGGCCTATGATTTCTACGAACCGTCGTGGTAGCCGACTCTTCACCCGTGGACTTGTCTTCGGACCCCCGTGTGGTGCATTTGCTTAACGAGTTCGCCAACATCTTCGAGTCACCTACCGGTGTGGTGCCGGATCGGTCGATCTCTCACGAGATCATTCTTCAGGCCGTTGCCGTGCCGCCGAAAGGTTGCATCTATCGCATGAGCGAGGAGGAGCTCGCAGTCCTCCGCGCGCAACTCGATGATCTGTTGGACAATACCTGGATCTGCCCTAGCAGCTCACCATATGGTGTGCCGGTTCTCTTCATACCAAAGAAGAACAAGGATCTACGATTGTGCATCGACTACCGTAAGCTCAACGTGCAAACCGTTAAGAATGTGGGGCCTCTTCCTCGTATCAACAATCTTCTTGAGCGTTTGGGCGGCGTGAAGTACTTTTCCAAGTTGGACTTGAAGTCGGGCTATCATCAGATTTCAATACGCCCGAATGATCGCTATAAGTCCGCTTTCAAGACGCGGTACGGGCATTTTGAGTGGGTGGCAATGCCTTTTGGCCTCACCAATGCCCCCGCGACCTTTCAAGCGGCAATGACCAACGAGTTTTGTTGGATGTTGGACCTCTTCGTGCTGGTCTACTTGGACGGCATTCTCGTCTATAGCCGGAGCTTGGAGGATCATCTTGAGCTCCTTCGAAGTGTTGGAGACGCTCCGCTGCGTCAAGTACAAAGCCAACCACGACAAGTGCGAATTTGTTCGGCAAGAGCTGGAATACTTAGACCATTTTGTCACAGCGGAGGGCATCAGTCCGTTATCGGACAAGAAGCTGTCCAAGAGTGGGTGAAGCCGAGGAACATCAGGGATGTCTGATCGCTCCTAGGCCTTGCCGGCTACTACCAGTGTTTTATCAAAGGTTATTCGAAGATCGCGGCCACCTTGGCCAAGCTTCAATGCGAGGATTGGCCATTCGACTTCAATGAGGATGAGCGGGGTTCATTTTTGGCCCTCAAAGTTGTTTTGTCGGAGATCTTGCACATCTACGACCTGCTATTGCCAACACACGTCACTACCGATGCGTTCGGCTATGGCATTGGCACCGTCCTCGAACAACACGATGGTGTGGATTGGCACCCGGTCGAATATTTCAGCAAGAAAGTGCCCGTTGTGCACTCCATCGACGATGCACGGAAGCAGGAGCTACGAGCCTTCGTCCACGCACTCAAGCGATGGCGGCATTTTCTTCTTGGCCGAAGTCAATTCCGATGGGTTACGAATAACAATCCGTTGGTCTTCTACAAGACCCAAGACACGGTCAACAACACCATCGCCCGTTGGATGGCTTTCATCGACCAGTTTGACTTCTTTCCCGATCACATTCCAAGAAAGTCAAACCGTTTTGCGGATGCTCTCTCACAGCGTCTGGATCATTGCACCGTAGTCTACTCGACCTTCCAGATCGACGACGACTTGCGGGACAACTTCGTCCGCAGCTGCCGGATGTCGAGTTGGCATACAACTCGTCCATTCATCTGGCTATCGGGATCTCGCCCTTTGAATTTGAGCATGGCTCGCCGATCACTTCTCCATTGGACATGATCATCCCACGGGCGGCCGAGAGCGACGACCATCTTCTTTTCTTGCGTTGGATGCAAGAGCTACTTGTCAAGGCACGCAACCAGATGTCAAAGACGCAGCAACGCATGAGCCACCAGGCCAATCGTCAGCATCTTCCTTGTCCATTCCACGTCGGTGACCTCGTATGGGTCTCCGCCGCGAAATTCAGCCTTGCAAGCTCCTCCCGAATGGATGGGGCCCTGGCTGATCGTGGCACCCGCTACGGATGCACCCGAAGGACCTTCATTCGTCATTAAGGTACCCGCCCACTTGCCCGTCTACCCGGTCTTTCATTGTTCCAAGTGAGCTCTATTTACTTCCCCTGGGCGACGATCGCAAGACCCACCCTCTATGGATGGTTTTCAAGTGGTTGGAGACATCATCTCCCAGCGACGCTACGGCAACAGGCCGACCGATTACTTGGTACGCTTTTCTTACTGCAGCCATAAAGCCGAATGTTGGTTGACCCGTGCAGAACTTCAATCAACAACTCCCGATGTTCTCACATGCTACGAACGCAAGTTGCAAGGCAAGTCGGCACCTTTGGCTCCACGTCACGCTCGCGTCCAAGTTCCACCTTCAGATCGTCAGCTTCGCCCTCGACCCAGCTCGACTTCATAAGGAGAGGGGGATGTTACATGCTGCGCCTGCACACAGGCCCCATTTAAAGGGGCCCAACGGTTGCTGAGGGGCCCCCAGGCCGTGTGCCCATCTGACACGCGCCCTGGGGGCCCACGGCGGCCTTTAGGCCACAGGCACAGCTTGAGCCAGCACTCATTTATTTATTTGCTGGCCTTTTTTTGTCTGTTCGGATGTCGTTTTGGACTTGCAGTCCCCAAGGCACGACCTTGGGCTGGGTGCACCAGAGGCAGGGCCGGAAGAGGCCAGGCACATGTTTGCGCCTTGCTGCATCAGCAGCACAGTCTGGACACCCGGTAGGGGCCCCGACCGTGCGGGCCGTTTAAGGCCACGCTGCAGCTCACCCAGTAGGGCCCAGTGCTGTATATAGCTGGGCCACGGTGACACGCGGTTAGTGGAAGGCCCAAAATTCGGGGGGTTCGCTGCATCACTACAAGCAATGTCGTCGAAACTTTTGCAAACAAACTATGCAGGCTCATAATAAAAACATAAAAAGAAACAAACAGGTAAAAAAAAACGGGAAAAAAAAATTGAACAGCACTATAAAACCCTGGTCAAAGTAGATTTCAAAGTTCGCCAAAATGTTTCCCGAATTTGGTGTTTTTGCCAACTTTTTCATTACTCGTCCAAATACGCCGAAACTGAATACAGATATACCCTAAAGCTTATACATATCAGACACAAAAACAAAACAAAAAAAAAGCAAATATTCAGGGAAATATGGAAGTTTCGGTGAAAAATTCGCCGAAAATGACACCACCTATTGACCACGAGTGTTCGGTAGCTCACTTCTTGAGCGACACGCTGCTGGTTTGGCGCTGCGCTGCGAGGTTGGTAGTAGAGGATAGGAAGGCAGAGGGGAGGAGGCCATACCTGCAGTAAGGGGGGGACTTACCCGGTGCCATAGCTGGGACTCCCCGCGCACGCCACCTGCACACGACGGCGTTCGACCATCAGTATGGCAGCCCCCACCTTCAGGTGAGACAGCGAGGAAGACGACACCTTCTTCTTCTTCTTCAGTCTCCCTCTCGTCTCCCACCTTCCTCGTCCTTCCTCCTTCGTCCTCCTCCTTTCTTCTTCTTCTTCTTCTTCTACTTCTACTTCTTCAGATAGAGAGAGAGAGGTTACAGGCAGACAATACAGGCAGAGGTTACAGCGGGCATAGCGCCCAGGATCCTACCCGACATTTTTGAGGCAGACATTGATTGGACATTCGGCATGGGACTATTCTTGGGACTTCGCTATCGCGATCTTGGTCTTCTCCCTCGCCTCCATCTTCGTCTCGCCTCTCCCCCCATCTCTCATCCGTGGTGTCTCCCCCATGTGCGTATACAATGAGGGACCTGTCTTCTATGTGTGCGGTCCCTCCTCCTCCTCCTTTCACATGTGTGGTGTATGATGGGATATCGCGTCAGTCCCAGTCAGGTCAGGACTTATCTTTGAGTCTTCCACTGCACTACTTTGTGCCGTTTTGTATGTATGGGGATGTACATTGCTTGTTGATGTTTCACTGACATTGCATCGTCCATCCAGTCCTTTTCATCACATTGCGGATCCTTGGCTCCATACACATTGCCCAACTGGGGATGTGTCAGTTACCCTCAACACTTGGCCTATCTAACGGAGTCCGTCTACTTCCCTTCCCTCCGTGTTGCATACTCATGCAACATAGTCATAAGTATGGGGCAGATTTCCAGAACCGACCAGATAATACAGAGTTAATACAAATACAGCAAAAGAGTTGATACCCATGGACTGACTCTGACCTGACTCGGACTGCAATCGAACACTCTCAATCATACATCAGTGGTGTGAAAGCCCTGGCCTGGGACATAGAAAAAAAGGCCGGGGCGATTCCATACACAAATGAATGGAGGGAGACGAGAGATGAAGGGAGGAGGAGAGGCAAGATGACGTCAACTCAATATTTCCAAAGATGGTATCTTGAAATGTCAAGAGTAGCGCAAATCCGAAATGTCGCAAACACAGAGTCTCACAGTGTCTCAGATATCGATCTCACAATGTCAAGGTACATCTTCAGAGGTAGATGAAATCAGATCCCAAGAGTAGTCCTCAACCTACAGTCTCACTGTTGCTGTCTCCAATATCATCAGAACTCGTAACCATCCTTCATCCCGTAGTAGTTCCGTAGGAGAACCCAGGAGTAGACTTAGACTTAGAAGGTAGGAGGAGAGGGAGAGAGAGGGAGGGAGAGAGCGGCGGAGGAAACAGAGGGAGAGAAGGCAAGGCCTTTCTCCCTGGTACCTGATCCGGTGGCTATGGCGCTGCAGAAGGCTGGCGCTGGGCCGCGGGCTGGGCCGGTGGCTGGCGCTGTTCCAACTGCTGCGCTGATGCCTTCTCGCCACCGTGCTTGCTCTCTCCTCGCTGCTCATGCTAACGCTGCCGCGCTGCGCTAATCCTGCTAATGCTGAAGCGCTGCGCTAATCCTGAAGACTAACACGTAGACTAACCTCCTGTCTCTACTAACCTACCTGACTGAGGCTGGTACCCAGCTTATGTAGTGCTGGGTCGGCCTCAGTCCTACTGAGTGCCTTCGGGTCTGGACCGTTGATTGGGCCCAACGTTTCAGATCCGATTTCAAAATCTGAATCATTGGCGCCTAAACTGCACCGCCGGCCGGTCCTACCGATGGACCGGTACCTTGCCTCTCCAACTAACCGTTGGGTCTGGTGGGGTCTAAACGACGCCTACCGGACGTTATACTGAACCGACGGTTCCTAGGCCTACCTGGACCTGTCTGGAACCGTCGTGACCTGGTACCTAGGCGCCAGAAGGCTGGCGCTGGGCCGCGGGCTGGGACGGTGGCTGGCGCTGTTCCGACTGCTGCGCTGATGTCTTCTCGCCGCCGTGCTTGCTCTCTCCTCGCTGCTCATGCTAACGCTGCCGCTCTGCGCTAATCCTGCTAATGCTGAAGCACTGCACTAATCCTGAAGACTACCGCGTAGACTAACCTCCTGTCTCTACTAACCTACCTGACTGAGGCTGGTACCCAGCTTATGTAGTGCTGGGTCAGCCTCAGTCCTACTGAGTGCCTTCGGGTCTGGACCGTTGATTGGGGCCAATGTTTCAGATCCGATTTCGAAATCTGAATCATTGGCGCCTAAACTGCACCGCCGGCCGGTCCTACCGATGGACCGGAACCTTGCCTCTCCAACTAACCGTTGGGTCTGGTGGGGTCTAAACGAGGCCTACTGGACCCTAAACTGAACCGACAGTTCCTAGGCCTACCTGGGCCTGTCTGGGACCGTCGTGACCTGGTACCTAGGCCTAAACCGTGCCTACTACAGAACCGGGCCCTAACTGGGGCCCGTGTGGTATCAGTATGCCACATGCCGCGTCCGTCACTACAGATACCTGCAATTGATGGCCAACCAGCATTTATTATGCGCCGCCAGCAACACCCTCAGGAATTATTTAACACCGTGGCCCTCAACTCTCCGAATTCGGCCCTCAAGTGTTTTAGCATTATTCTTGTGAGGGTTGTGTGGCCCTCAACTCTCCGAATTCTTTTGAGGCCCGACAGGGCCTGGCTAATAGTCACGTGAATCCTTTCAGTATGCCCTCAGCAAGTGTGTTGTAGCGACGCAGTGATCATGTCTACATTTCGGGGGGGGGTGAGGAAATAGCAACAATGCTTTTTTCCCCCACTCATATATCCAGGTGCCTGTGGATACACCTGTCTCCAGTTTCAATGGTTGATCATTAGGTAGATGTTACTGGGGCCACCAATACTACAGCCGGAGACAGCCAGGCCCGGTGCAGGTGGGTCCAGGTGGGTGTGGGTAGAGAAACCTTGTCAAAGCAAAGGGCGGACCTGGGCAGTATGGACAAGTGAGGGTGATGGAAACAGGGCCAGTTATGCCAGGTCCAGGTGAGGTTATATACTTGGGGAACTGGGTGCGTGGAGGTAGTGCGAATAAGCTTGGATCTGGGCAGGTCCAGCTGAGGTACTCCTTCAAGGTCCATCCAGGGATTGGCCCGGATTTGTACACTCAAATTGAGCCTGCCTACAGTTGGGCCACGTTGTAGGGATTTTTGAATCCCAGTCATGGACGGGTCCAGGTGCCTAATATCATCCAGGATTCCAGGTTCAATTTCAGTCAGGTGAGGGTGTGGGAGAAGTTATGGGTTTGTGAGATCTGGCCCATAGGCATTTAATTCAAGGATGATATAGTGATGCAAAGACTTTGCCACAAATTCTTCAAAATTCGCACAATAACAGTCATAACAAACTCTGAAAAAAAGAAACAGGGCCCACATATACGCCCGGCACCTGGAAAAGTAGCCACAGGCGCGAGGACAGTAAACAGTTGAGCCCAACCTGAGAACAGTATCAAAGGTGCAGCGAACTTTACAGAAACATCCAGACTTGCTGGGAACAGGCACACAGGTTGCAAAGAGGATCAAATCCTTGCCAGACGAGATGAGTAAAATCTCAGCCGTTTGAGGAGGCAACCTGAGGCAGCAGTCAAGGCCGGGGCAACTCTACAAAAGCAGGCCCTGCACCAGTTTGAGGATTCATTTTGCAGGAGACTTCTAGTGCCACGCAGAAGTACTCGTGTGCTGCAGGAGACTGACTACTTGCGGCAGGCAGAAGTAGTTAATGGGCAAGGCAGCCGAAGCCAAGCGGGGGCTGTCTGTAGTGTAGAGGTCTGCTGCCTCCACAGCTGTAGGATAGTGAGCAAGAGTTAGGACAGAGGGTTGGAGGTGATCTGGTATGTGGAAAGAGAGTCGATGTTTTGCTGAGTACCTTGTGTCTTCTGGTTGCTGCTCTTCTCAGTGATTTTTTCCTTGTTTTAAGCTCTGACAGTGATGACTTCTATGCTTCAAGAGGTGCGGTGAATTGTCATTTCCATACTGGTTGCACTACCATCTTCCCCCCAACAGCATGCCCAGTCGTTATCACTGCATGTGAACTGAAAGTTGACCACATACAGCAATAATGACCGGGCCTTCTATTCGGGTGCGAGTGGTATTGCTTGCCTTTAGGACGCAGAACCAGAGACAGGAATGGTTTTGGAGAGACTCTCTCTCTCTCTCTCTCTCTCTCTCTCTCTCTCTCTCTCTCTCTCTCTCTCTCTCTCTCTCTCTCTCTCTCTCTCAGAGAGAGAGAGAGAGAGAGAGAGAGAGAGAGAGAGAGAGAGAGAGAGAGAGAGAGAGAGAGAGAGAGAGAGATCAGAGTGGCAGGATGGTAGCTGTAATTGGGCGTTGGGTGGAGAGAGAGTGCTTGGCAAGAGAGAGGGGAGACCACTGGAAGAGAATTACCAGGTGTAGAAGAGGGAGAAGTTCCACATTGTAATTCCGGATTACTAGTGAAATAACTTTTCTTTTCCCCTTCCCCAAGTTTCCCTATTCCACCATAAACATCATCAGTGCTTCTCTTCGCACATGCAACGGAACCCCTGAACCTCTCAGCAGTACTCTACTAAATCTCCAATCCGTAGCCTGTTGTGCAGTAAAAGTAAAGCACAAAGCCACGAGTCAACACATGTCGCCTTACCAGATGTACACGAACAGTGGATGGTGGATGACCCGAAGAGGCTCCCTTGTGTGTGCCATGAATGCGATCCCAGAGTCCATTCCCTCTTGAAACTTGATTCCCCAAGCTGCCTCCACCTCTCTGACATGTTCTGAAGCGAAGCAACCATGCAAAAGCCGATTACATTTTTACTCATCAACCCTGCCCTCACAACCAAGCACCCCAGCCAACACACAAACCCCCACGACAAAGCAAGTTGCATAACCTCATACGGTGCGAGGATATTCCAATGAGGATAGTTTGGCCCAATCCAATGAATATCTGTTCATACTTAGCAGCACATCATACGGATGCAAAACACTTTCACCTGCTCCATGATAGGCTACAGTAGACACCAGGCAACCCTGACAACCCTGTACTGGGACAGACTCACTCTGCAGGCCATGATAGGCAACAGTAGACCCCAGGCAACCCTGTTAAAACACAGTATTAGGACAGATTCGGTCTTGCAGGAACCCCACCAGTGCATTTGTCTTTGACTGATTGTCTTTGCTAGCGGGCAGCTGGTCACTCCACGGTCAGGTTCATGCTTTCTAAGCACAAGCATAGGACCTGTAATGAACTCAGAAAATGCGAGAAGCTTCAGCAACAGAAACATGCAAATAGTCTCAATGCGGTCAATTGGGAACAAATCGCAATGTAGAACAAGCACTTAAGTCCCAGGCTTAGCAGCTAGTAAAAGAAGTGAGACAAACGTGGAGAAGCAGTAAGAAGATGGAGGGTAGTTTCATTAGTAATCAATAGTTGCTATTGAAACTGGACCTTCCATGGGACCTTCAGCTCCTCCTTCCTCGGGACTCTCAGTTCTCTACGGTGTCAGTGCAAATACCCTGACAAGGGTATCCGCCCTGGTTTTTGCAAATGACAGAAAATAAGTTTGGTTTAAAAGTTTTAAGCATACCGCGCGAAGGCGTGGCAGTGTCTGCAGTTTACGTTGACATGTTTGGTTGACTAGAGTAGAGTGTGTGTGGGCGCGCAGGCTTGAGGCGCGCGTGATTTTAATTGTTGATGATTGAAGAACCGGCGTGATCGCCGGCCAGACGTTTATTTCTGATTACGCTAAGATTAAAAAGATCCCGTCTTGTGATTGGTGCGCTAACCTGTGACTTGCGCGTGCGTACGGAGGAAGACATCGACGATAAGGCGACTTTGAAAAAGCTTCGAGAAAATCTGCGCGTCGCGCAGCGTCCGCTTATCTAAGGTGTCCGTCAAAACTAGACCCAGACTTGGGCCTAGCATTATTGGTTACAGCGTTGGACTTTCACCAGAGAGATTCAGGGATCGAGGTCGACCGGCGATGACGAGGGGATATCAGAGTAGCGCGAAGGGACCGAGGGGTTGGGAGCTCAGCAGGCCTATCCCCTATGGTGTTGTCGTCGGCAGCGTCAGAACGGTGCTAGCATTTTCTTTTTCCCTCACTCGTCATATTCTGACGATTAAAAGTTTCTAAATATTTTTATTTATTGTAGCACTATTATCTTGCTCCGTCGTTCTTTGACTCAGACGCGACGTTGGGTTTAGTGGCCATCGTGGCGGGGGACCTTGAGCAGGTGCCTCCTTGGTTGACCTACAGGCCCTCGCGTATTCGGGATGTTGACGAAGTGGTGCGGACCCTTTGTGGGTATACTGGCCACTGGCCGTGAGTCGGCCGCGGAAGATCTGGGTGTGAGCATGGTCGTTGGGACCCAGAGAATGGCGGGCTGAGCCTGGGCGGAGTAGACCAGGACACAGTAGTAGGAGCCGCAGGAGGGGCACCGTGGCCAGCCACGTAGGACCCCTCCTCCACCTCGCGCTTCAAAGCTGATATTCGAATATTGCTACTACCACCAAGGTCTGTACCGGGACCTGCGTCGCAGGGCTCATGACTGCAAGAGATGCCACAAGCTCTGCATTCCGCCTATGCAGCAAGGCGTTGGAGTTACCTTGACAGTCGGGCATACGCTGTGCTCGTCGGTGCCAGCTGCTGTCGGGGTTGATCGTTTAGTAGGTGAGTTATTACTCACTTCTTCGTGAGTTTTGACTTCCATGACTACCGTTCCGCTGCCAGTATCAGTCAAGTGGCAATTGTATTAGCACACGGATTGGTGATCGGTGTCGAGGATAGGGCGTGAAGTCTTGGCTTAGGAGAGGAGCTAAAAGTAGCGAAGAGAGAGAGTGAATCCGGACGGGAAAGTGCACCGGATGCGTGCATGGCAAGGTTGGAGGTGAAAGAAGCAAGAACGACTGGAGAGACCGCTGCACCGAGGCGCAGACAGATCAAAGGTGAGAAACGCGAAGGCGACCAAAGCAGGGAGGGTGAACCTTGGCACAGAGTAGCACCGGGTGCATTCGAAGTTAGAGATGGAAAGGAGCGAGAACATGGTGGAGAGGAAAATGCCCACCTTAATCGATTCTTGATAGAATCAGGCGGGGAAAAATGTCATATGGGGGGTTTCGATTATTGTGAGTGCAATAACATTGTTAATTCCAGTTAGAAGTTAGTAGATTAGGCGGTACTAAGAAAAATTGCTGCGCGGAGGTTCTCGATTAAAGCTATGGAAGAAAGTCAAAAATCAAGAGTCTCACTCGTTTCTTAGTTAAACTAAGCGAGAGACGAAGTTAAGTTGAGGTTTTACATCGGGCGAATCCGTTACTGAAGTTAGTTTTGGCAATGGATTAGTAGGATGAGAGTTAGTACGAAAGTGACGGGCGCGGAGATGGCGATGGGGAAGACGAGAAGGAGAGGCAGAAAACTCGGATCTTACTCATTCCTCGTCGGAAACAAGCGGGAGAAGAGTCAATTCGGAGGTTTTGAGGGGTAGCGAACTCGATTACGAAGTCAGTTGGGTGATTAGGTTAGTAGAACGGAAGCTAGTAAGAAAATGGGTTGTGCGAGGGAGCCGGGAAGTGGGATGAAGTAAGAAGTAAGAGTATGTATCTCGCACGTTTTTGGGCAAAGATTGGACGAAAGAAAAGTCTAGCTAAGGGTTTTTGGGTTAGGCGAAGTTAGTGATGGTGTTAGAAATGAGAGAGACATGCTAATTTCGGAGTAGTAAATGATAGAGCTGCGCGCGACTGGATGGTTAAAAGCGGGAGGCATTTGAGTATGTGGAAAGATACGGAGGCAGCACGTGGGAAGAGTCGTATTGAAGAACGTCGATCTCCTTTGTGCTCTAGCGGGAATGCCATTTCGTTGTCCCTCCTCGTAATGCTCGTCATCCCGGTGTACACTTGCGGGAGAGCCGAAAGACGGACTTCCTTGACCGATTGCGATCTTGCTTATTCGAGCGACGGAAGGGATGATCGGATCACACGGTTTTGTCACGGTTGTCCTAGCAAGCGCGCTGCGATTGGAAGCCTCATTCGAGCATCATTGGTCACACTTGCTGCTCGTCGTCCGGATCATTAAGGCCACCCAACCTGGTCACCGAGGTAATTGAGGCCAATGCGTAACGCATCTAGCCATGGTCGTGGGGAGAATCCATTCGCAGTTTGCGTAAAGAAGTCGTTAGAATAACTGGAGGCAAGCAACAAAAGTGAAAGTTGCCTGTGGATGGGAGCGTTGTTTGTCCGGGCGACAGAAGGAGCGTGAAAACCAGACGAGAAATCGAAAGATTGCCTGTTTAGCCGAAGGCGCTGTCCACCGTGCCAAAACGGAGTGGTCGAGGGCCAACTGCGAGTCTGCAAGTTTACCCGTTGGCCGGTGAGCGGCTATTCAGTTGAAACGAGCTAACTGCAAGCGAACAACAAGGAGGGAGTCGCGGGCTGACTACTTATCTCGTTGGCTGGTACGTTGCCCATCCTACCGAACGAGGTAGCATGAGTTCGATCGTGAACCGGGTGCTTGATGAGGCTTGGTGAGGACTACATAGTCGGTATCTACGAGCACTCTGCCCGCTGTACAACCAGTTAGACCACGTTATTTTTGATCCACAGCCAGTGTCTTGGGCTATGGTTAGATACAGTTCAAGCCGCGAAGCATGGCGGAAGGACCGAGCTCGTAGAAGGGGAGTGTTGCTGCTATTTGGAGAGATTTTCAGGGAGTCAGCAGCCAATAGTTTGACTATTGCTTAACCAAGTTGTTGCTGCGCATTCTAACTACCATTGTGGGGCCCTCAGGCGGCTGAAGATTACAAGGCCCTCTCCTGCGAGTTGAGTTGTCCCTCTCTTATATCTCGAGCGTATGAAACCCCTCCTTCTGCCCTTCTTACTCTAAGTCTAATCCTGTTCTAAGAGGAAGGCGGCAGGCGGGATTGCAACCCGTAGGACCGCAGCAAGACTCTGTTGGGAGTCAGCCCACCGATTGCGGGAGCTCTGTCAGAACTCAGGAGGAGTTCTGGAGGCAGGGAACTGAGAGGTAACCATTGCTTTCCTTTTATAAACCCAACTATAACCCATATGCGTACTTCTTGCTATGTTTGACTGAGTATACTGCGTGCACCCTTACTTGGACTTTTGAGTTTGACTTTCAGGACTTAAACCAGACTTAAATAAAGGAAGGTATGCGCAATGTCAGTTTCACTTTTGTTGTCCGATTGAGAGCAGATTGTGGGATTGCATCTGGGGGAAGGATGGGAGGAAGGCAGTATTGCTCGAGTCTGACTGGGTCTATCAAAGGCTGGGCAAGTCTCCATAAGTTTGGGGAGGCCCAGCGCTATGTTTATTTTTGAATTGCCTGGAGGACCAGACATGTTCCATAAGTTTGGGTGGTCTGGTTGCTCTAACTTGTGAGGGCTGTCTGTGGCTGAGTTTTTAGGAACCAAGCATTGTCCCATAAGTTTGGGTGGCTTGGTTGCCTTGTTTATTTTGGGTTTTCTTAGTTTCTTTTGATTATGAACGAGGGTGTCTGAGCATGTTCCATAAGTTTGGGTGGCTCAACCCCTTCCTGTTTTATTAAAGGGAACGAATCACGCAGAGGACCAGACATGTTCCATAAGTTTGGGTGGTCTTGGTCTAATGCAACGCACGTGCTGGAACCAAAAGGTTATAACTTGGCTATATTTTATTACTATCCTACTAATGAACATGCTAGCCAGGCAAAGTTCCATAAGTTGGGTGGTCTGACTATAGCTTATCACAAACTGAAGAGAGTATTAACTAAGAATAAACTTATGGTAAGAAGGGGCAGGCTGAACCTCGAGCTAAAGATGATAGGTTTGAGTCATATGCTACCTTAGAAGACTACGTGCAGATAATTATATAAAACTTGAATATTTAAACAATTCAGGGCGACTAGGGCGGCCTAGTCATATACCCAAAGAAGAGAAAAGTTGTGGTGCCCTGTGTTGTGTATATTCAATGGATGAGCTAGACATGTTCCATAAGTTTTGGTGGTCTAGCTTTATGCCTTATGTACACCGGGTATAAAGGGATAAATCATTGAAAGACTATGAACTATTGTTTGATAAGTTTGACTTTGGGCTGGTGAGAGTACTCACCTTTGTGGTTTGGCCTTGCATGTGACTAAGTGAGATTACTACTTGGTCTGAGTTTCAGTTGACAAGTAGTTGTTTGAGAGAAGGTTAACAAGAGTCATATTTTTCATCACCACTTCATGACACCCTTCACCACTTCAGGATGCAGCCTGCCTAAACAAGTGAGGGTCTTCGGACCTTTCACCACTTCAGGACCATTCAGGTTTGAAAATCTTGAATGGTCTTGAAGTGGTGAAAGCTCCGAAGGCCCTGAAAAACACCTGTTTAGGCAGGCTGCATCCTCAAGTGGTGAGGGTGGTTTTCATGGTCTTCGGACCTTTCACCACTTCAGGACCATTCAGGATTTTCAGACTGCCCAAAACTCTCACTTGACCACTTTATAACACCCTTCACCACTTCAGGATGCGGCGTGCCTAAACAGGTGGTTTTCAGGGTCTTCGGACCATTCACCACTTCAAGACCATTCAAGATTTTCAGACTGCCGAAGACTCTCACTTCAAAATTTTCATTCCCGAATTTTCAGCTACCCGATAACCGCTTGTGAGTTCCTTTAGATGCTTGCCACGTGCTAGAGCCATAGGAGTTAGTTTCAATTCATGCATTTTCTGAGCTAAGTTTATTTCACTTAGGTCGATTTCTCCATTTTTTGCGACCATTTATTATACTTGGTCTTGTATAAATCTTGGTAAGTCACTTTCTCTACGGGAAGCGCTGCTGAAATTCTACAAAACCAAGGAGTTAGTCAAATTTTGTCTTCTCAAAGTTCAGCTTGTCTGACTTTTATATATGGCTTAGTAAATCTGGAAAGTCTCATTTTCTAAAGGGAATGCTGCCCAAATTTTTGCTAATTCAGGGAGTTGGACAAAATTGGACCTTGAGAAGTCAAAGTCACATTAGATTCTGAACTTAGCTTTGTATAAATCTTGGATTAGCACTTTTCTGAAGGGGGTGTTGCCGAAATTTTTACAAATCTAAGGAGTTAGTTAAATTCTGTTAAATTCTGTCTTAGTTGAACTCAGGTTTTGCTCTGAGTTTATATCTGACTTCGTAAAAATCTAGAAAGTCTTCTTTTCTAAAGGGAGTGTTTCCCAAATTTTTACTAATTCAGGGAGTTGAACAAAATTTGACTTTCCAAAATTAGAGATTGTTTTTTATTTCATATTTGAGTTAGTATAAATTTTGAGAAGGCACTTTTCCTACGGGAAGCGCTGCCAAAATTTTCTTAGTTTAAATAAGTTAGATTATATTTTGACAGGTGGTAATTCTGGCAATCCACCCTGAATAAGGGAGATGTTGCCATAGGTCTACCTTGCGTTGGGTGCTGGCTTAGAGGTAGGCCTAGGCTTAGCTTATAGGAGGACCTTGAGTGAGAATGTGATATGAAGATTATTCTCCATGGACTTATAGATTTAGCTTGGGGATTAGTCTGTCTTGTGTTACAGGTCCTTTTGATCGTTTGATTCAGGATCTGGAATAAAATCAGCTTGATCCCACGAGGATCATCTTTTGTTATCACTGATAACGGGCCGGTTGGCGATTCGTCGGTCTACGACTCAACTCCAATCCATCCTCAATGCTCAACCTAAAAGGCTTTAACCCAGGTGGTTTCTATTATTTTATTAAGGTTTTCACACAGACTTTTATTGAATGGTCATTTAACAAAGGTACAAAGTATTTAATTATGGAAGGTTGGACAAAGGTTGGGGCTTGCAGGGCTAAAGAGAGGGGTATGAGCATAGAGAATGGTTGAAGTTGACCCCGTGTGGTGCGTGGGCTTCTGTTGACGTGATTGCAAGTATGTTTTGTGGTTCAGACTTCGGATTTGACTGCATGCGATCACATACATATATATATGGCTGAGAGGAGTCTCACTGCGACTATGAGAAGTGATTGTCACATATTTATCTCCCTTTATATATATATATATATATGTACATATCTATGTTTGGTGTTTCGTGTGGCCTAAGGAGCCCACGCTTAAGGGTTTAATCGGGGTCGAGGTTGAGAAAGAACAACAAATTCCCTCCGTTTACTATTGTTTACCTCTTAAAGATTTCTTAGTCGGACGTTGGTCCTGGGCCTGGATTCGAGGTCCTTGTCCAGGACATCCCAGATCACAGGCTCTGCATAGAAGGGATCACCCCCCTCGTAGAGCCTATTTGCCCTGCCCACTCGGATAACTCAGCCGAAAGGCCGGAGGTGCTGTTGAGGCCGCACGACTGTTCCTTCAGTCGTGCAATATTGTGAAGGGGTAGACCTCCACGATACTTCAAGTGTGACACTTGAGTGTCGTAAGCGGTACTCAAACCCACGAGGGACCGCTTGATTATGGGCACTACATAGTACGCCATTGTTGCGACTGCTTGCGTAGTCATCCATTGCTAGTCGATATGAGAAGACCCTGTGTCCGCGCGGTTTTATACTAAGTCTCGTGCGCGACGCCCATTCGATTTCCACATCGGAGAGTTATGGGATGGTTACTGAAGGGACTAGGAATGCGTTGCGTTGTTCGTTCCGTGTCGTTTTGTATATGAATGTGTGCATGCGTGTTTAAATTTATATGTTCTTAGATTGGTGTACGCTTGGTATGTGGGATGCGTCCTAGTCGACTGACGACGGGTCGCGCTTGGGACCTCAACCCCCCAAGGCGTCGGTTCGCGTGCGGGTCCAATAGAGGTTTAAAACCGCGCGTACCCCCTATGCTACAGCGTACGAGAAACGCCCTCGGCTGGTCCACCTCTGTGATTGCAACTGATTAGCTTTCGTACTGTGGACTGGTAGCTCGACGGGGATACGCCCACCGAAGGGAGGTGACAACTCCCACAAAGTGGAGGTAAGTTGTGCCTCGCGTAGGCCCTATCCTCTCGTAGGGGCTTGCGAGAGGTATGGCTGGCGCACTCAGCCGGAGCGGCTTGCGGAAGCTCTATGTGTATTCGCGACGAGGATCAGACCAACTCCTGCGTGACGCGGTCGGGAGGGTCCCGCCCCGTTAGTGAGGTGCTGGACCAATGAGCTCGACAACGGGACCTTCAGTTCTGCCTTCTTCTACAGGACGTTCAGTTCCTCCTACCAAACCTTCAGCTCCTTTCTTCTACGGGACCTTCTGACCCACAACTCACCTTTTCAGAATCTTGAACTGTCGTGATTAAACTGATGAAGTTTTTCTTGAAGCACTCTGTCCAGGCGCCCAACCTCCAACAAAGAAGCTCAGCCATGGAGGTTGGAGCCTGCCACCTCCAGTCTTCAAGTCAAAATCACTGCTTCACCACACACCAGCGTGGCCTGCCACCTCCAGTCTTCAAGTGCAAACCGCTGCTTCACCACACACCAGTGTCAACAGGTAAGTCAACCTAAGCTTACCTCACGTACTCTCTCCCTCCTCGCAAGTCCTGATCACCCTCTTCCTCACCGTACCTCTATCCTACATCTATACGTGCAGGCGCCCTTCCTAGCTATGGTTACTCTCTCTCTCTCTCTCCTCTTCCTGGCTGTTGCTGCCTTCTTTTCCCTGGCAAATGCCTCTCCAGCCTCCTAGAGGAGTGAATAGAGCAGCAGTCAACCCTTCAGCAGTGCAATGCAATGAATGAGCCAATTGGGAAGGCAACTTCTTTTTGTTAGTGTTGACCAGCCCATGCCTGCCTCAGTTGCCTCCTCATGCCGCCGAGATTCCTCGAACTGGATGGCCCAGACTTGTTGTCGGCAATCTGTCCCTGGACCCAACAGACCCTGGAAACTTCCAGAGCAACGCAGACAACTTTTCATTGTGCATCAGATCTGTGGCTGTGGTGGACTCCAGAGAAATCTTTAACTCTTAGACTACGTTTCCGGAGTTCGAGCTGATCAACTACCACTTCCTGGAGGAACAGGTTGCCTCTTCCGACCCTTGACCCTGTACCTATTGACCCAAGGAATTTTGTGAGACCCTTCTGGGGCAGGAGACATGACTGTTGACCCCGTAATCTAGACATAGACAAAAAGTTATGCCCTTGTGGACTGTCTGCAAGGATTTTGAAGTTTGAACTGAGTACTTCGCAGACAAGTGGGGCCAGCCCTAACTTCGACTGTCCAGCCTTTAGCTGCCATCCAGACAGCTGTTATGATCCTGGCTATTTCCAAAGGGCAAATTCACAAGGAAAACCAATGCCACCCAATAGCAAAAGAAATGAGAGCACTTGCAAAGAGATAGTGACCAAAGGAGAACAAAGAAGAAGAAAGGAAGAAAAAGAAGATGTACACCAACAACACCAATGACAAATCCTCCTTTCTTCACTCTCCTCCTCCTCCTTGTCACCACCAATCTTTTTTTTTTTTTCTTTTCCTTCTCCAAAATAATAATAATAACAACGAGTGGTCGAACCAGAATCAATATCTGAAGTTCCCTCTTACTGTCGGCACGAAGAGGTCCACCATAGCCATGGCTTTCCTCTTTACCTTCCTCTCACATGCGAAGGCTATGGCGGACTACAAAGGGCTTCGACCTCCTGTGCAAAAGACAAACACAAGCAGCTATAGTCGCTGCTCTCTAGGCCGCCATGCCTAACTCTACCTCGAAGCTCCCTTGATGCGGCACCACCCCAACTGGGGCCTTCCAGATGCAGCGCCCGAGGTGATGAAGACGGTGTCCAGCATAGCCAGGTAGGTACCTCCCCATTTTCTCCTTTGCCGCCTTCTTCCTCCTCCTCAAGCTGGGCTCCTCGCCATAGCCAGGCACAGCGCCCGCTCAAGCAGCATGACGCCCAAACTTGCATACCGCAAATGAGGAGGAGCTACTCGCTCCTCCTGGAGATACAGCGACCTACTTGCCTCTTGGGCGGTGACATCCAGGCCGCGCGGCCTCCAAACAACAGGTGCCTCCTCCCTTTCGAAGGGAAACATCATTGCAGGCTCTGTTATCGTGTGCACAGGCCCTAGACTCAGGCTGCTTCGACCGGTACCCACCTACCTCTAGCCTACCGCTACTTCCAACTTTTTGTCTTCTTCTCCTCGTCCTCCAGTTCCAGCACATCTCCCACTACTTGACTGGTACCGGCCTACCTGGTACTTGAGTGTTTTTCCCCGCTGTCCCAAGTCTCACGGGCCTACTCCCAGCTACTTCACTGTTTTTCCCGCTGCAACCCTCAAAGTCAGGGCCACCGGTAAGTACCAGCCCCGTGGGCCTCAACACACACGAGTGCCCTGTCGGGCCACACACACACTCAGGCAGACGTGCACTCAGACAGGCACACAGACCAGCAAGCACGCGCACACACACAGACTTAGAAAACTCAGCACAGCAAGGCTGCATATTGGTACCTCGGCGCGCAATGGTGCAGGGCACATGGGATCAACGACGCGACACGATCAATATCAATGATGGAAGCCCTGCAGGTTGCAGCCAAGCAGCATGAAAAGGAAAAAGATCTGCCTGGAAACCGTGAATATGAATCATGACCGGGATGATTGACCAAATCGACACTTGTCCCGAGTCCTAGTGACTTGGCCAGACCATGTTTTGTCCTTTATGGTTTTCAATTTTAAAATCTTGATTTTCAATTTTCAATTTTATTATTATTTTGGCCCTATGCGACAGGTCGCGTGGTCCGAGAGGTTTTCTGCGGCACGAAACCGAAGGGCTTCAACGTTTTGTAGCAGGAAGAACCTGCGATGCCCTGAGCTGGAATACTTAGCAAGACCTGCTTAGGCGGGAAACGTGGAAGTACGAGCCACCGGAGATCTAGAGGTGAGAAAGGATAGTATTTATTGAAGAGTAGCGGCAACTCTCGAAGCAGTCTGAGTAGTAGAGGAGAAGGTCTGTAGCGTGAAGACTCTTCACGCTCTTTTATGATGTGGTTATGCTACGAGATGTAAACCTACAACTGCATTGTGATTATTTTTATCTCATTAGTGATCTAGACAAATGACTCTACAGTTGTGCTTGGAAACGCTCGTCTAGAACTGTGTTCTTACTCTTAGTACCTCTTCCTGTGCTATGGAAATGGAGCGCGTGCTCCATTAATCTGTTCGCACATTTTGTAACGACTTTTGGTGATGATTCTTGGTGATGATATACCGCTATCATCGGCTATCCGACGCACCTGGTGTCGAAGGCGACGTATAGCTAGGAATCGGGACACCTAGAGGTTCGGACATATCATGCTCGAAGCGCGATTCATATTTACTCATCCGGAACCAGCAACGAAGATTGAAGTGACGACTGAAGAAGGTAGCAGAGACAGGGCCAAGTGAAGCAGGGACGGGAGTACCATTCAACGCACTCTTGTATGTATGCAAGAGTCGGTCGATGTCGAGGCAGGGGGTGAGGGAGATGCTCAGGTTGCAATAGGTACTGGATGGAGTACCAAAACACTCCACCAGCAACCAATGCAATCGTGCAGCCCAACCTCTCCCCTGTACATCTAGCTGCAGCTCAACCCGCCGCGTATCCCCCGTATCCGTACGAATGGGTGATTCCGCCGGTTCAACTACCTCCTCCGACGTGGCATAACCTCCACCAGTGAGGCAGAACCAGGCTGCGAATCCATTCCCAGGACCGGGCAATAGGACCTGGTTCACCACGGAGCACTTGGAACTCATCGAGCGGTGGAAGAGCAGAGATCTTATCGAGGAATCAAGAAAGAAGACAGAGGATTCCGAGGAAAGCAGCAAGAGCGCGAACACAAGAAAGACGAAAGGTAAGGCGGCAGCAGAATCTGAAGACGGGGAGCAGGGATTGAAGAACTAAATGGCTGCAAATTTTGGTGCATCGCTCAAGAAGATTGTGGATAAGCTAGACATGGTGGACAAGAAGACCAAGGAAGCTGATCTCGAATGAGAGAAGCTGATGAAGAAGGTCACAAAATTAGAGGCAGGAAACAAAGAGGACGCGGGGAGCAATGAGAAACAAAAGCGAGTAGTCGAATCAAACTCACCCGCGCTTGAGAGGCAGAAGTCCAGGTCATGGTCACGAAGCGGCGGTATCAAGATTCGACAACCAAGTATCTTGGTTTCGTCGGATGAAGAAGGCAAGACCAGGGCCCCGCAGATAGCAAAGATCGAAGGGGAGCTCCTGATGACAAATAACCAAGTCGAAGAACCAGTGAAGCTCGAAGATGTTATGAAGATGCTGGTCGTGATAGCCAACAAAGTTAACCTGGAAGACGCTGGCGGAACAGGAAAGAAGAGAGATGAGTCGGATGCTACAAAGACCAGTGCAGTCCACAATGAAGAAACCACGAAGGACAAGAGTGAAGACTCCGACAATGAAGCACACAAACTACTGATCAATAGGGGAAATGGGGCGGGTGGAAGAAACGAGATTGGAATAGTTGAGTATGGACATGAATGGAAAGAAGGTGAAGACCCTCTGCACAAAAAGAGGGATTAAGTGGGAACGAAAAGACAAAAGGACTTGGGAGTTGGCCAAGCAGGACACCGAGGAATTCACTAAACTAATCAATGGCGAGGACAGAGGGGATGCAGACGTTGAATCGGGCTCGGATAAGGAGGAAGGCAGCGCTGGGCAGGTGGGCACCGACGGGGATGGGTCGGATGGAGTGCAAGGGAACTAGATCCCGTCGAGACGAAGCCTGACAAGGATACTCCGGAGGTTATGCGTTGCGATTCCATGATATGGAGATGCCTTGAAGAGAGAACTTGAATTTGCTTTTCGCCTCGGCACTCTACTCTCATGTTTACTTGGCTACACAAGATGGGGAGGAATCTATACAAAGTACTGGGCTAGGATAGATCGGGACTGCCTGACAGATTCGACAAAGGCCTGATCGTGTGTCTATCTCCTCATCTCACTTTTTTGTAGACATGTATATGTTGGGCAGACCGGTAGGGTGCTAGCGGAAAGATGGAGCGAACACGCTCACACTTCGGTAAAGGATCCCGTTTTCAAAGTACATAAATGGTTGAACAAGAAGGGAGTAGAGTCCTACATGACAATTCCACTATGGCAAGGGGAGAAGGGCAACTTACTGGGGATGGAAAAGAAGATTATTGAGAGCGAAAGTCCCGGGCTAAACAACTGTAAGAGCAAAGCGAGAAGCACACCAAGGAAAAATTAGAAAACAAGAAGAAAGAGCATAAGGACGACCTATGAATGGACCCTATCATGTTTATGACTGATCTTACGAATAACAAATTGACCAGGAATCTGATGAATGTTCTAAACTCACCAAAGGGAAGAAACGACCAGTCCACATCTCATGCCAAGGAGGGACACACTGGATGTGTTCATGGAAACTTGTGAGATTGGGCTACGAGGATTCTAAATTGTCTGATTCTGCTGGATGCTACACTCTGAAAGATATGAAATATATAATTGAGAAAGGTGGCCAATGGAACCTCAATTGCCTTGTAAGGACTGAATCAGAATCGGATCGTAAAAAAATGGAAATCATAACGTTGTTGAGAGCACCATGGAAACGAAGAAGCACACGTCGGGAAGAAGATACTGTTGGGCTACTTGGAATGATAAAGGAACTGAAAAGTGTGAACGGAAAGAGGGGAAGGCAAATCATTCGCAGTTTGATTGCAACGAAATTGAAGAGGAGACTCAGATTTAACGAAAGAAAGAGGATAGTTGTAAAAATTCCCTTTTGTCCGAATATTGATAAAAGATGTGTGAGGAGTCAAGTTTGTGAATAGATTGGAGGAAAATTTAAGCCCCCGGAACTCGCCGACCTGATGCAAAAGAAGTTGCGTGTAGACTCGACGAAAGCCAAGACTATCGCCGACCTCTTGCATAACCATAAGACAGTCACAACTGAAAAAGTTCTGGAATGCGAGTGTCATAAGTTCGAACTGCCCAAAATAAATGGGCATGTACGGGTGAGACTGAGTGACGCCCCGGAAGTAGACTCTTTCCTCTTCAATTCACGGAATGTACCATACCAGGCCGCACTGAGACTCTGAGTGTTGTGAATAATGCCTGTAGGCTGGCTTTTAGAGATCTTCACAAGGCGGGTTTGATCAACGATTGTGGATCTCACCACTGAGACTTAATCGAATTGGACCCCCGCTGCCTGTTGGGGCGGTAACATGAGAGTCCCTGTGACTTGGCCCGACCATCGACCTCCTGACTTGGCCTCGTTGGAATCTCGGCAAGGCATACATTCCAGCGGCGAAACCCAGAAATCGGCAGTGTTCGCAATCTGTGTTTTGGCAGGTCATTACACTACCCTCCTCTCAAGAGCGAAGTCCCTTCCACCGAGTAACTCATTGAAAGTCCCACTGAATACGTCCTATGTGTAGATAAAAAAGAGAGATGTGGTATGGCCATAAGGAGTAAGTGTTGCAGTGAACTTACCAGTCTGTCCATCAGCTATTTGTCCTTCATAAGCATTAACAACACGGGGAGCATTCTGTAACATCTCTTTTCGGTCAATCCAGTGGAACTCGACCAACGAGTGATATAGGAAGTAAACTTCGTACTGTCTGTTTCCCCCTTTCCCTTCATGTGAAATGATTCTATCTATTTTGTGACCACCGTTGGTAGCAGGAGGAATCATAGGCTCTCGAAAAGAAAAGGTCTCATCCGTAATGTGGGGAAACAATTTGGACACGTGAAAGACCGGATATGTGTGCAAACGAGGGGCCACACCAACCACATACGAAGGGCCAAACTCATCATTCCCTACCACCATCAGAACCTGCCAAGGGTCATAGTACAGTGGAAGAAGTATCTGTGATACTACCTCTTCGTCAAAAAATTCGGACATTTTGACTCAGACATAACTCCCTAGTTTGAAGTTCTCCTTTTTGTGCGACTTGTTAGCGTGTTTGATCATGGCATGCTGGTGCTTGGTCATTGCTGGAACAACAGTTTTGAGCAAGCGTGCGTGCTTGGGATTGTAACCGGGCATGTCGGGCATAAGACCAGGGGACCGATCAGGGAACAGGTAGGAGAGAGGATTGTGTAACTGCCAACCGTATTGCAGTTGATTCGGTGTCACGCGAGTTGCAGGGTGAATGGAGTTTTTGTACAACCCCTACACTTTGTGCAACTACTTGTCCCACATGCTCTGATCAGGAACAATTAAAGTGCGAAGAAGTTGAATGACAGTCTAGTTGATTTCCTCAGCCAACCCATTGGCTTCGGGGTGTCGACCGGATGTCTTCTTTAGTTTAATGTCATAGATTTGAGAGGTGAAGTTCTTCCAATCAGTAACCTGGTGTTCCAATTTCTAGTAAGAGTCTTTGGGGGGCCATACTGCAGAATGTACTCCTGCTGGAACTCTTCAATCACAAGCTCGGTTGGTGCATGAGGTGGTAAAGGAATGAAATTCAGAAGTTTGGAAAAACGATCCGCGATGACCATGACTTGGGAACGTCCTCCCTCACTTACTTTTCCCATGTCCATGAAGTCGATGGAAACTGACTCAGTAGTTCCATCAGGAATGAGGAGGGGTTTCAACAGGCCATTGGGCTTACGCCTATGGACCTTGGTTCTTTGACAAACTTGACATTCAACAATAAGCTTCTGAGCAGATCCCTTTATTCCTAGCCAGTGCTGCAAAAAACTTTCGTAAGTCTTTTCAAAGCCGAAGTGCCCACTCCGACCATGTGCCATATCCAAGAAATGAGTCCGGAGAGGCCCATGGTTGGGTACACACAACCGGTCCAACTTCCCCTAGCATCGGAATGTGAGACCCTTGCACTCGTGAAAATCAGGCTAACTGTTAGGGTCAACCTTCATCTACTCAAGGATGAGACTAAGGTCCGGATCCTTGGCAGTGTGCTCGACCAGATCCTCCTTCAGTTTCCTTTGGAGGTCATAAGAGCTCACAAGGCAAGTCAAAAACTCAGGATGACGGGATAAAGCATCAGCGACACGATTATAACAACCTTTCCTGTGTTTTAGTTCAAACTTATATCCATCAGTGTCATGCAGCCAGCGGGTCAACATTAGAGAGAGATCAGTTTGTGATTTCATCCATTGCAAGGTCTGATGATCCGAGTAGGCCTTGAAGTGACGACCCAAGAGGTAGTGCTTCCAATGCACGCATGCACGTGGAGGTAGCTACCTTGTGGTTGGGCATGCATTTGTTGTAATACTCAAGCGAACGCAAGCCATCATCATCATCTTGTTGCTGCACTGCGCCAATCCCATGCTGGCTCGCACCCGTAGTGACTACGAATCTGGTTGAGATCTGCAATGCGGAGCACAGGGTGACTTACCAAAGCGTCCTTCAAAGCTTGGAATGCAGTTTCACACTTCTCACAACACACATAAGTGACATTCTGACTTGTTAGTCTCGAGAGTGGGTGAGCAATGACATAAAATTTAGGTACAAACTTCCGGTAATATGAAGCGAAACCAAGAAAGGAACGCAATTCGCGTACATTCGCCGGTGGAGGCCACTTTCGTATGACCTCCACCTTGGTTGCCTCAAGCTCAAGGCCGTTTGCGGACAACCGGTGCCCAAGATAAATGACATTGTCCCTCCCTAATTCAATTTCTCTAAGTTGTGTTGCCTCCTTGAGGATATGCAAAACTTCCTCAAGATGACATGCTCATCCATGGACTTGTTGGACTTGCTGTTGAGGTAAACGATAACAAACCTGTGGAGCAAATGGTCAAAGACCTTGTCCATGAGGCACGAAAATGTGGCTGGTGCATTTGTGAGACCGACGGGCATGACGATAAACTCGTATAGCCCATCGCGTGTCTTGAATGCAGTTTTAAGTTGGTCGGTCAAATCAACTTCAATCCGGGTATAGCCAGACGAGAGGTCGATCTTGGACAAGACCTTGCATCCACCTGCACCATCCAGCAAGTCATCTATGTGTGGCAAAGGATAAGCGTTTTTTCTCGTGATACGCCACGAAAGTTGATGCATATCCGGAGTTTGCCTTGTTTCTTGCACCAAACTCAAACTCACAAGGCATAATCCATCCACGATCAATGATGCCATCAATCTGTCTTCTCAACTCCTCCAACTCGCCTTGCCCCATACGATAGACGCAACCCTTTGGAGGAACACCCCTTTCTACTATCTCAATCTTGTGTTTGACTGAACGCTCGGAAGCCCCACGAGGTTCAGCAAAACTTTCGGGAATTGATATAGTCGACAACGAATGTTTGCTAAGACTTCCTGTGGAAAAATAGTATGGATTAGACTAGTTTGAGAACTTACAGCAATAACAACCGAATTTGAAGTAGATGGACTAGAAGTAGACATGTTTTAGAGTAGACGTAGATGGAGTAGAAGCAAATTTATTTTTCGAGTAAAAAATGCAACAAAAGTAGAAGGCAAATGGATAGACTTGACAAAGGCTACATGCAAATGTTCACCTTCCTTGCACCTGCACACTGATTTGCAAAATTTGTTCGCACTTAAAAGAATCACTGGGGACTCACGCGTCTCGTCCTACAAGACGATACTCTCGTTCCTCTTAGCATCACGCACCATGAACTGCGTATCCGCCTACGTGGTACTTAGAGAATGGGCCTTTAACTAACCGAAGCCAATGACCACGTCGAAGGGACACTTGTCGAGGATGTAGAAGTTGAGCTCATGTGTAAGAATGCGATCTTTGTCAAAGGTGACTCACACAACTTTGACAACAAGTGTTGCGGTGACAACCTCTTGGTTGCCTACCTGGGTCTAACAAGGGTTCTGCAATTCCACTTTCTTCATTCCCAGGTATGCCTTACGAATCCCATTTGGAGACAAGTAGTTGTTGAACCACATCATCAATCAAAACAAGGATGTATCGATGGTTAATGAGCAGCTTAAAGAAGATCAGCTCCACACCCCCTTGAACACGGCGTTGCTGCTTGAGTTGCCATCCAACGTTCCTGGTAGGAGTGGAAGTAGACTTCCTTAGACTCCTCCCAAGGCTCGATATAAAATATATGGACTGCGGCAGCCTTGGATTCAGCATCAGTTCGGGCTTCAAGAGAAGGCTGTTGGTCAGATTCAGACTCCTTGGAGGGGCCTGCAGCTGACTGTTTAGCTTCTCTTGTTGTACAGAGTGCTGATAACTATTCTACGCCCTTTGACTGTTTCCCTGCAAACGGTAAGAATCCTGCACAGCGTGCCCAAGCTTGGATCTTATGCCTGCAGTTGACTGTTCAGCTTCTCTTGTTGTAGAGAGTGCTGATAACTATTCTACGCCCTTTGCTTATTTCCCTGCAAACGACAACAGTCCTGCACAGCGTGCCCAAGCTTGGATCTTCGTTCCCATTCTTCTTGGCTGCTGCAGAGGGCTTCCCAAGGTTTGGTGGAAGCATCCTCCGGTTTCTCGGGAATCTTTGCATTCGTGGGAAGGTGGGTCATGATTCCCTTACCTTAACTGCCATTAGGTCCCTTGCTTGAAGCAATCTTCCTAAGGCATCACATTTCTCTTCTTCATTCATATCAGACCCAAGGGTTGTTGTAGAACAGCCCACATCGGAGTCCGACTCTAGATCGTTATCTAGAGGCAGATCATCCACATAGGACTGGTCCTCATCCTCCCGATATTCATGTTGGGCAAACTGGTTTGCTGCTTCTGGACCCCTTGCATCAAAAAGACTTACCTGCAGCTGGTGTCTTTGCATGCCTGACAAGGTCTTTGGCCTTTAGGTTGACTAGATCCGTTAAACCACCAGTACCTAGAGCTACTTTTTCCCCTACCCTCTGGCGACCAATATGTCGAGCCTGCCAGGCCTGGAAGTGCCGAAATCCAATGGGGCCAACACTGTAAGAACCAGTAGGAAAAATAAAAATAGAAAAAATTGACAACACTGGGTATGTCAATTCAGTTGGATACATTCCCCGAAGTGTTGTGTGAGCATGCACTTTTGTGTTCACGTAACAGCCCCATGCCCTCCTTGTCAGAATCTACAAACCAAAAGAAGACAAAAAAAAAGTCACGTGTTGTCAGAATCTACGAACTAAAAGAAGACAAAGAAAAAAAAAACTCCCTTTTGGCCCTGAAACCAGTATGGATGCATGGTTCGAGTTGCCAGTGTATGTCCTCAACCAACACGTTTGAGCATATCATGAAATACGAGCTGCCAAGATGGCAGGGAATCATGAAAAAAAAAAGAAGGGAAAAAAATAAGAACAAAACAGCATTGAGAATCGTGGCCTTGTTGTTGGCAAGATGCGTTCTAGAAATGACCTGGTGGAAGAACGGCCTCTGTCCATGATCTTTTTTATTTTATTTTTTGCACTTTTGCCCTCAATTTGCAACGGTCCGCCGTTTAGTGCCCCGACCTCCTAAAGTCGCTGTGCGTTAACAACCATGACTTTTTTTAAAAGCTCGGCAAGGTGCTAGTGGTTTAAGAGCTCATGCCAAGTCGAATGCTCCTTGAGTTCTCGCTGGGAAATATATTCTTCAGGAGTCACTCCCATAACTACATCCATGCAAGACACGTCCTCCACGTTTGGCCCTTGAGGGCCTCGAGTTTCAGCCTTGCTTTGAGCGCAACGTGCTTATCTGATACTCCACGATGAGGAGGTCCTCAAGAGCACGTACAGGAGTCACCTTCAACCAAACCGGCACAGATAGATTGGAGTTCAATGAAAACTCTGTACAATGGGCTCGTTATTTTGCCCAAACTCTGTACTTCGGTCTTCCTGTGGTGTCCGCTGTACCTCGGCGTATGAGTGCATGGATCTGATCCAAGAGGTAATATCCCCCTTCCCGTCGTACTTGGACAGCAGTGTGGTCGCCCTCTTGCCTACTATGGGACTGTTGTACTGCATGCCAACAGGAACAACGGCGTTTTGGGCTGGTGAACCTGCATTTGGGACTGGGATCAGTGCAGAACAACCGATGCTGCCACTTGAAGAGCTGGCACCGGTTCCTGCGCTCATCACAGTTCCACCTGGTCTCTGCATGAGGATTGAGTTAGGGGAAACGATTACGACAACACCAGAACGAGGAGTAGGAAGGTTGAGGGACGGACAGTTGGGCCTGCTTGAGGCCTGAAATCTCAGCCTGCAGCACCTCGTTCCGCTGCTCCAGAGATGTAATGCGCGACTCAAAATCTTCTAAAGTCCGCAGTTGAACCAAGGCTGCTACAGCTGCGGCTAACTCCTCCCTGAACCGGGCATCATTAGTTTCCGGAACCGCTAGAAGGGCAACTTCGGCCTCAATACTTGTTACTCTAGCTGCCGCCTCTGCCTCTGCAATGCATCATCATAAAGTTTTTGGAAGAACGGTATCTCTTTTTCGTCCGATCCGTCCATCATAGCCTGTCATTGTGCAAATAAGATGTCTGCCATGCTGGAGGATGGGGTGTCAGTAGATCTCTCAAGAGGGGTCCGCTAGAGTACCTTCTCTCTCCCTTCTCTCTCGTTCCACTTTCTGCGCACGCGTCTCAATGTTGAACATAGATACTTCAGATAAAAAAAAATATGAAAAAAAAATCACAATAGAGAAGGTAGAACTCCTAGTCGGAGCGGCAATTCATTTGGACTAGAGAATTGCATCCACGCGGCGGGATAAAATATATAAATAAAAAATAATTTGGAGAAAGGTCTGACTTAACGAATGGGTCCAATCAGATCAGACTTGAGATCCAACGCGAAACATGCATCATAGGTAAGGCAAATGAAGAAAGAACTAACTGAAGCAATGGAGATTTTGTGGGGTGCAGACAGTCGTCGAGCCAGATGCGGGGCAGTGTGTAAGAACATACGGTAAGACCCAGTCAAGATCCACTCGAGAGGTAATGTCCCGACTAGCCGTGTCCCCCGCAGTTCCAGCGCAGCAAAGAAATACACACACGACTCAGGGTTGGCTATCCTCCTAGTACGTAGCATAGGGTTGAGGCTGGCATAGCAGTTCCTTAGTACGGGATGTTGGGGGTGTCGGTAGATACTGCACCTTACTGTGGGGCCAGAACGGGCTCCAGGGATATACAAGGGAACGAAGGATCCCCAACTCTCTGCCATCAAACACAATACTACTAATACAACGTAACACTTTGCACCCTCATGAAGACCTGTAGTAGCATGTTCATACCTAGCTCCCGAAGTGCCCGTGTAATCGGGCTTGCACGACATCTGCTTCAACCAAGGCTGAGAAGGGGGTAGGTCTCTCTGCCTAGTCCGGGTGCCTGCAACCGCTGTCTGGTCAGGTCACCCTGCCGATATCGCAATGGGTGATGGAACCGGGTGGTTAACACTAGGGTGGGACAGGGCGGGTGGGGGTGCGCCAGGGCAAAAATGATAAGAGGAAGGGTGGGTGGGGTCTTCAGAGGGATTCAGCTGGACAACCGAGTGGCCGAGTACTGTGGGTAATTGTCATTGGTCTAGTATCCCACCTCTTCAACAACCTGGGCTTTTTATAGAAAAAGAAAAGAAGAAAAAAAAAAAGAAAGCAACTGACGGCAACAGATTTGGGGCCAAGGGTCCTGTTCTGTTGGGCTTGGTCCCACTGAGTCCAGAAGGGTCCTAAGTAGGTCGTGGACCAGGACCAACCAGAAGGGTGTCTCCCGATGGTCCCAAACGGCCTATACTCTACTGAAAAGGAAAAGACAACTTCAGCAAGAACCTACTAACTACAAACGTTCAGAAAGGAAAAGACAATGCACCGTAGAAAGATATGGTGTTGAGAACAAGATACATCATCCATCCATCCATTAGGTGAGAAAGCAATCCACACGCTCACACAACCAAGACCACCGAGAAGAGGAAAAGAGCCCAGCACATCCCCAACA
>BFEA01000167.1:1581418-1591462 GCA_003427395.1 Chara braunii | reverse complement strand
GTGGGCATACCCAAGTCGGACAACACTTACCTGCGAGGCCCGCACTACAAAGATGAGGTAACGACTCACCCCCCTCTCCCATGGGTCCCCTGACCCCTAGCTACCACTACACGAACTGTCCTAGCATGACTAAGAGGGCCTAACTGCACCAATATACAACGCCAGATCCCCTGTCGATGTTGAAGACCAAAGTAGCAACTTGCAGCTCTTGATGCAGATATGGCAGCTTCTGGTCAAGTCTTCCTCTTGAGGGGAAGCCCCCTCTCACTCTCTACTCCCTCTCGCTCGCTCCAATCAGCCTCCTTTGTGTCTCGCCACCCCAAGCATTCACTCAATCGACCTGGTCAGGTCCAATGTCGACCCAACATGGCCTAATGTGGCATATTGTGCAGCCACACGGGCCTGCAGGGCCCGACCAGCGTTCTCAGCCTAAAAGCCTGAAAACGAGGGCCTACAGGCCCCGTGTCGCTTTCAGCCTAAAAGCTTGAAAACGAGGGCTTACAGGCCCTGTGTCGGTTCAGCCTGACAGCCTGAAAATAAGGGCCTACAGGCCCTGTGTCGTTTCAGCCTGACAGCCTGAAAACAAGGGCCTACAGGCCCTGTGTCGTGTCAGACTGACAGCCTGAAAACGAGGGCCTACAGGCCCTGGATCGGTTCAGCCTGACAGCCTGAAAACAAGGGCCTATAGGCCCTCAGTCTTTAGCTAGAAGCTACCTGGAAACTACCCAGAAGCTTCCTCAGGGGCTAGCACGTTCTGGCATTGGCAAGAGCGGCCTCCCGGAAGCTTCCTCAGGGTCTAGCACGTTTGGGCATTGGCAAGAGCAGCCTCCTGGACGGGCCAGCACTATATAAGACTGGCCCACCCTACAGGCAGGTAGGTAGTTCATAGGGACTGGCCAGGCACTTCACGTGCAGTTCAGGAGGCAGGAGGTAGTCTTCAGGATTCGGCAGCAGCACTCTGGAGGAGCGCTACAGGAGTAGTAGTCTTCAGCGCTGGGCGCTAGTAGGAGCTAGAGTAGCATTGGAGAGGGAGAGAGAGAGATGGTTGGCGGAGGCCAAGGAGACTTACCTGTGGCGCCATAGCTCCAGCTTCGTCTTCGATGAACCTGCAACAAGGCACCACCTTCACAGGTTAGTACCGGACTGAGAGAGAGAGAGAGAGTTCTTCTTCTTCCTCTTCTAAGTCCACCATCTCTTCCTCACCCTCTCGTATCTGCAGACTACGAGAGAGAGAGATTGGGGACTTTGGGACTTGGCGACAGTTGGATCCAGACTTGACATTGGGATTCACACATTTGACGAGGGACTATTTGGGACCTGTACCAAAGACTTGGTGTTGACTACATTCCCATCTTCCCCTCCTCTTCGTCTAACCCCCCTCTTCTTCGTCTGTGTATGGTTGGGGACTGGCGCATTCTTCCTCTGTGAGCGCCAGGCCCCTTCACACCATGGAATGATGATGATGTATGTTTGGTCTGCATTGCAACATTGATTGGGTTGATCATTGGTATTTTAGCCTTCCGCTGCACTATCTTGTACTATGTCAGAGAGGTCGGTTCTTGTTCTGGTCTCCACCTTTACGGTATGCAACACCTAACCAGGTGGGGGCAGCACCCACAATACCTCGCTGCCCCTCTTAACCTAACCTCCAACCCTAATCTGAGGTTAGTTAGCCCTGACTAACTCGGAATTAGGGTTAGGGTGGCTAACACCTCTTGCCATCAAGTAAGTCCGCTCTTATACCGAATGTTGCGATCCTGGCTATTTCCATCGTGCAAATTCACAAGGAAAGACAATGCCACCCAATTGCGAAAGAAATGAAAGCACTTGCAAAGAGATAGAGACCAAAGAAGAAGAGAGAAGAAGAAAGGAAAAAGAATATTAAGATGTACACCAGCAAGACCAATGACAAATCCCCCTTCTCTCTCCACTCTCCTCCTTGTCTCTGCCAATCTCGTTCTTCTCCAAAATAATAATAACATTATAACAACAATAAATGGTCGAACCAGAATCAATATCCGAAGTTCCCTCTTACTGCCAGCACAACAAGAGGTCCACCATATCCATGGCTTCCCTCTTCACCTTCATCTCACATGCCAAGGCTATGGCGGACTACTACGCCCTCCTGTGCAAAGACAACACAAAGCAGAGCTATGGTCGCTGCTCTTCAGGCCACCATGCCTGACTCTGCCTTGAAGCTCCCTTGATGCGGCACTACCCCAACTGGGCCCTTCCAGATGCAGCGCCTAACAAGGTGATGACGACGGTGTCCACCATAGCTAGGTAGGTACGTCGCCACTCTCCTCCTTCGCCCCCTTCTTCCTCCTCCTCAAGCTGGGCTGCTCGTCATAGCCAGGCAGAGCGCCCAGCTCCCCTTCTTCCTCCTAGACAGCGCTCTGAGACACAGCGCCCGCTCAAGCAGCATAACGCCCAAACTTGCATACCGCAAATGAGGAGCTACTCGCTCCTCCTGGAGATACAGCGGCCTACTTGCCTCTTGGGCTGTGACTTCCAGGCTGCGCGGCCTCCAAGCAACCGGTACTTCCTCCGTTTCGGATGGAAACGGAGGGAAACATCATTGCAGACTTTGATATCGTCCGCACAGGCCATAGACTCTACTAGGACTGGTACCCGCTTACCTCAAGCCTACCACTACTGGGCCTCTAAAAATGCCAACTTTTTGTCTTCGTCAGCTCAGCCTCCAGTTCCCAACACATCTCCCGCTACTTGAGTGATACTGGCCAACCTGGTACTTGAGTGTTTTTCCCCGCTGTCCTAAGTGTCGCGGGCCTACTCCCCACTACTTGACTTTTTTTTTCCCACTGCAACCTTCAAAGCATAGTTGCGGCGCACCAGTGCGCAGTGCGGTGTGGGGCGGTGCGCACTGCGCTGTGCGGTGGAATGACAGCGCGCGCACTGTGCGCCGTGCGCAGTGCGCGGTGCGCGCGCTGAGCGAGGTGCACCCTGTGCACGATTAAAAAAAAAAAAAAAAAAACAGGTCCCACAGAGAGAGAGAGAGAGAGAGAGAGAGAGAGAGAGAGAGAGAGAGAGAGAGAGAGAGAGAGAGAACATAGGGTCCCCTTCACATCAATTTGAGGGCCCCTGCAGGTACTTCGAATGACTCCTACGATACATGTGGAGTCATTGAGGGCTACTGCTTCAATTAGGAGGATGGCCTCGTCATCCGTGGAAGAGGTGGGGCAGACCACCAATACATGCTTTGGATTCAAGTTCAGGGCTGTAGCTCGGCAGTTATGGGTCTCCACGTGATTCTCCGGGCCTCCCTCCACCACTTACCAAATGTATATAATATTAGCAGAATGGATCTTCTGCTGAAACATGGAACCATACACCGCCATATACTGTCTTTTGTGCATGTGGTGAGTAGTGGAGCAGGCCGCACTGTACATATTTGTAAGAAAACAAAAACAAAAAAACGAGAGAGCTACAGCATCTTCATCCTCCCTCCACCACTCACCAAATGTATATAATATTAGTAGAACGAATCTTCTGCTAAAATATGGGACCATACACTGCCATATGCTATTTCTTGTGTGCATGTGGTGAGTAGCGGAGCAGGCCCCACTGTACGTATTCGTAAGAAAACAAAAACAAAAAAAACGAGAGAGCTACAGGCATCTTCATCCGAACCCATAACTGCCGACATGCAGACCTGAACGCCAATCTTCAGCATATATTGGTGGTCGGCTGGCCGTGGAAAATGCAACTTGTGACTTCTTCTGCGAAGCTTCGCGGAGCAGGTCGTTATTAGGCGACTACCCCCTTCTTGCGAACGTACCCCACCACTGCGTGGGATTTGCAGAAGGGAGGGAGAAGGCCAGTTTCCATACCCCGCCCAATAGAAAAGTTGCAATGAGCCCTATTTTATGCTTCGTCATTTTGAAACTTTTGGGGGTAGGGCCTGCGGAAATCGAAATTCGGCAGCCCTTGCCCAAAAAATAAATTTGGGCCGGGGGCCCGGCCGGTCTCCGACTTGGGGGCCCTAAGGAATGACAAAACCCCTACTTTTTTTTTTTTTTTGGACCTAATTTTTCCAGTGCGGTGCGCTTTGGTGCGCAATGCGTGCGCAAATCCACGCACCGAGGTGCGCCGCAACTGTGCCTCAAAGTCATGGCCACAGGTCAGTACTTGCCCCATGGGCCTCAACACACACAAGTGCCCCGTCGGACCACACACACAATCAGGCAGACGTGCAGTCAGACAGGCACACGGACCAGCAAACACGGACACACACACAGACTTAGAAAATTCAGGACAATTCGGGAATCTCTGCAAGGCGTACATTCCAGCGGCAAAACACAGAAATCAGCAGTGTTCTCAGTCTGTGTTTGGGCGGGTCGTTACACGGCCAGGATTGTCTTTAACCACCAGTACATCGGAGCCTAAATTTGAATTTTGCCCCAGCCTGGAAGCCAGGGGTACCACTGCATGGAACAAAGACCCAGTACCGGCCTCTGTGAATCAGACCTGCTGGACCCAAAGACCCAATACCGGCCTCTGTGAATCAGACCTGCTGGACCCACGGCCAGCAGATGGCACAAAAAGGAGGCCCTCATTTTCAGTAATGCACCATCGCAGCCACTCTCCAAAAAGCCAGCCCCTGTGCAAGGAAAATGAGCGATTAGCGCCCCGACCGACGCTACGTGCTCAAGGCGACGGCAATGGTGGCCCTTCTTTTTGAAGCCCTGGCGCTTAGCGCACGCGCAGGAGACCGCAGGCGCTTGACCACACCATGTCACGAGCTGATGTGGCAGATGGTCTGACTCCCGGTGGCGTTCAGTTTCTGGGAGTTCCACGTTTCACTCCATTGCCGCTGCGTTGCTGCACGTGGCATTTGGCCTGAGAGGTGTCGGCTATGTCGTTATCTGTGGAGCACAGTGGAGTTAGCACTAGGTACCCTGAAGTGTGAGTGATTTCAGTAACGGTTTGCCATTGCGGTACTGTTCGCCATCATCCTTGCCATCACCATCACTACCAGGTCGCGATTCGACATCACCCCACTGCTTCCTATCAGGGGTATTGCTCGACATTAGGGTGGTGTCCGTTTTCAGGGGCACAGCTTGGACGTGTTATCAAGTATAATCAAGGCACAGTTATCGCCATCACAATGAGGCTATCAGGGAAGCTGTTTGTTATCAAGTTGATGCTCGTCATCATCATCATCAAGGTTTGCTAGCATCATCATGACGTTAGTTGTCATCATTAGGATATTATCTGTTATCATCACTTGAGGAAAGGGTGTAATTAGTCGTTTTTTCATCACCATTAGGTCATAATTGCTCGTCATTCTAATCATCATTACATTCCGTGTGGGCTTTGTCATTACCAGCGTCATCATCACAGTGTCGCTCGTCATTATCACCATCTGTAGCATCACCATCATCATCATTATCAATCTCATCACCATCATCCTTATAAAATAATTCCCTTAACTGCACTCCTTATTGGTGAGATGTCACCGATATCATCTGCAGGCGAGTCTGCTCGCCAATATCATCCTTAAATCCTCCAATCTTAGGGTACTGTTCTCGGTCACCGATCCAATCACAAGTCCTCAATACCATCATCATCATTACCACCATCTGCAGCAGTATCATCGATATCATTATCATCATCATTACTATCATCCTTATAAAAATCATCATTAATCCAATCTCTCGCTAGGGGGTCATTACCGATATCATCTGCAGGTGAGTCCACTCGCCAATACTCTCCTTATTACCCTTTGTCTTAGGGCACTGTTCTTGTCAGCATTTAGTATTTTCTTTTCCGGCACTTTCATCATGATTTTCCTTTTTTCATGTTCACTCTCTTGAATGTTTCCATCCTGGGATCTCCATCACAAAATCTTACTCAACTATACACTCCCCTCATGATATTTTTTTCTAGGTTAATTGGCCGCTTCATCTGTCGGGTGTGCTTCAGTCTGGATAGGGCTTCTGTGGTCACGGTTTGGATTCTTGGGGGAAGGGTGGGGGTTGGTATTGGGGACCCTTACTTTACAGGGGCGCTGCAAGGTGGGAGGTGGCTGCCCTGTCGGGGGTGGGGCAGATTTGTGGTTTACCCTTGTCTGGGGCCGGGGTGGGAGAGTTGGTCGCCTTCAACCCCGGCGGGGGCAGATAGGGATAAGGGGAGGGCGAAGGTATCCTCTAGGAGGGAATTGGATGCCTTTGCGGATGGGGGGAAGGAGGGGGTCTGTTCCAGGTTGGGGCTGAGGTGTTTTTCCTCGGCGGTGGCAGCATGGAACAGGGTTTGCGGGCAGGGGGAAGTTTCTTTGCGCTGTGACTTTTGGAAGCTTCTTGGACAAATTATGGTATATTAAGCCATCCGGGGTTCTGAAAACTAGAGCTGCATCTGGTTTTCTTCTTCAGTAGGATATTCGATTTCAGAGATGGTTGCGCCTGGACTGACATCGGCAGCGTTGCTCTGTTCTGTGCCCTCAGTTTGCCGATGCCAAAACGACGCTGGCCAGAGCTGGGGTGTTACCCTGTAACCTGCAACAGCAGGAGTGTGAGGCCTTGTAGAGAGATCTGGGGTTTGCCGAGGGAGGAAGGTAAGCCAGTGGCAAATTGTGGGGGACCGCCTTGACACCCTATGGGGTCGGGGATAGTCTTGGTGGCGAGAAGAGGTCAGCTATGGATGATGTTGGTCTGGTCAGTACTGTCTTTGAGTAGTAATGTCCTGGTAAAGGGAGGGCAAGGAGTTGCTCTATATTTAGGAAAGTGGAATGGCTGATATAGCATAGTATTCAAATTTTTAGTTCTTCATCAAAAAAGATTCTTAGCCGAAGCTGGGTAATGGCCCCAGCACCTCATATGTTGTGTAATAATTCATGTGGGACGCTGGACCCGGTTTCCAGCACGTGCTGCTCCCCASGAATAGATTGGAGCAAATTGTCCAACAACAACAGAAAAAGACAAAAAAAAAAACAAAACAAACAAACAAACAAACAGCATCATACACCTGAAACCAGATAGTCTTGACCTCGAACCGAAAGCAGAATTGCAACTTCAGTTCCACCAAATAAGAGCACAGCAAACGGTCACAAGTGACAATGTTGCATCATCATCAACAATGAACCAATGTCGAATCCCTATCTAGCACTCAGCGCCCAGACTACGAATGGCGGATCCTATCTAACCTATCTACAATGCCGCTGGTGACGTCAACAGCTTCCCGAAGTACGAGCAGATCTCGGCCAATGCCGTTCGCCTCAAGCACCAGGTATGTCTCACGATTCATTCACAACCTCGATCCCCCACACAGACGCCACGTGCACCCAAGGACCACCATGCGGCCCATGCAGCAACGTGCAGGCCAGCTTGGCTATGGCTGCCTGCTTCTCCCCTGCTCGCCCGTGAGCGCGTAGGCACTCGCTCCAGCAGCTGGCGCAGCAGCGCTTGCGCATAAGCAGCGAGTGCCCGAATGCCAAATGCGGAGGCAGGCACTTTCCTTTATGGAAGTGGCCTGCCTGCTGCGTGCTGCCTGGCTGCGCTGGGCCCCTGTCCAGAAGCTTCCGGTAGGCCCCAAGTGCCTGAGGCCAGAGTATTCCGCAGGGTCCCGGGTGGTTATGCGTGTCCAACTGCCAAGCGTGCTGTGTGCAGTTTGTGCCCCGTGTCTGTCCCAGGGCCTGTACCCAAAAACATAGGAAGGGCCTAGAAGCCCTTGACCAGATACTGTTGCCTACGACCTGGCTTCATTCAACCAACTGACGCAGCATAACCGTCTGAGCCCCACTTCGCGAAAAAGGACGAAATAGGCCTCACGTGATTTTACAGGGCCGCCTTCACTTAGGGCGGCCATCCTTGCATTACGTACCAAATATGGAAAAGACAAGCAATAACAAAGGAAAACAAAAAACGAACTCGTGGGACTTTTTCTACTTGCGTTGTGTGATATTGCAGCCCAATACATTTAGCTGAGTCTCAGTGTGAGTGTGCCCTCCAAGGTAGCTGTTGTAGTTTTCCCTTTATTTTTTTTTTCTATTTTGTACTCCTGTCATGATTGCTCTTGGATGGAACGAGCGTGCCTATCTCAGTTGGTAAATGGAGACCCAAGTTCGATTCTCAAACGGCCAAATGAAGCTGTGACCGTTCAGCAGGAAAGTGAGCACATCTCTAAAGCACTCTTGTCCTGTTGAGGGATGCTTTCCCCAGAACGAAATTCTTTACATATTTGTGCATCTGTATCTGGCACTATTCTGCCGCCAGATGCAGATGCTCTGTTTCATTTTCTGCCCCTGTTGCCACTTCCAGGGAAAAGGTAATGTGAGGATTGAGCCTCACATGGGCCACTAGGCCGTGGCCTGCCACCGCCTAAGGCCCCCAGCAAGTACAATGCCCGCCCTAAGTGAAGGCGGGCCTCAATTTGACATGGGGCTTAGGCCCCCAGCAAGTACAATGCCCGCCCTAAGTGAAGGCGGGCCTCAATTTGACATGGGGCCCCACTTTCGTCATTTCTGCATTGTCGGGCACCGGACAGTTACCACGCGCCAGTTGGTTGCTAAGGACATCAGACAGTTACCACGCGCCAGTTGGTTGCTAAGGACGTGGAATCCGGCCTCTCGGCCAATCAGCATGCAGGGACACGTCACAGCCTACGTGGGAGGCTGGGCACCCCTAACTGTTGCGGGCCCAGGCCACTGTCTGAACAGGCCTGGGTGCAGACACTTTGGCCCAACGTGAAGCTACTGGGCACACGCAGCCAGACCCAGGCAGGCAGAGGCCTGGAAGCACGTTCCATAAACGAAAGCGCCTCGCCCAGCATAGGGACATTCTGGCCTGGCAAGGCAGTGCAGCCACACTGCTACATTGTGCACTGGCGGGCTGCCTGGGCACTGGCCTGCGGAGGGCGGCGCAAGAGGTGAGAGGGCGTTGCGGCGGCAGTGGGCGCATGGCGGCCATAGCGGGGCTGCTGGGGTGCAGGCTGGTGATGACGATGGTGGTCTATGGGTAGGAGGCGCATGCTGTGGGAGGACAGGGGGTGATGAGGGGTGGAGAGAGACACGTACCTGGTGTATGCTGGCAGTCTGCATTGCCGACGTAGTGACGTACATTGGTCTTCAGCTTCAAAGTGATTCCTGTTGCATGACCGTAGAAAAGGCTAGTCTAGGGTGAGTGGTATAGGCTGGGCGCTGCACGTCAATCAGGAACAGCAACCTTGGATACTATGTTGATGTGGAGAGAGAGTGTCGACGTCGACATTTGAGTTCATTGTGTTGCTCTTATTTGGCTTGTATCTCAGTGCATTGTGCTTTCTGCTTGGTTCTCAACTATCTGGCCTCAGCGTCATTTTGCAATTCGGAGTTCTGTCTCTCGCTCTTGCTCATCTTCCTTGCAGTAATAGCTTGATTTTGCAATTCGGAATTCTGTCTATCACTCTCACTCATATTCCTTGCAGTAACGACGTCGTTTTGGGTAAGCACAGCAACCAGGAAAGAGTTGGTATCCGGTGAAACAGGTGACCGTTGAAAAAGGCGCAGGCACCTGTTTCAACGGGCACCAACTTTTGCTTTTTTCCCCCTGTTTGCCAGCTGGCATGCTACACTTTTTTTTCTTACTCCGAGGTATCTTTGGTTTGTTTTCCTCGTGTGCTTTCTTCCTCCCGTCTCATCCGCGTGTGCATTTCCACATGCGTCGATGAACCAGGAGGACAAGACGCATTCCATTTGCCCTTTCCGATGGCCGCACAAACTTGCTCCCGCAGCGCACAACCAGGCCTTCCCTGAGCCCTGAAATCTTCGGAGAGGCTCAATCGTGAATATCAAGTTGGCTGGGGCCATGTACTGGTGGTTTAAACAATGAATTACGGAGCTCAGTAGACTGCAACCAGACTGACCAAAGCTCCAAACTGCACACACAGTACACACACTTGAGCAATTTTCCTTTTGGTTCTGAGAGCGGAAACGAAGTGCAAGATATCGTTAGCAACCCCACTTCTTCCCATGGTCTGTGAAGTTTCAAGTACTCCTCACACACACACACACACACACACACACACAGAGAGAGAGAGAGAGAGAGAGAG
>BFEA01000167.1:1553399-1564436 GCA_003427395.1 Chara braunii | reverse complement strand
TCTCTCTCTCTCTCTCTCTCTCTCTCTCTCTCTCTCTCTCTCTCTCTCTCTCTCTCTCTCTCTCTACTAGGTACTGACCTGCGAAAGGTGGTGCCTTGATGCAAGTGCGGACGTGCTGAAGACGAAGCTGGAGCAATGGTCACGCAGGTAAGTCTCAGGTAAGTCCTTTGGCCGCCATCACCATCCCTCCCTCCCTGCGCTACTCTACTCTATCAGCGCCCAGCGCTGGAAGACTAGTCCTATCGTCAACTACTACTGCACTTCTGTCGTCTGAAGTATTCCTCACCTCGATCCCCTACTGAATTCTGTGACTGAGACCGGACCCAGCTATATATAGTGCTCGGTCGGCCTCAGCTGCTGAGTCCTGGCCCTCAAACTGAGGCTGGGCCTCGAAAGTTTGGCGCCCAAACTGAGGCTGGGCCTCCAGCGCCTACTGAAACGGCACGGTCTCAAAATCAGGGCCTTGGAGCCAAAACGCGCGCGCCAGGGCCTGTAACCAAAACGAGGCCTACAGAACCTCCAACCGGTTGCGGTCCTACTCAGGCCTAATACCGGCCTACCGACCCTGCGGACCCTACTGAGGGTCAAAACGACACAGACCCTACCTCTACGGACCCCTAGCCCACCTGGTCGGGCCCTGCTGGGCCCGTGTGCAACTGAGTATGCCACTGCAGCAGTGAACTTTGGCTTCCTGATAAAAAAGGCGGCCTGGGCAGAGAGAGGGAAGAGAGGTTGAGATGGCATTGTAGAAAGGTCAGGTTTGGAGCAGCCAAAGTATGGCCAGAAAAAAAAAGAAGACTAACAGAGAAGTTGCAAGGGAGGGTGCAGCTGAACATGGTTCAGAGACTGTTCATGTTCAGAGAAAGGTCCACTTGCGATTTTAACAGAGGATGTTTCATCATTTATGATTTATCAGAAAATAGCTCTCAGGGCCTACTCACACGAGGACCTTCCTGCATGTACCTGACCACAATAACACCCAGACATGAATGCATCTGACCACAATTATGTCCAGCGCTCAGTTAAAATAGTCCTGACGTGAGTTTTGCCTTCAGTATGTTCAACATCCTCCAGCCCATCAAAGCACACACAGTGTAAACACTTAGAACCCTTGCCGCCTGACGGTCAGGACATCGTTTAAAACTTTAAGAAAAATGGACTGATACAGAGACGCAATTAACCTGGCCCCTGCGCAAGGATGACACGCACAAAACAAGAAATGGTCCAAATACCACCAGCGCCCCCCCCCCCAAAAAAAAAGAACCTTTTCACCATTACCTGTGGTAAAAGCCATGAGCTACAAACTCCCGCATGTTCTGCAAGCGTATACGTTCATATGGAGCACCCAGAAACCACCTTGACAGAAAATTGTGGATATCCACATCATTCCTGAAAGGCAAAAACAGTAAGGCAACAACCAAGCACCTCTTCAATCAGTCACAGCTCCATCTCTTTTCAAATTTCAAGTGCATTTGAGCCCTTGCTACTGTACCATAGACACGACTGTGCACAAGGCAACAACCAAGCATCTCCATAAGGAGCAACCCAAAATACAAGTTGACAGAAAATTAAGGATATCCACATCATTTCTGAGAGGGGAAAACAACAAGCCAACAACCAAGCGGCTCTTCAATCAGTCAGAGCTCCATCTCTTTTCAAATTTTAAGTGCATTTGAGCCCTTTGCTACTGTGTAACACTGAGGAATTCTGTCCTTTCTCCCACTGGCAACAACCAAGTGTGATGCCACAGCCCGCCCTGAGCATCCTGGGCCTCTCAGCAAGGATGGCCGCCCTAAGTGAAGGCGGCCCTGTATAATCACATGAGGCCTATTTCGTCCTTTTTCGCAAAGTGGGGCTCAGACAGTTATGCTGCGTCAGTTGGTTGAATGGACACAGGCCGTGGGCAACAGTATCCGACCAAGGGCTTCTAGGCCCCTCCTCTGTTTCTGAGCACAGGCACTGGGGCAGACACGGGCCACAAACTGCACGCAGCACGCTTGGCAGTTAGACACACGTAACCACCCGGGGCCCTGCGGAATATTCTGGCCTCAGGCACTTGGGGCCTACCGGAAGCTTCTGGGCAGGGCCCCAGCACAGCTAGGCAGCACGCAGCAGGCAGGCCACTTCCACAAAAGAAAGTGCTGGCCTCCGCATTTGGCATTCGGGCACTCACTGCTTATGCGCAAGTGCTGCTGGAGCGAGTGCCTACTCTCTCAGGGCCGAGGCAGGCAGCCATAGCCAAGCTGGCCTGCGCATTGCTGGATATAGCGCATGGTGGTCCTTGGGTGCACGTGGCATCTGTGTGGGGGATCGAGGTTGTGAGTGAAGCGTGAGACATACCTGGTGCTTGAGGCGAATGGCATTGGCCGAGATCTGCTCGTACTTCGGAAAGCTGTTGACATCACCAGCGGCATTGTAGATAGGCTAGATAGGATCTGCCATTCGTAGTCTGGGCGCTGAGCGGCAGATAGGGATTTGACATTGGTTCATTGTTGATGATGATGAGACTATTCCAACATTGTCACTTGTGAGCTTTTGTTGTGCTCTTATTTGGTGGAACTCAAGTTGCAATTCTGCTTTTGGTTCGAGGTCAAGACTATCTGGTTTCATGTGTATGATGCTGCTTGGTTTTCTGGAATTCGCTATCCCTCATTTTCCTTGCATTTTGGTATCGGAGCTGTGGTACGCTGTGCTAATCTGGCGCTTGTCTTCTGCTTATACGGTGCATGCACGCGGGTAGCTGGGTGAGCGACCGTGGGTAGTGTGCAGTGCGGAGGGCGAAGGCAAGCAGGCGGCCCAGGAGGAGAGGGGTATCACCAGGAAGGGTTTGAGGTGATATTGGGTGTTTCGCAGAGTGATGAGAACTATCTGATGTGCGATTGATGCTGAGGTGGATCGGCGGTATAATGCTGGTTGTGTCGAGGCAATGATTGGTTATCGCAATCGACGTCAGGTCATCTGGTGAGAATATTTGTGGTTAGGGGCAGCTATCCTGAGGTACGTTGCTCTTAACCTTATCTACCCTCTTCGACACTTCTTACCGTGAGGATGTGTGTTCTGTCTTGAGAGTCCTCTCATGTGAGGAGTCGAGAGCGCTCGTGGAGCATCTGGAAGGGGAGGGCGTTGCCATCTGAAGGGCTTTGGACGAGGCACTGGGTCAAGGTCACCATGCCGACCCACCGGGAGAAGAGCACGCATGCTTTGCTGCTTTGTCCTTTGTCTGCCTGCTGCGCTATAGATATGTCATGAGGGGCAGGCCAGCCCTACTGAGGAGACGAGAACCGGACGTTTATAAATAAATACCGCCGGGTTACCTTCCATTGGCTGTGATCGTCGTCCTGTTTGCGATGTTAAATAATTCCTGAGGACCTCGGGGGCAGTCCTTAACTGCCTCTTGAACAGCCAATCAGTCGGTGTAATGCTTGCTGCATGCAAGGGTAAATAGGGTGCAGGGCTGGCCAGCTCAGCATCGACTTGGGGCACAGGGGTGGGCCACGTGCACACCTTTAGACACGCACGCTATCTGGATCGCTAAGGAACGCTGACATGAATTGACATCAAGAAGAACTAAGAGAGGGTTAGATTTCAGGTGATAATTTCGAGAACAATTCCACTCTACAAACAGCCATACAAACGAGTCTATTTTTGTTTTGATTAGTTAGGTGTACAGCCATGAACACATCTGACAGACAGCATAGGTAGAACTTTTTGTTTTTGCTTATTTGCTTTCTGTTTGTGGACTAGTCAAGTGAAATGGTTTCGTTTGTAGGAATCTGGACCTACCTGTTGAACGTAACTCTGTACCATCTAACAATGCCACCGATTATTTACATGCGGTGGGCACCCGAGCGTACCCTAGTGCAGACAGTGCACAGTGTTGTAGCATATGAGCGACAGGGAGGACCCTGAGCCGGACGATCGGATCCTGCGTTCGTCAAGCCGTAGATGCCCATTGGTCCACGTAGCATTAGGACCCGAGGGTGACCGTCTTCTGTTCCGCCAGGCTACGGAGAGGCAGCAGCAGCAGAGGAGGGCGAGGGACGCAGAGGCAAGCAGAGCTTTCGCAAGCGAGGCAGCTACCTCAGCAGCCAACATGGCCACCTTTGCGCAACAGAGTTCCCAAGCTAGTAGTTCAGGAACTATCGGGGCGAAGGTCGCACATACCCAGACTCAGTCCAGTGGTGTAATGGCAAGCCAGCAAACAGTGTTAACTCCCGAGGAGGTCGACATCCAGCAAGAAAGCATTCACGAGGCATAGATACAGCAGGCATTAGATGAGATACAGGCAAAGAAAGAGAGAATGATCAGACATAGGTCTAGGATGCAGCGGAGGCAAGCGGGCATCAGGGAGTTAGAGGAGATGGACGTCACGAACATGGATGACGATGTAAGGACCATTAGGACAGTCCTGCTAGATGTAGTGGAGATGTGGGACTACCATACGTCACTTTTGCAAGACATTCAGAAGAGTCTGACCGTGCTGGTCGGGCAAGTTCAGGTCACACCATCACCATCTGGGCCAGGTGCCTAGCCCGTGGTACAGCCTCCTTTTTTTCCCACCGGTAACCGGGGTAGTCCCATTTACACTTCCTCCGATGTCGGTACAGGCCGCTTCCCACCTTGTTGTGCCTTTGACAGGCGGGTTCTCAGCAGGCCCTAGTGTACAGATTCTTGTCCAGACAGTGTACTCCCAACCTCCGTTGCAAACTGCCGTAACAGGGCAGCTTGCCATCTCGCAGCCAGCACAGCCGCAGGGCACACAACCCCAACAGTAGCCAGTGCAGCAGCCTGCAACCTAGGCCCCACAACGCGGAGTAGTGCAGGCACCAGGACAAGGACAGTGGGTTCCCAAGACTGCCATCGCATCACCAAAACCCTTCTCAGGAGATAAGAAGGGTGAAGACCTCGACACCTAGTTGAGGTCGGTGCCAGCCTATGTGAAGTGCAAGTTAACCTTGCCTCACGAGGAAGTGCTTGTGGCTGCCTCCTATCTAGAGGGGAGTGCAGCAAGGTGGTTAAGTGGGTACGTGCAGTTATAGGGGTACGGTCATGACTTCCGCACTTGGGCAGTCACCCTGAAATTGGATGATTTCCGCAAGTTGGTGGAAGAAAGGTGGCATGACCGACAGGAGGCTCAAAACGTCACCGACAGGATATTGACCCTGAGCTCAAGGAAGTTCCGGTCAGTAAGGATGCCACGGACGTGGTGAGCGTCCGATCTATGTTCCTGGAGTGCGCTACGACCCCCAGGCCTTACTTACCACTTACCTGAGGTGTCTCCCCATAGAGCTTAGGAATCAGTTGGCGGGTGAGGCTATGATCACGGTCCACAACTTCCCTTCGTTCAGCAAGAAGGCCCTAGATCTAGAGGCTAGAGGCAAAGATCGGGCATGGGCACCAACCCACACGGATGGTAGGAAAAAGGCAATGCCTCCTAACTGGAAGGCAAGGGGCACATCATGTTCGTCGACAACGATGGTACTACCATAAAGTTAGACGACGATTTCCAGATGGGAGTAGGGTCAGAGTCGGGTAGCACAGAAGCTTCAGGGGTGGAGCAATCGCTGCCTCAGTCCAAAAAGGTAAGGCGACCGGTAAACGCCGTGGAGGTTCCCGGTCATGGAGTCAAGTAGACCCCAATGCTCCTCCATGGGAGAAAGTGGGGCTTACGGAGGAGCGTGGAGAGATCGTTACTCCCACGCAACTTGTATTCGTTGTGGCCAATATGGTCATAACTAGTTCAAGTGTCGAAATAGGAAAGTAACAAAAAAGATCCCGCCTACGATAAGGCATGCGCCGGTCTCCTCCGCTTCCCAGGATAGCAACGTTGCCAGCAGTTCGGGAAGCACATCGGGCCAGTAGGAATTATAGTTGTTCCTGCTAGGGTCGAGGTGGTGGACACCCTCACCATGTCGAGAGATGGCCCAAGCTATTGACTCTATCGTCGTCCCGCAAACACATTCAGGCCAATCGATCCTCTGTTCGATGAATGTGTTCGAGTCCTTAGAGGAGCTAGAGGAGGAGTGGTCTAGTTCAGACCCACTAGCTTCTTGGACGACAATGGCTAATGCTCCTAAGGGTGAGTTGTTCGTCGGCGAGGTAGATATAGGCCGCTGTAAGGCTGGGGCCTTTTACGATACTTGTTCGACGAGGAACTTTATCAGTTGCGCTTGCGCTAAACGGCTGCGCTTAAAAGGGCAAGTGCAGCGCCTCAGTCGACCTGTGCCAACAAACAGCGCATGGTAGTCAATGACTACTTGAAAGACATCGAGTGTCGTTTCCTGTACGAGGGAGGGGGATTGAAACATAAAATCTCTTTCCTAGTCAACGATGATCTCCCTATGGATTATCTTGCTGGGTATGTACTATCTTTCGATTGCACATCCCTAATTTGACTAAGACCGAAAAGTGGTCAAACACACTTTGCTCGGGGGGGGGACCACCAAATTACGTAAGGCTAGTAGTCTGATTGAGTCCTACGGATGCATGTGTGCGGCCGCGTTCTATAATTATTATAAGCAAAATCCGAAGGAGGGTATGTACTTGGTGTATGTCTCTGTAGAGGGCGAGCCGGTGAAAATACCTCCAGAGATAGAGGGAGTGGTCGCTAAATACCCGGATCTATTTGAAGAGCCAAAAGGGGTTGTTGAGAGGGAGGTCGTCCAAGCGATAGAGATTATCCCAGGGTCTAGTATTCCGAAGGGTAGGATCTATCGAATGTCTCCAGTGGAGCTTGATGAGCTTCCCCGACAACTCAAAGATCTCACAGATAATGGTTGGATTCGACCGAGTGTCTCCCCTTACGGGTCTCCTGTCCTATTTGTACCAAAGAAGGGGGGAACGTTGCGGATGTGCATTGATTATAGGGGCCTCAATGCCATCACCCTGAAGAACGCAGAGCCCCTACCGCGCATCGATGACTTGTTGGACCGAGTGCAACAGTGTCGGTACAACATAAAGATAGATCTGAAGTCCGGGTACCATCAGATTGCAATCCGGCCCGACGATCAACACAAAACCGCTTTTCAGACCAGGTACGGTTTGTACGAGTTTGTGGTGATACCTTTCAACGTTTGCAATGCTCCTGGCACCTCTCAGCACGCGATGAACCGGATCTTTCATGACTACTTAGATAAGTTTGTTATCGTGTACCTCAATGACATACTTATTTTTAGTAGGACTGTCGAGGAGCATGTAGCCCATTTATATAAAGTACTTAGTCTCCTTCGGCAGTACCGGTTCAAGATTAACCGGGAGAAGTGTGAGTTTGGCCGCACCCGGATCTTGTATCCGGGTCATGAGATTTCCGCGGAGGGATTGAAGCCCGATGACGCGAAGGTGGCCAGCATCTGTGATTGGCTGCGTCCTCAGTCTGTGACGAAGGTGAGATCTTTCTTGGGAATGATCGGATACTATCGCAATTTCGTGAACTATAGCATAGCATCCGCACCCTTGTCGGATCTCACATGCCTTGATACCCCCTGGGAGTGGACAGACAGGTGTGAGGCTGCTTTCAAACATCCGAAGCATTCTCTTCCACACCATGAGGTCTTGAAACTCCTTGATCCTGACAAACCATTCGTTGTAACCACATATGCCAACCAATATGGCATTGGTACCGTGCTTGCGCAGCAGGAGGGGAAGAAGAAGTTGAAACCCGTAGAGTACATGTCCAAAAAGATGCCCTCTCAGAAGTTGGCTAAGTCCACCTATGAGAAGGAACTCCATGCGATATATAAAGCGCTGACCCATTGGAGGCACTACCTCCTTGGGAGATTCTTCTACGCCGGGAATGATCATCAGACGCTGAGGTGGATGAGGACACAGCCTGAACTCTTCGATGCTTCGAAACGCTGGATCGAAGTCATAGAACAATATGACTTCGAACCTCAGTACATCAAAGGGGAGTACAATAAGGTCGCTGATGCATTGTCGTGTAGACTAGACTTCCTTGGTGGGCTGATCACTAAGTTTGGGCTTGCGGACAAGGTGACTCAGTCCTTAGTGAAAGCCTATCGCACGGATCCGTTCATGGCAAAGATCATACGCAGGCTCGAGGCGAAGGACAAGGTGACATCTGACGAGTTTGCGTTGGTCAATGGCCTGCTGTTTCTCGAGAAGGCCTGGAATAAACGTTTGTGTGTGTCGAACCGGGAGTCTTTGCGTCGTTTATTTTTATGCGAGTGTCATGATGCCACCAGGCCTTTTGGCTATAAGAAAACTGCAGCAAACTTGTTGCCGCAGTTCTGGTGGCCCACAATGATGAAAGATGCCAAGCTGTAAGTGGAAACTTGTCAAGTGTGCTTGAGAGACAAACCACACACATAGGCCCCTCTCGGGCTTCTCAAGCCCCTTCTGATTCCGGAAGGGCCAGGTGAGAGCTTGTCCATGGATTTCATGGATACGCTGGACACCAGCAAGAGTGGAATGAGATATTTTTTTGCCATTGTGGATAGGTTTAGTCAGTACGCTAGGTTAGTCGCAATGCCCGAAACAGCAAAGACGGAGTATGTGATTACATTATTTCAAGAAAACTGGGTCAGAGACTTTGGTTTGCCCAAGTCCATAGTTAGTAACCGGGATGTGCGCTTCACAAGTGACCTATGGAAGGCTGCAGCTGCTGAACAAGGGACACAGCTGCAGATGACCTCCGGGAACCACCCAGAGGCAAACGGACAAGCAGAGCAGCTGAACCGCATTGTACAACACCTGCAGAGGCACTATATCAAGCCTAACCAGATGGACTGGGATGAGAAGCTCGCTCTCATTGCCAGTCTGTACAACAACGCACTGCATAGAGCAATAGGGGTCATCCCCAACAGCCTGCTACTAACTTTCAAACCCCGATTGCCTCTAGACTTCCTGCTACCTGGGAGCCAGCCCACTGCTGCGCCTGGTTCTTTGGAGTTTGCCTGTCATTATGAGACCCTTATGCAGCAAGCAGTGGACAGCATGCACAGAGCACAGGCGGCAATGATAGAGTCAGAAAACAAACACCGCCCCCATTCCTAGTTTCAGGTTGGGGATAGAGTCTGGGTAAAGGCTTCCGAGCTCAGGCAAGAGCACGACATTTCCCGCAAGCTCATGCCACAGTATTTCGGATCATGGGAGGTTCTAGACATTGTCAAAGATGATCCCGATGGGCCTTCCTATGTGATACAAATCCCTGGTCACCTTCGCACCTACCCTGTCTTTCACGCCTCCAAACTTGCACCTTCCGAGGAAACCGATCAGTTTCCCTCTCGTCGGTCAATGCTGCCCCCAACCATGGATGTAGAAGTCGACATCGAGCGCATCGTAGATCACAAGGAATTGCCGACGCCGAAACCAACTGGCAGGGGACAACCTCCAAAGCCGAAGTTGCAGTATCGTGTGCGCTTCAGACATCACACGGATCCGAAGGAGGACAGGTGGTTTACAAGAGAGGAACCGATGCGAACAGCTCCTCAGATTGTCATTTTTTACGAGAAGTCATTGCAGAAGGTAAAGCACCAGATTGAGTGATTGAACTTCTCAAAGGATTGTCAAAGTATGGAGGAGGGAATGCGAGGCCACAGCCCGCCCTGAGCATCCTGGGCCTCTCAGCAAGGATGGCCGCCTTAAGTGAAGGCGGCCCCTGTAAAATCACATGAGGCCTATTTCGTCCTTTTTCGCAAAGTGGGGCTTAGACAGTTATGCTGCGTCAGTTGGTTGAATGGACCCAGGCCGTGGGCAACAGTATCCGACCAAGGGCTTCTAGGCCCCTCCTCTGTTTCTGAGCACAAGCACTGGGGCAGAAACGGGGCACAAACTGCACGCAGCACGCTTGGCAGTTAGACACGCGTAACCACCCGGGGCCCTGCAGAATATTCTGGCCTCAGGCACTTGGGGCCTACCGGAAGCTTCTGGGCAGGGTCCCAGCGCAGCCAGGCAGCACGCAGCAGGCAGGCCACTTCCATCAAGGAAAGTGCCTGCCTCTGCATTTGGCATTCGCGCACTCGCTGCTTATGCGCAAGCGCTGCTGCACCATAGCCGAGCTGGCCTGCGCATTGCTGGATGGGGCGCATGGTGGATGGGGCGCATGGAGGCAGCCATAGCCGAGCTGGCCAGCGCATTGCTGGATGGGGCGCATGGTGGTCCTTGGGTGCACGTGGCATCTGTGTGGGGGATCGAGGTTGTGAGTGAAGCATGAGACATACCTGGTGCTTGAGGTGAACCCGAGATCTAGTCGTACTTCGGGAAGCTGTTGACGTCACCAGCGGCATTGTAGATAGGCTAGATAGGATCTGCCATTCGTAGTCTGGGTGCTGAGCGCCAGATAGGGATTCGGCATTGGTTCATTGTTGATGATGATGAGACTATTCCAACATTGTCACTTGTGAGCTTTAGCTGTGCTCTTATTTGGTGGAACTCAAGTTGCAATTCTGCTTTTGGTTTGAGGTCGAGACTACCTGGTTTCATGTGTATGATGCTGCTTGGTGTTCTGGAATTCGCTATCGCTCATTTTCCTTGCACAAGCATCTCCGCTGGTCTATCCACGAGACAGGAAAAGTCTGCCCTCATACATGTGTCTGTGCAGTAAGCACGCATCAAATTGATTTCATAGAAATCTTAAGTATCTATGCATATAACTACCGTTTTCCCCCAAACATAACGCGCCCTTAAAATGAACATATACAAGGTATGTTTCCGTCCCGATACAGTCAAAATGAGGGTGCGCTGTGTTCAGGGGAAGACGGTACGCTGTTTTTCCGGGCGCCTGGGCACCCAACTTATGCCCCGGTACACGCCCGTATGCCCGCCCGGGCAGGGTTCTGTTCAGGCCCAACACAAAAAACAAAATTCAAAAATATTCAAAGAATTGCTGAGTGGGGATCCGAGCCGCCCGGGTGACCGGCAGGGGCCCGGGGGAGGGTCCCGGGCGGCCTGGCCGGGCAGGGCACCCGGTTGGGGGCCGGGCCCTCCCGGCGCACTCACCTGTCGCGGGATTTCGGACCCCCTTTGTGTGTGTGTGTGTGTGTGTGTGTGTGTGTGTGTGTGTGTGTGTGTGTGTGTGAG
>BFEA01000167.1:1531973-1544210 GCA_003427395.1 Chara braunii | reverse complement strand
AGAGAGAGAGAGAGAGAGAGAGAGAGAGAGAGAGAGAGAGAGAGAGAGAGAGAGAGAGAGAGATCTTGGTGACATTGGATCCAGACTCGGCATGGGACTTCAGACATTTTGAAGAGGGATTATTTGGGACTTGTAACGAGACTGGGTGTTGACGACTTTCCCATCTCCCCCCTCCTCTTCTTCGTCTGATCCCCTCGTCTTCGTCTGTGTATGTCTGGACCTGGCGCTTCTTTCCTGTGTATAGCGCCAGGCCCCTTCACACCTTGTGATGAGCATGATGTATGTTTGATCTGCATTGAAACATTGATTGGCCTAGTCATTAGTATTCTAGTATTCTGCTTCGCTATCTTGTACTACGCGGATCAGTCCCGGTCAGGTCAGGACTTGTATCTAAAGTCTTCCCTGCGCTATAAAGCACCATTTTGTATGTATGGGAACGCCCAACTGGGCATGTAACACGTGCAGAGACCAAACAGGGCCTAGCTACATGAGCAACCCATAACTGCTGAAACACAGACCTGAATTCGAATCTTGAGTATATATTCGGCCAGCTCGTGATCTACTTCATATTCACTGCCTGCCTCAATTTTGGCGGGGGGGTCTGCGCTACATGGCTGCGAGAACCCTTCAGATAGCCTGCATGGGCCGTCTGAGCTGTGTTAAGGGGATCCATTCTCTCTCTCTCTCTCTCTCTCTCTCTCTCTCTCTCTCTCTCTCTCTCTCTCTCTCTCTCTCTCTCTCTCTCTCTCTCTCTCTCTCGCCCCCGCTTGTATAAACACACACCCCTTACAACAAAAAAAAAGAAAAAAAACGCATCTCCGCCACATCACAGACACCCCCTCAACCCCAGCACCCCCCAACTCCCCCCCAGAACCAAAATTTGGTTGCAGATTTGGGGTCCTCTCGCCGAGCGCAGAACGACCCCGGTTTCAAAAAATAAATATATATACATTTCTGGGCGTTTTTCTGGCCTGCCCGGTTACCCGGGCGGCCCCCCCGGGCGGCGTCCTCACTCAGAAAAATTGAAAATTCCGGAAAAAAAAGTATTGTCTAGAATTGAAATACAAACGACTTTTGGCTGAGGGTCTCACAGAATCAGAGACAAAAAAGAAAATAACAGAATCACACAAAGGCATCCCCCTTTAAACCCCTTCAGCCCCTTTAAAACCAATATATAAACCCCTCCCCCACCCTTGACAGCCAACTCGCAAAAAAAGCAACGAGCCCGGATTTGGGGTCCTCTGGGAGATTGATAGAAAACCAAAAAAAAAAAAAAAACTTTTTTTTCCAGGCCCAGGTGCCTGGCCGGGCAGGACCGGCCGGGCGTGAGAATCTTCCTAGGCACATATATGCCACGTAAGAATAAAACGAACAGCAGGTGGGGATGTCACCTAAGGTTCCATTGGGCCTCGCTCCACTACTCACCAAATGCACAAAAGACAAAAAATATGCTGTGTATCTTTCCATGTTCTAGCCGAACATTCATTGTCATTTTGCACATTTGGTGAGTAGTGGAGTGAGATCCATTACCTCATCTTCAAGAAATGACTGAGGAGCATTCGACCTTCTGCCAGGTCTGGCAAAGGAATCTGTGTCGGATATCTGTTCACACGCCTCAGAACGCCTTGGCAGATGAGCCAAAATACAACCTGAATGAACGACAAGCATTATCACAAAAATCAATCAAATGGCAACACCCAGTTACTACTGTAAAATCACATTGCAACACATGCAATAACCCGTTCATTATGCCTCGTTGAATGGCTAAGGGGCCCGCAGGCCGCGACCCCGGCTTCTGGCCGTGAGGTCGAAGGGGCAAAAGACCCCTCCGAAATGGACCAGGGCCTGAACGCCCGACACTTGACTTCGTTCAACTGCCTGAGGCCCAACAGTCAAAGTCAACATGGACCCAGCCCAGGCCGCCGGTCAGACACACTCACTTGTGTGTATGCAGGTACCAAGACAGCATCAGCACCAAGTGGAAGTCTGCAACTGTACGCAATCCAGGCCCTCGGCTGTGAGTCAATCTGAGCCACCGTGGGGGGGAGAGCTGAGGCCAGTCAGCCTCGTCAAACAGTACATAAGGCCTGGCCTCCGAGAAGTCAACATTCAGTCTTGCTATGCTGCCTTGACGCTGGCTTGACGCTAGCTGGACACTGGCTTGATGTTGGCTGGACGCTGGCTTGACGCTGGCTGTGTGCTGGCACTGTGGATGACGACCCGGAAATGTGGCAGCATGCTGGCGCCTTCTCCGTTGAGCGCCATCCTCTGCCGATGTGGCGCGTTCCACTTGTCTCCATTGCTGATGTGGCGCGTGCCACCTGTCCTCATTGCTGATGTGGTGCATGCCACCTGTCTTCATCATTGATGTGCCATTGGCCACGCTGTCTACATGATCTGTGAATGATTGATTGGGATCTGGATACTTGCCTAAGGTTGACGTCAATACTGCTGATTGTCTCCATCGTCTTCACGAGGGATCAGTGCCACATGGCACTGTAATGTGATCAGGAACTTTCAGACTCGTTATTGGATACTGTTTGATGACGTGGAGGCGAGGGGAAGCCCGGAGAAGGAGTGCGGAATGTTGGGCTATCTTCGTGATGGTCATCGATGTTACTATCTTTTCCACACTCTAAACTGTCTATTCCCCCTCCACTCTCGTCGTCTACTGGTAACGAGACATTGTAGCAGAGTTCACATTCATGATTATTGGAGACATTGTTCAGATCTGAGTTATCTCGTATTTCGACGTCTCGCAAGTATCTTCCAGTCTGGGTTCATTACACACACAGTTACTACGGTAAAATAAAATGGCAGCATGCGGTTACTATGGTAAAATCAAATGGCAACACACAGTTACTACGGTTCAATCGAATGACAACACCCAGTTACTGCGGTTAAATCAAATGACAACATGAGTAATGAACCCATACTGGAAAATACTCGCCAGATGTCGAAATACAAAGTGACTCAACTCTGATCAATGTCCCCAATAATCATAAATGTGATCTCTGATACCATGTCTCGCTTCCAGTAGACGAAGAGAGTGGAGGGGGAATAGACAGATTAGAGGGTGGAAGAGATAGTAACCATCAATGACCACCAAGAGAGTAGCCCAACATTTCCCACTCCTGCTCCGGGCTTCCCCTCGCCTCCACATCAGCAAACAGTATCCAGTAACGAGTCTGGCAGGCTCTGATCACATCGAAGTGCCACTTGGCACAGTTCCCTCGTGAAGACGTTGAAGACAATCAACAGCGCACAGTATCGACATCCTCCTCGGGTAAGTATCCCGATCCTCCTCAATCATCCACAGATCCTGATCTCCTTCCTTGTCGCGTCCAGTCACCAATGTAGACAGCGTGGCCAATGCCACATCAGCGATGAAGACAAGTGGCATAAGCCACATCAACAATGAAGACAAGAGGCATATGCCACATAAGCAATGAAGACAAGTGGCATGCGCCACATCAGCAATGAAGATAGGTGGAAGGCGCCAGCATGCTGCCTCAGTCCTGCGTCGTCGTCCACGGTGTCAGTGTACAGCCAGCGTCAAGCCAGCGTCCAGCTAGCGTCAAGCCAGCGTCTAGCTAGCGTCAAGCCAGCATCAAGGCAGCATAGCAAGACTGAATGTTGACCCCTTGGAGGCAGGGTCTTATGTAGTGATTGACCGAGTTGACCTGCCTCAGGTCTCCCACCCACGGTGGTCCAGATTGACTCACAGCCGAGGGCCTGAATTGTGTACAGTTGCAGACTTTCACTTGGTCCTGATGTTGTCTTGGTACCTGCATACAAACAAGTGTGTGTGTCTGACCGGCGGCCTGGGCTGGGTACATACAGACTTTGACTCTTGGCCCGCTGGGCAGTTGACCAAAGTCAACTGTCAGGCGCACAGGCCGTGGGCCAACAAAGGAATTTCCCCCCCCTGGCCTTTGAGCCCTCAGATCGGGGTTGTGGCCTGCGTGTGGCCTGAGGGCCACTTCAAGGCATATCAAGCGGGGTATTGCATTCCCGCTGGCCCAAATTTCAAGTTGCATCGCAAAAATACATTACCTTTCTCTTAGCCCGCATTCATATGCAGCAACAATGTCAGGAGTCGTAGGTAGTAGTTCTTTCTTACTGAACCATCTAGCTTCAGATGGAGGTTGAGACTTGAACTTTACTCTGATACTGCTTCTGCGGTCTTCCTCTGCCACCTGTAGAGAAGTAGCCTGTTCCAGAATCTTTTCAACTTCATATCCTCCCGTCATGGAGGGTGGGAACATAGATGGCCTGTTAGGAAACTCATCTCCCCCTCTACATACGGTAACAGTTCAGATGCGTGGAAGACAGGATAGGTCTTTAGGTGTGGGGGTACATCAATCTAGTAGGGAGGTCCATCTGCATCCTCAATCACCTTGAGAACTTCCCAGGGTCCATAGTAGACAGGCAGCAGTTTCTGAGATACATTTGCTTCCAAGGAAAATACTTTAGACTTTACGCATACAAGATCACCTTCCTGAAATTGTGATGGCCGACGATGTTTGTTGGCCTGCTCAATCATCTGCAGTTGGGCTTTCTAAATATTTTCCTTTACCTTTTTTATATCTTCTTCACATAAAACTGCAAATTCACGAGTGTTTAGGGGTAACCTCTGAATCTGGTCCTGGGTTAAGGCATCAATGGGACGTCGAGGTTTCCAACCTTTATGCAGTGCGTTAGGTGTTCTTCCTGTAAAAATATGCACACTGTTATTATATGCACCGACAATCTTAGGTAAGTTCTCATTCCAATCTATATAATAGGGTCGTACATACATAAGCAAAAGTTGCTGGCATAGACGGTTCATTTGTTCAGTTTGGCCATTCGTTTCGGGATGTCTCCCTGACGACATGGTCAACCTAGTGCCATAGACTTCCATCAACTTTTGCAATTGCATACCTGTGAACCTGACATCCCTATCATAAACAATGGTTTTTGGGAACCCATATTCCGAGAGCCATCGCATCTGAAATTTTTGGATAACTACTTCAGTCTTAGCTTCAACAGGTAAAGGAAGGAACATAGCATATTTCAAGAATCGGTCTACAATGACCATTACCTGACTTTTGTCGTTTCGGCTCTTAGTAAGACTCATGAAGTCTATGGAGATAGACTCACCTGGCTCACTTGGTATAGGTAGTGGTCTCAATAATCCTAAGGGATTCTCCTGTGAGGGCTTGTTTCTCTGACAGACAAGACAAGTCCGCACATATGTCAGTACATCCTCTTTCATTCCTTTTCATTCAAAGCGTTCTCTTACATCGACATACGTCTTCTTAAAGCCAAAGCGTCCCTCAATATCATGGCATTACCCAATGATTAGACTTTTGATCTGTTCTTGGTGAGGAATACACAATCTTTCTTCGGTTTTGTCCAAAAAGAAGAGTATATTATTAGTCATTCGATACTCAGGGAATAGTTCAGGGTTTTTCTGTAGGGTCTCAATAATAGGACTCCAAATAGGATCGTTCACATAACCCTTTCGTATTTGTTCTTTAAGTTCATTCCCAATATCCAGATAGAAGACAATCGTACCAAAGAAACCTGCACGCCTCGACAAGGCATCCGCAACAACATTAGACTTTCCTTTGATTGTTTTCAACTCAAAGTCAAAGGTATCAATGAAAGCGGACCATCTTACTAACTTATCAGAGACTTTCGGTTGAGTTTTTATCCACTTCAGAGTAGAATGATCTGAGTAGACAGTGAAGTGTCTCCCTAACAAGTAGTGTTTCCAGGTGTCTAGTGCAGCAACAAAGGCATACAATTCCCGTTCGTAGGTGGAGTTGGCCACTCTCTCTAACGGAAGTCCCCTAGACATAAACTCAATAGGTCTATATCCCTCCCCGTCATCTTGTTGTAGCATATCCCCAATTCCATACTGACTTGCGTCAGTCGTGACAATGAAAGGGAGAGAAGGGTCAACAATCTTTAAGACAGGATAGTGAGTCGGTACATGTTTTAACCTTTTGAACGAGGACTCACAATCTTTATCCCACAACCAAGGTTTTTCTTTCTTCAATGGTCTTCCCATAGGCGCAGTTTTTAAGGAGCAGTTCCTTAAAAAAAATTTGTAATAACTAGTGAGTCCGAGAAAAGACCTTAACTCAATGGCAGTCTTAGGTTGGGGCCAATCTCTGATTGTTGTTAACTTCTTCTCTTTGGGCCTTAGTCCCTCTTCGTTCACAATATGCCCTAAGAATACTTCAGGGTCAGCGAACTCCGACTTCTTAGGATTCAATTTGAAGTTACCCTTGCGGGACTTCTGAAGAACCATTCGTAGGTGCTTCTCGTGATCTTCCAGTGTCTTACTATACACGAGGATATCATCGAGATAGATAACTACGAACTGATCCAACCATTATCGGAATAGTTTATTCATAGACCTTTGGAAGGTAGCAGGAGCATTAGTAAACCCGAAAGGCATAACCACGAACTCATAGTGACCATACCTGGTTCGGAAGGCTATTTTGTGTTGATCTTCAGGAGCCACCTCGATTTTGGTGGTACCCTGACTTAAAATCAATCTTACTAAAATACCTGCATCCCTGCAATTGTTCCAACAACTCGTCAATGCGCGGGAGTGGTTCCGCGTTCTTGACAGTGACGGCATTCAACCCACGATAATCAATGCATAATCTAAGTTCACCTTCCTTTTTGGGCACGAATAAGACAGGGGCACCATAAGGAGATGAGTTGGGGCGAATCCATCCTTTCTCAGTGAGTTCTTGCAGTTATTTTTTGAAGTTCCTCAAGTTCCTTAGGACACGCGCGATAGATGGGATCTTAGGGAGTCTTACTACCGGGAATGATCTCAACGGTGTGCTTGATAGCACGCTCAGTGATTCCCGTTGGCTCAGTTTGCAAGTCCTTATACTCATCGAGAATCTTCTCAATAGAAGGAGGATAGGATGAGGAACACTCACCTACTCGCTTAACAAGCACCATCATCACATCCTCGTTCAACTTCTTCTTTGAGACAATAGACTTAAAGGATGGATAACTCATGCAACAAAAAGATAGTGACGAGTCAAAGCTACTTGTGATACAATTTAATCGCTTTTAGTTCGGACTTTTCGTCCTTAAGCTTCCTCGTGCCAATCCATTCACAGAATCATGTCAAAAGGTAGGTTCTTTTCGATGAGGAAGGATATTTCATGGAGAAGTTTATTTCCTTCCTTAGTCTTGAAATAGCATTTAACATGATCGACACATTGAGAGACAGTAATCGTGCTCTTGTCAGCCAACATAGACGTGATAGGTCTAGGTAAATCTCTTACGTTTATTCCCAGATGCAATTTACGAATTGCCTTCTCTGAGATGTAGGACCACGTCGATCCTGGGTCTAACAGGGCACCTACTCGAGTATGTGCAATCTCAATATCTGCCATCATCAGTTCACCGTTAGACTTAGCTTTCTTAGCCCACGAACTCCTAAGAGCTATGAGTTCAGTACCGAGTTCGTCAAGGGAATCGTCCAGGGAGACAAAACATAGAACAGGATTAGCGTGTTCTGGACGGCGGCCCGAAGAAGAGCCATCCTCTGCCGTATGTGTCGAGGGGTTGAAAGGGGTTATTGGCGCCTTACCTTTGTTTGAACCCCTCAACTCAGTAGAAGTTGATGCTACCCCTACGGGCTGCTCCCTTTTGGGTTTCGAATGAGAGGGCACCATACAATGATGTGCCATATAGTGCCACATTTCAAGCATTGTTTGTTGTCCACTCGCTCTTGCCACTCCCCCCGTGACAGGCCCATCTTCTCCCAAGGCTTTTCGGCTGCAATGCCAGGGTGCTCAAGGAAGGAGCGTGGTCTCCACTTCTTCTTCCACTGATTGGTGCCACCCTTGTTGGCCACCACGGCAATGACATCAGGCTTTCCAGACTCGCTGCCGCCATCACCTCCTCCCTCGGACTCATCGAGGGGTAATTTCTCAACGGTGTCGTCGTCAAAGATGACGAGCATGTGGTCCTATCGCTTTTGCCGCCACAGGACCCACTTCCCATACCTGCCAACCAAACCACTCTTGACTACAGACACATACATTTTTTTTACTTGAGCAGTCATTTGCTCATGCTGGAGTGCAAGATCGTGAAATTGGCTATAATTGTACTTACCAGACTTGGACTCGGCCACGAGTTGTCCGCAAATCGGCTTGGGCAATGCGCGTGAGTACATGTACAGGACCTGGTTGTCCTGCAAATTCATCCCAGTACCTGCAAAAGACGATCCACTTCAAGAGACAATGCATCCAAAGAAGACCAACGTTTCTGACAGATCGTGGTGAGTTCATTGAAGGCCTTATCGGTCGTTGTCTTGTCCAGGAATCTCTCCTTAATCTTTTGGAGAAATTCTCGAAGGGTCAAGGTTTTGGCCCACTCACCCATATCCTCGAAGCTAGCGGCGTTGGCCTATGACAACCTTGGCCGCTTCTCCCAGACAAGACATGGAAAATGCTACCTGACTCTCAAGTTCCACATGAGTGGTGTTGCAATAAGTCTAGATTTCCGCTATCCACAACAACATATTTTCTCCCTTCTTGTTGTTGTACGTGAAACGCAATTTCATTTTTACCTTTTCCTTTCTTTTCAACTTTTTTGCTTCCTTGGTCGATCCTTTCTTGGCGGGTTTTTCTTTCTTTTCCGCTGGCTTGGAACCTTCAGGTTTTTCCGACGTCACTCTCTTCATTGCATCCTTCATAAGTCTCTCCTAGGGTTCCTTTCTTTCCTCTTCCTCCCTGCCCTTGAGAAGTATGGGCACCGTCTCTAATGTGGTATTACCGTTAATTCTGGTCTCAAGGTGAACAAGATAAGCCATCATGGACTGCAATACAAATGCAAGATCAGTTTTCGTCTTTTCATAATCAAATCGTTGCCTCATTTCATCCAACATTCTTTTATCGCTGTTCGTTTTCTTATTTCTTTCTCCGGTATTCTTCTATCTTTATTCTCTCTTCCTATAGTGAATTTTCTACTTGTTTGATGTTTTCCTCCATGATCTCTTTAAAGAGATTTGGTTGTCTCTTTTTATCTCCTCCTCCTCCTCCCCCTGTTGTTCTCTTTTGGTCCATCTTCTCCAGATGTTCAGCGACATAGTGATCAAGGGTTATTCGCCCTTGCTTGACGAGTTCTTTGACTTGCTTACCGGTTTCCAGCATCTAAACAGTAGTTTCAGCGGCCTTCAGTTCATCTTCCGCAGCAAGTAGATTCAACTGTTTGTGAACATGCCGTTCACCTTCTGACCCGGCTCCATGTATCTCGTCGAGCAACTGGCGGAGAAGGCCTATTAACGTTTGCCTTCTCAAATCTATCTGACCACGGGTTTTCAAGATCGCTCCCTCTTCATCAGCATAGACGGTGAGAGGGATAGGAAAGAAGAAGAGAGGAATATATCTTGTAAGGACAGAGGCACACAGACATTTCCAGAGATAAGTCATGTTTCCCAGCGTGTGATTGCCGCACAATAAATAATTAGAAGACAGAATAAATTCCACGACCACACTCAAAATCTCAACAGCAAGAAATAGCAACCAAAATAAAAAAGAAACAGATTTTTATTATTATCTACTTCTAACTTCTGTTGTGTCTCTTCTGTGTTATGCCGTCCTAATGAGAGTGTACAGGTACCGCAGCCACGGTCGGTGTGATCAAGACACAACAACACAGGTGAATATGCAAGACAACCACAGAACAGCCAAGACAAGTGAGTAAGTCAGCCAACACAATCAACAACAATCAATTGTCAACAGTCTTTCCTCTACGGCAGTACGATTTGCAGAGCCAATGCAGCCGTCCACAAGGGCCGGTACGTGGCACTACAGCAATCGTGAAGCTGTACGGCCTGCCAGCACACAAGTGCAAGTATCAACACCTCACCCACTTCAACGTGCCAAGCATGCCAAGTGTCACCCCTGGAATGCCAACGCAGCACATGTGCCACGTCAGCATCAAGAGCCAGCATGGCCTTCTGGAGGGATGCCACGTCAGCAATGTCTAGACTGCCAACTCATCCACCACTGGAATGCAACGTTAGATTGAAGGAACACTGCTGGAGTGTGGAGCACCACGTCAGCAGGTAAGTCGCGACACAGGTACGTGTCGCGTCAGATAATGCCCTACCAATAGTAGGATGGAACGTGAGCACCCCTGCGCCATGCCACGTATGCAGCGCGCCACGCCGGCAGTCCCAATATCCTCTCTCTCTCTCTCTCTCTCTCTCTCTCTCTCTCTCTCTCTCTCTCTCTCTCTCTCTCTCTCTCTCTCTCTCTCTCTCTCTCATCTACCAGCGACACGTCAGACTGCTGCCAACGATACTCTTGCCGGTATCTCAATGCCACATAAGCAACAAAGCTCCACATAAGCAATGCCACCGTTAAGTGTCCACGTCATCATCTTCAAGGGGGCTGCACGCACGTGTGGCACTCGGGGTCTAGACTAGCGTTATTAATCGCGCGCGCTTAAAAACGTGTTTCGTCCCTTACATGTGCACCACCTCCCACTTACTTGGGCGCCATGTGGCACCTGACAACATATTGCGACGAAGAAGGTATGCTCTGATACCAAATTGTAATGAACCCAGACTGGAAGATACTCGCCAGATATCGAAATACAAAGTGACTCAACTCTGATCAATGTCCCCAATAATCATAAATGTGATCTCTAATACCATGTCTCGTTTCCAGTGGACAAAGAGAGTGGGGGGGAATAGACAGATTAGAGGGTGGAAGAGATAGTAACCATCAATGACCACCAAGAGAGTAGCCCAACATTTCCCACTCCTACTCTGGGCTTCCCCTCGCCTCCACATCAGCAAACAATATTCAGTAACGAGTCTGACAGGCTCTGATCACATCAAAGTGCCACTTGGCACAATTCTCTCGTGAAGACGTTGAAGACAATCAACAGCGCACAGTATCGACATCCTCCTCGGGTAAGTATTCCGATCCTCCTCAATCATCCACATATCCTGATCTCCCTCCTTGTCGCATCCAGTCACCAATGTAGACAGCGTGGCCAATGCGCTAAATCAGCCATGAAGACAGCGATGAAGACAAGTGGCATGCGCTACATCAGCAATGAAGACAAGTGGCATGCGCCACATCAACAATGAAGACAAGTGGCATGCGCCACATCAGCAAAGGTTGGCACTCAGCAGAGAAGGCGCCAGCATGCTGCCTCAGTCCCGCGTTGTCGTCGATGTGCCAGCGTCAAGTCAGCGTCCAGCTAGCGTCAAGCCAGCATCAAGGCAACATAGCAAGACTGAATGTTGAGCCCCCGGAGGCAGGGTCTTATGTAGTGATTGAACGCGTTGACCTGCCTCAGGTCTCCCACCCACGGTGGCCCAGATTGACTCACAGTCGAGGGCCTGGATTATTTACAGTTGCAGACTTTCACTTGGTCCTGATGCTGTCTTGGTACCTACATACAAACAAGTGTGTGTGTCTGACCGGCGGCCTGGGCTGGGTATATACAGACTTTGACTCTTGGCCCGCTGGGCAGTTGACCAAAGTCAACTGTCAGGCGCACAAGCCCTGGGCCAACAAGGGATTTCCCCCCCCCTGGCCTTTGTGGCCTCAGATTGGGGTTGCGACACGTGTGTGGCCTGAGGGCCACTTCAAGGCATATCAAGCGGGGTATTGCACATGCAGTTACTAAGGTAAAATCGTAGCCCAAGTCTACTCAGATAAAAAACGTGAAATTGTTGATTCATCAAATAGGCTAAGGGAAGGCGAAGTGTTTGTGTGGTTGGAAAGGAGTAGGTTGTTGTTCGAGTCGTGTCTCCGAAGTTCGATGCAGGGTTGTTGATGCCAGACACAAGCAACGCTGAACATACATGCTGTGCACGTACAGGTAGATTCCTCTTTTTCTTTTTCCTTTTCCCCCTATTTCAATATGGGACAGACATGCTCTGAATTACAGGTGGATTCACAGACATGATCTACAAACAAAAAAGGAAGAAATGAGAAGGAAACAAGAAAAGATTCAATACACCCAACATATTTTAGTCGTTTGAGATGCTTTCTTATGGAAACGGATCGTAAATGCGGTGCACCAGTGCGCAGTGCGGTTCGGGCCGGTGCGTAGTGCGCTGGAATGACAGCACGCGCACTGTGCGCAGTGTGCGCGCTGAGGGAGGTGCGATTTGTGCACGTAAAAAAAGGAAAAAAAAAAGATAAAAAAGAAAAGAAAAAGGGAAAAAAAAAAGAAAAAAAAAAA
>BFEA01000167.1:1518683-1531918 GCA_003427395.1 Chara braunii | reverse complement strand
AAGGAAAAAAAAAAAAACAAGAAGGAGAAAAAGAAAAACAAAAACAAAAACGCCCTCGAGAGAGAGAGTGAGAGAGAGACCAAAGGGTCCCCTTCACGTCAATTTGAGGGCCCCTCCAGGTACCTCGAATGGCTCCTACAATATATGTGGAGTCATTGAGGACCACAGTGGAAGAGGTGGGAGCAAACCACCAATATATGTTGTGGGCTCGAGTTCAGGGCTGCAGCTCGGCAGTTATGGGTCACCAATCCAGCTAGACCCTGTTCGTGTCTCCACGTGATTGTCAGGCCTCCCTCCAAGTGTATATAACATCAGTAGGATGAATCTTCTGCTAAAACATGGAACCTTACTCCACAATATGCTATGTCTTTTGTGCATGTGGTGAGTAGTGGAGCGGGCCCCACTGTACGTATTGCGAGTCATAAGGCCCCGATGAGCCCCTTTGACCCTGCAAGCAGCACTGTCGGCCGCCCTAAGAGAATGCAGGCCCGACCAAGGCCACAAAACCTATTTTCAGGCTACCACGCAACTGGGGAAAATTCAGGCAGTTGCGCAGCGCCAGTTGGTTGAGAGTGCCCAGGCCCTGGCTGCCTTTTTTCGTATGCAACTGAGGCAGGCCCTGCCCAGATGCACAACATGGGCCGAACCCAGGCTGCGGGCAGTTGGGCACAAACAACCGTCACAGGCCCTGGGCCTGATTCGTTAGAACCGGGGCTCAGCCCCTTGGCGCCAACCGGAAGCTTCTGGGCCGAGGCCCAGCACAGCCTGGCCGCACGCAGCTGGTAGGGCACTTCCATATAGGAAAGGGCCTGCCCCCGCATTCGGCATGTGGGCACTGGCTGCATGCTGCGCAAGCGCTGCTGCGCTAATCGCTGGCCAGGCCCACGCGCTCACGGGCGATCTGGATGAGCCGACAGCCATAGCCAAGCTGCGCTGCACTATGTTGGATGGGGCGCATGGTGGTCCTTGGGTGCATGTGGCATCTGTGAGTGGGGGATCGAGGTTGTGAGTGATACGAGAGACATACCTGGTGCTTGAGGCGAACGGCGTTGTCCAAGATCTGCTCGTACTTCGGGGAGCTGTTGATGTCATTAGCGGCATTGTAGATAGGCTAGATAGGATCTGCCACTTGTAGTCTGGGCGCAGAGTGCCAGATAGGATCTGGACATGGGTTCATTGTTAATGATGATGAGACTATTCCAACATTGTCATTCGTGAGCTTTTGCTGTGCTCTTATTTGGTGAATCTCGTGTTGCAATTCTGCTTTCGATTCGAAGTCACGACTATCTGGTCTCAGGTGTATGATGCTGCTTGGTTTCTGAAGTTCGCTATCGCTCATTTTCCTTGCAATTTGGTATCGGAGCTGTGGTACGGTGCGCTAATCTGGCGCTTGTCTTCTGCATATGCGGTACATGCACGCGGTCTGCTGGGCGAGCGGCCTTGGGAGGTGTGTAGTGAGGAGGGCGAAGGCAAGCAGGCGACCCAGGAGGTGAGGGGTATCGCCAAGAAAGCTACGTGGTGATTATCGGGTGTTCGCAGTGTGATGAGAACTATCTGATGTGCGATTGATGCTGAGGTGGAACGGTGGTGTAATGCTGGTTGTGCTGAAGCCGCGATTGGTCATCACAATCGGCATCAGGTCATCTGGTGAGAATGTCTGTGGTTGGGGCAGCTATTTTGAGGTACGTTGCTCTTAACCTTATCTACCCTCTTCGACACTTCTTACCGTGAGGATGTGTGTTCTGTCTTGAGAGTCCTCTCATGTGAGGAGTCGAGTGCGCTCAACCTTGAGAGTCGGCATTGTTCACGTGGAGCATCTAGAAGGAGTGGGCGGAGCTATCTGAAGGGCCCTGGACGAAGCACTGGGTCACGGTGTCGTACCAAATACCCTTACAAGGGTATTTGGCGTGTTTTCTGCAAGTCGCGCAAGTGCAGCCTTGCCCGCCCGACTTCGTGCGCGCTGGAGAAGGCATAGGTCCTCGTCTGGGTGAGTGGCGCGCGCTGGGTATTGACGGTGAGGCGCAACTATGCGCTACCTGAGCGTGCGCGGCGTCACGGGCCAGCGGGACACGCGACGTTTATCTATAATTTATATTAAATTATATTGTATTAGTTTTTGTAGTCTTCGACATTTTGTGTAATCCGAACGTGACGCCGGACTTAATGGTCATCACGATGGTCGAGGATGTTGGGCGTGCGCCTTCTTTCGGTTGACTCACGGGTGCTGGCAAAAATTACCTACCTTAACTATTTTGGAGCGCGGGCCTCGTGGTTCAATGTGCGTACGAGCCGGTGGGTAACTCTGGCGTGCAGTCGTTGAGGCTTTACGGTCTTAGACTTCCTTCCCTGCTGATTGTCCGCACTGACGCATTCATTATTGGATACTCGGCGGCGGTTTCAGCATATAGCCAAATTTGCCTTTACCATTACTGTGTAAGCGCCCCAGATAAACTACCCACCATGCAAGGTTCTACCAAACCAATTGTTTTGGCAGTTGGGTTTTGCTCTTTTTTTTTAGGGGAGTATGCTAATATGATATTAATGAGTAGTTCATGTACTTTTTTATTTTTAGGTGGTTGGTTGCCCATCATGAATATGGCTGTTCTTTATTGGATTCCGGGCTCGATTTGGTTCAGTATAAAGGCCGAAGGCTTTCTGTTTTTATATATTTGGGTTCGTGCAGCATTTCCACGATATCGTTATGATCAATTAATGAGACTTGGCTGGAAAGTCTCTTTTGAAAAAATCATACGAACACAAGATTTCGAGTTTTAATCGATATTTGTGGAGTTGATTATCCTTCTCGAAAAGATAGATTTGAAGTGGTGTATAACTTACTAGCCCGCAAGGCGGAAAGAAGCCTGTGTAGTGGGGGCCGTTGTGGGTTTATGGCCGGCTACCGGGTGTATGTTACGAGGGTTTTGGGTGTGGGCATGGCCGTTGAGACCGGCGGGCTGTGTATTAGGCCCCGACAGGGGTCCGATGGGCTATGCCAGAAGGTCGCCGCCCCCCCCCCCATGCTGTGGCCCCGGTATGCTGCACACTGTGACGGACTGCAGTGCGTTGTGGTTCCGCTGCGTTTGGGCTGTGGGTTGTGAATGCCACCGTCCTAGGTCTCTTGGGTTTCGCCTATGCCGACTTCGATTGATGGTGCCCGCGGAAACAGGCGCTGTCGGGCAGAGGAAAAAGGAAGGGGTGTTCCCTTTGGGCCAGCGTGCACAGGTGGAGGCTTTCGGTCCGTCTCAGGGTGTCGGGTGTGTGGGGCATCTGGGTTTCCCACTGACTCGTGGTTGTCGGTGCAGAGATGAGGTGGTGGACTGGACGTTCGCTGCATTGGGGGCGAGCGGTGGTATCTGGCTGTGGGCCAAGGCGGTCGGTAGTTCGTTCGTGCACACCGTTGCCCGGAGAGTGTGGTTATCTGGCGGTATCGCAGGCGGTGTTCGCAGCCAGGCGAGTGGGCAGGTAGTGATGAGCTGCGGGCAGCAAGGGGAAGTGACCCTGGGCAGGGAAGGGCGCCGGGTGCGTTCGGGAGTAGACAGCGAAGGGGACAGCGCAGTGGGAGTGTCGGGCAGCAACGGAGGGGAGATGGGACTAATAGACCGAATGAATCTGGGTGCGTTTTCACGCCGGATTCATTCAAAAAGAGGGACTATGGAGGAAAGGGAGGAGGCGCAGGGGTGATATCGAAGTCGGCATGGGCAGGTGAGCGAGGGCCAGGCCAGGAAGAAGTGTGACTGGCAACAGACAGTGAGGAGGTAGGCTAGCGCAGGGGGGAGCGGAGCAACGGGGGCGAAGTGAGAAGGGTGGAGCTGATTGAGTGAGGGAACTTGAAGGATGAATTTGGGCGCTATATCGCGCCAGATGCATGCGCGGCGAGGTGGACATGGTGGAAAAGCAGGCGGAGCACAGTAGAGGAACGAAGAGCTCGCTCTTCTGTGGGCAGCTTTTGGCAAGGGGAGAGGCGATCCCGGGGTTTTGACCCCGGGCGAGTTACATAATGAGGTTAGATTCATTGATAGGTTAGTAGAATATGAGGTAGAGGGGAAAAGTGTTGCGTAGAGCTATGGCGGAAGGAAAAGAGGGAGAAGAGGAAACAAACGCGTTTTGCTCATTTCTGAGCAGAATTAGATGAGGAAAGATTCGTAGCCAGGGTTTTTGGGATCGGCGACTTCGATTCCGAAGTTAGATTGGATAGAAAGTTAGAAAAAAGGAGGATAGTACAAGAAGATGGTGCGCCGGGATATGGAGGAGGGTGTCGGGAAGAAGAAAAACGGGAGTAAGAAGTTTGTATCTTGCCCATCCCTCAACGGAATCGGGCGGGGGAAGATGTTGTTTGGGGGTTTCGACATAGGGCGAATATGATGGTAGTGTTAGTTTGAGCACTCGGTTAGTAAGTTAGGAGTTAACTGACGCGTAGGCTGCACCGGGGTAAAACGACCAAGGCACTGAATGTTTCTAACTGTGATATAGAGGTCGATTCATAGCGATTTAGGCTCGTCCTAACGGTCTTCAGAGAGAGAGGGGAAGGAGTCAGGCACTTACCTGGCCGGATTCGGTTGCGGAAGCAAGGCAAGAGGGCGCACACCTTCCATGAGACAGGCAACGAGTAGGTGCTAGCAGCGCGTACAGAGGGGGAGGAGTCACTTACCTGGGCGAAGAGGGGAGCGGGATCGAGAGGCTGCTGTCCGCTTGAGATAGGGGTCGCCCGGTTTGGAGTGTCTGTTTTGCCTGTAGGTGATGACGGACGGGCACCCTTACCTGTGTCCCGTTGCTGCCCTGCTGCCTGTCTACCGCTGGCTTGCATATGGTTCTTGGCGGGCTGATGTGTTCGATGGACGGCATGGCCGTGTTGCTAATATTGTCCCACGCTTCCCGGTCTCGTTGTCGGGCCGTCCCGCCGCTAGTCGTGCCCTCCGGGTGCATCCTGTAGGCTGCCGTGTTGTTGATGCAGCCAATTACTATCGTGCTGGAGCACAGCCTGTGTGCTCACGTTGAACCTCGGCCAGCGGGGCTGTTGTAGGCTTAGGCGGCTGCTGTGTTTTAAGGTTGTTGTTGAAGCTCCGCTGTGGGATTAAGGTTGTTGTTGTTGGTTGGGCTACTTCTAGCGCTGCAGTAACGAACGAACGGCTAGTGCCTGCGCTGCGACTACGTTCTATTAGAGCCGCTGTGTTTCCGAATTGTGGCGGCAGACTAAAAACTGAGAGTGCTGTGTTTTTTTTTTGGTCCACGGCCCGTATCTCGAGAGGTGGCCGGAGTATTTTTGTACCGTGAGTTTTGCGAGGGAGGTAGTTGGTGTGGATTGGGAGGTCGTCAGGGGGCTTTGACTGCGGCGGTTTGACTATGGATTGACCAAGCCGGGCACGATTGGCCACCATTGCGGGGCCCTCAAGAGCATCAAGGCAACAAGGCCCTCTCCTGGGAGTTGAGTTTGTCCCTCTCTTGTATCTCGAGCGTCTGAAACCCCTTTTCTTCTGCCTTTCTTACTCTAAGTCTAATCCTGTTCTGAGAGGAAGGCGGCAAGCGGGATTGCAACCCGTAGGACCGCAGCAAGACTCTGTGGGGAGTCAGCCCACCGATTGCGGGAGCTCTGCCGGAGCTCAGGAGGAGTTCTGGAGGCAGGGAACTGAAAGGTAACCATTGCTTCCCTTCTATAAACCCAGTTATAACCCTTACTCATATTCATTGCTATGTTTGACTGAGTATCTTGCTTGTACCCCTATTTTGACTTTCAGTTTGGCTTTTAGGACACAACCCAAACTAAGTAAAGGAATGTATGTGCAATGGCAGTTTCAGTTTTGTTATCTGTCTGAAAGCAGATCGCAACAAAGGGTTGCATCAGAGGGAAGGCTGGGAGGAAGGCAGTTTGCTTGAGTCTGAACGGGTCTTATAGGGTCAGGCATTGTTTCTAAGACGAATGGTCTGACATCTATGTTTATTTGGCTGTTTTCTGAAGGGCCAGACATTGTTTCTAAGATAAATGGCCTGGTTGCTGTGTTTATTTCTGAGAGTCTGCCTGATTGAAGGGGTTTAAGTTTTTGTTTTGTTCTGAGGGAGGTTCAAGCCAAAGACTAGACATTGTTTCTAAGACGAATGGTCTAAGTCTGAGGCCACAGGATTATAATGTGAACAAAGGAATAGGATTTTCTAATTTTATGTATATGTTTATAAGAACAAGGCTAGCCAGACATTGTTCCTAATACGAATGGTCTGACTATAGCCTTATCACAAATTAAGAGGGTATAACTAAGAACTATAATTGAAGGTAACCTGAGCAGGCTGAGCATTGTTTCTAAGACGAATGACTCAGTCCTACGCTCATTTTTTAAGATTGAAGTCTAGAGAAGTATATATAACTTGGCTATTTAAACAGATCAGGGCGACTAAGCATTGTTTCTAAGACGAATGGCTTAGTCATATGCCCAATGAAAAGAAAAGTAGTTGTGCAACCTGTTCGTGTATAAACTAGGGCAAAAGAGTTGGCATTGTTTCTAAGATGAATGGCCTAACTCTATGCCTTATGTAAGCTGGGTATAAAGGGCTAAATCATGAAAGATTATGAACTATTGTCTGTTAAGTTGACTTGGGGATGGTGAGAGTACTTACCTTTGTGGTGTGACTGAGTGCGACTACTACTTAGTCTGAGGTTCAGTTTGACAGGTAGTTGCTTTAGAGGCTCGCCACGTGCTAGAGCGATAGGAGTTAGTTCAATTTCTGCATTTTCTAAGCGAACTTTATTTTACTTAGATAAATTCTTGCATTTTCTGGGATCTTTCGTTATATTTGGCTTTGTATAAATTTTGGTAAGCCACTTTCTCTACGGGAAGCGCTGCCAAAATTTCTACAAATCCAAGGAGTTAGTCAGATTTTGGTTTTTCAAAACTTCAACCTGTCTAAATCTTATACACGGCTTAGTAAAAATATGGGAAGTCCCCTTTTCTAAAGGGAGTGCTGCCCAAATTTTTGCTAATTCGGGGAGTTAGAGAAAATTTGAATTTGAAAGGTTGAAGATTATTTTTGTTTTCATATTTAGGCTGATATAAATTCTGAAAAGACACTTTTCCTACAGGAGGCGCAGCCAAAATTTTCTTAGTTTAGAGGAGATAGATTATATTTTGACAGGTGGCGACTCTGGTGATCCACTCTATATGGGGAGATTCTGCCATTGGTCTACCTTTCTTTGGGCACTGGCTTAGAGACAGACCTAGGCTTGGTTATCAGGAGAGTCTTGAGTGAGAATGTGTCATGGGGATTTGATCTCCATACATTGACGATTTAGCATGGACTTTGACCTGCCGTATGATACAGGTCTTCTTTGAACGTTCGATCCAGGATTTTGACTAGTTCCAGCTTGATCCTACGAGGATCATCTTCTGTTATCACTGATAACAGGTCGGTTGGTTGATCGTCGACTTGTCGACACACGACACAACTTTGTTTACATCTGTACCTCAACTTGATTGCCTTAGCACTGTGATTTGATATGTTTCTCTGAGGGTTTTAACCGAATTTTTTTTAAATGGCCCTTATAAAGAACCTATGAGACTTACGAAAAGTTGAACTATGACTGAGGCTTGAGTGTGTGAGGCGTGGTGTGAGTTACAGAGAAAAGCAAAGTTGACCACATTGGTGTATGGCAATGTGGCTATTATGTGTGTCTGTGTTTTATGCAGGTTAGTATTTTGGAGCTTGGTATATGGGCCATACCTTGGAGGCAGTGAGAATGACAACCATGTGTCCCACGATCTGCACACCTGATGGGTTTATGTTTCCCCCTTCTTTTGTTGTTTATCTCGAGTTCTGATTTGATATATGAGGGTTGGGATGTTTGTTCTTGATTGATTTTGCTTGTTAATTTTTATAGTTGGACGTTGTAGTCTGTGGCATCCGTCAAAGTCAAACCCCTTGACTTCTCTCCAGGCCCTAGAAGGTGGAGCTGGTCTCCAGGGCGATAAGAGACGATTGCCACCACAGGTATGAACCTATGTACAACCCACTCTTCGCAGGGTGCAGAAGAGGGTGTGGTTTTCAACCGCACTTGGTGGTTGTCCAGCRTCGAGAGATTAACCCTCAAGGCGCGTGTCAGCCGACACTTGAGTGTCGAACGCGACCCTCGAGATTAACGAGGATCGCATGAGTATGGGTACTACATAGTACGCCATCATTGTGACTGCTTGCATACGCTTGCATTGCGAGTCGACATAAGCTAGCCCTGCGTCCGCGTGGTTTTATACAAAGTCTCGCGCGAGACGCCTGTCCAATTTCCGCGTCGAAAAGTTATGGGATGACTACCGAGGGATTAGGAGCGTAGTCGTGTTGTTTGTGTTGTGTCGTTTCATGTATGTGTATGTGTATGTGTGTGTGTGTTTTTATTTTTATGTCCTTTATAGTGGTGCAGGGGTGCAGGGGTGGGGCAAGGCCAGAGGTGATTTCGAGGGGGCAGGGGTCCCCAACCCCGGCTCAGGCCCTGGGGATCCCCAGGTGACAACACAGGTAGTAGGTAGTCGTGGGCAGATTCTTGTGCAGCCTTCGTCATTTCCCCGATTAGTGGTTGCTGCTACAGGGCAGCCACAAGTGCAGCAGCATCTGCAACAGGGTTCGCCGCAGCTGCAGCAACAAGTGTCGTTGCAGCAACGAATGTCGCCGGAGCGGTCTGCTCCGTCAATTTCTCAAACAATGCAGCAGGCACAAGGTGTTGTACAGTCCATGCAGTGGACACCCAAGATACCCTTGATGAGTCCTAAACCCTTCTCTGGCGACAAGAAGAAGGAAGAGGACCTTGATGTCAGGGTGAGGACTATGCCTACTTATGTAAGGCATAAGCTCACAAGGACCGAGGAAGAAGTGATCATTGTTGCATCCTTTCTACAACCAGATGGTTAAACGGAGTAGTACAGCAACAGGGATACAGTCAGAAATTAGATGGTTGGGCACATGACCGGACATTGGAGTAGTTTGTACGGATGGTCTACAACAGGTGGCATGACACTCAAGGGGCTCAAAAGGCCACCAACTCGCTAGCTAGTCTAGGATCAAAGAGATACCGGACAGTTCGCAAGGTAACAAACGTCGTAGAGCGACTGATTGTAATCCCTGGCGTGCGGTACGAACCGCAGGTACTCCTCACAACTTATTTGCGATGTCTGCCTACATATGTCAATAATAAGTTGGTCAATGAGGCCTCCATACACGTACATAACTCCGCCTCGTTCAGCAAGAAAGCCCTAGACATAGAGGCTATGCTATGGAGTGCCCAGCAGGGACTGGTAAATGGGAGGAAGAAGAAGGTCCCTCGGGATTGGAGGAAAAAGGGCAATCTCATGTTTGTTGACCACGATGATCAAGCAAGTAAGATTGACGACTTCTCTGATCTTGGGAAAGAAACATAGATAGATGGGCTTGGGGAGACTTTTGATGGCGGAGTAGCCACGCCCATTAGAAAAAAGGGTAAGGGGGCCGGGAAACCGAAGGTAGGCCGGCCCAAGGGTCAAAGTGACCGAGGACCACCCATATGGGTGAAGCTTGGTCTAGAGTACGAGGTGTGGCGAGACCGTGTTGTGTGAGGCGCTCGCCTAAACTATGGCCAGTATGGGCACACCATGGCTAAGTGCAAGAGTAAGCAGGTCGCTAAGGAGGTCGCGTCCTCAATAGTGACGGTTGGATCTTCCAACTCTGGTGGTGCTTCTGCGAGCACTTCCCTGGGAAACACCTCGGGCCAGTAAGAGTGTTAGCCGCTCTTACTCGTGTTGAAGTGGTTACTTTACCTTCTCCATTTCAAACGATGGCCAAGGCTATTGACCCCATGATCGCCCTGCAGACAGATCTGGACAAATCGATGCTTTGTTCACTGCATACGTCTAAATCCTTAGACGAGTTAGAAACTGAGTGGTTAGAGGACCCTAGAGACTCCTAGGCGATGTTGAACAAAAGTCCAAAAGGTGAACACTTCGTCGTTGAAATCGATGTAGGAGGCTGAACGGTTGGCGCCTTCGCAGACATAGGTTTTACGTGAAACTTCATCAGCCGTGCTTGTGTAGATAGGTTGCGCTTAGGGAACCAAGTGCAGCGGCTTATCAGATTTGTAGCATCTACCTTAGCCAACAAGCACTCCATGATAGTAAAGGACTATGTCAAGGAAGTAGTATGCACCTTCTCCTATGGCGGAGGGGAACTGAGACAAAATCTCGAGTTGCCTTTTGACGTGTTGCTAGGCATGTACTACCCCGAGGTTGCGAAGCGACGAGGTGCCTTTCGACGTGTTGCTAGGCATGTACTACCTCGAGGTTGCTAAGCCCAGTTCGATTGGGATACGAAGATGATGATCTACATGTTGTCAGATGGAAGGACCGTTAGGCTATAAAAGTTCAAGGCTAGCAGACTAGTTGAAAACTATGGTTGCATGTGCGCGTCGTCTTTCTATAACTAGGAATGAATGTACCTAGCCTTTGTCTTTGAGAAAGGGGAGGTCATAAAATCACCCCCAAAGATAGCAGTCGTATTCATACCTATTTTAAGAGCCTAGGGATGTAGTAGAAAGGGAGATTGTCCATGTGATAGAAGTCGTCCTCGGTAAAAAAGGACCTAGAGGGCGGATCTATATGATGTCTCCTGTGGTGTTAGATGAGCTTCGCCGCCAACTCAAGGAGCTCACAGAGAAGGGCTGGATTCGGCCAAGTACGTCCCCATACTGTGTGCTCGTTTTATTTGTCCCAAAGAAAGGAGGAACACTAAGGTTGTGCATTGACTATAGGGGCCTCAATGCTATCATCGTTAAGAATGCGAAGGCCCTACCACGCACTAACGACCTCTTGGATAGAGTGCAGGGATGCTGGTACTTCACTAAGATAGACTTGAAGTCCAGATATCATCAGACTTTAGGACCAACACAAAACCGCCTTTCAAACCAGGTACGGTCCGTACAAGTTTGTGGTGATGCCTTTTGGCCTATGCAACGCTCCTTGGACGTTCCAGCACGCAATGAACTAGATCTTTCATGACTATGTAGACAAGTTTATCGTTGTGTACCTCGAAGATATCCTTATCTTTAGTAGGAATGCAGGGGAGCACATTGAGCACGTGAAAACAGTTCCAGGGCTCCTAAGACAGCACCAATACAAGGTTAACTTGGAGAAATGTGAATTTGGTCGCACCAAGATTTTGTATTTGGGTCATGAGATTTTGGCAGATGGATCGACGTCGGATGATGCCAAAGTGGCCAGCAACGTGACTGGCCCAGATGGCTGGCCTCAGGTGAGGTCATTCTTGGGGATGGCAGGCTACTACCGCCCGTTTATCAAGAATTATAGTACATTAGCCTCCCCTCTGACTGACCCCACGCACCTTGACACCCCATGAGAGTGGACCGAAGAGTGTGAAGCATCCTCCAAGACGTTGAAGTATGCTATGACGCACTATGAAGTCCTCAAAATTCCGGATCCTGAACAGCACTTTGTTGTGACCACAGACGCCAATCAATACAGCATAGGTGTGGTCCTTGCGCAAAACGAGGGGAAAAAGTTGAGGCTGATCGAGTGCTTGAGCAAAAAGATGTCATCTATAAAATTAGCTAAGCCCACGAATGAGCGTGAGCTCTATGCCCTCTATAGAGCGCTGGTCCATTGGAGGCACTACCTCCTAGGCAGATTCTTCTATGTGAGATCTGACAATGAGACGATGCGCTGGATTAAGACAACCCGTACTTTCCGACACACTCAAAAGGTGGATTGAAGTCATAGATATGTATGATTGCATGCTTGACCCTCTGAAGGGAGAGTACAACAAAGTGGCTGATGCACCATCGCATACGGCAGACTATCTGGGCGCACTAGTGACTAAGTTTGGGATTTTCAACGATGTAACTGGGTCTGGTGGAAGCCTATGGAGAGGACGTGGTCATGTCTGAGATCATCCGCAAATTGGAAGCTAAAGACAAGTCTACTTCCGATCAGTTTGTGCTGGTTGTCGGCTTGCTGTTCCAAGGCTGGGAATAAACGTTTGTGTTCCATGGGAATAAACGTTTGTGTTCCAAATAAAGAACCTTTGCGTAGTTCATTTTTAGGTGAGTGCCACGATGCAACCGGAAATTTCGACTATAAAAAGACAGAAGCAAAATTTATTGCAGCAATTTTGGTGCCCCACAATGATGGATGATGCAAAGAAGTATGTAGAAACTTGCCAGGTTTCTACGCAGGTACCGCATGGGCTTATTAAGCCCTTGCCCATCCCTGCTGGTCCAGGTCAAAAGTGTGCCATGGATTTGATGGATACCGTTGTGACCAGCAAGAGCGGTAAATGACACATCTGTGTCATTGTGGACAGGTTCACAAAGTATGCTAAACTAATCGCCTGACATAGCTAGGACTGACCACGTCATCAAGCTATTTATGGACAACTGGGGACGTGACTTCGGTCTCCCTAAGTCTATTGCGAGCAACAGGGATGCTTGATTCAATAGCGAACTGTGGCGAAGTACAGCCCAACAGATGGACACCCGCGTGCAGATGACATCAGGTAACCCCCCTTAGTCAAATGGCCAGGCCGAACAGATGAACTGGGTAGTGCACGCTTACTTCGGCATTATATTAAGTCAAGTCAGGATGACTGGGGTGATAAGTTACCTCTCATCGCCAGCCGGTACAATAACAGTGTGCACAACACTACCGGCATGACTCCCAACCAACTGCATCTTGGTTGGAAGCCCAGATCTGCACTTGACTTCCTGTTGCCTGAAAACCAGCCAACTGCAGCACCTGCTGTCAAGTACGAACATATGCTGCAGTAGGCTGTAGAGCACATCAAGAAAGCTCAAGATGTCATGGTTGCATTTGAGAACAGACACAGACGACTGTCTGCATTCCAGGTAGGTGAACGGGTCTGGGTAAAATCATCTGAATTGGGACAGGAGTTGGGAATCTCACGTAAACTGATGCCACAATACTTTGGACCTTGGGAAATTCTGGACATAGTAGGAGATCAACCCAATGGCCCATCATATATTCGCATCCCTGGTCACCTCAGCACACACCCTGTTTTCCACGCATCCAAGTTGGCACCTTTCGCTGAAACAGAACAGTTTCCCTCCAGGCGAATGCTGCCCCCAACCATGGACGGACAAGTGGACATTGACGACATTGTTGAACACACGCTGATGCCTGTGCCCAGGCCTGAGGCAGGGGACACCCTCCGAAACCGCAGATGCAGTACCTAGTGGGTTCAGACACCATACTAATCCTAAAGAA
>BFEA01000167.1:1483186-1495508 GCA_003427395.1 Chara braunii | reverse complement strand
AAGATACATTCCCGTAAGTGCCAGTGTGATCAGGGTTACAATCCTCTGAGGGAACACAGCTCGAGCAGATCACGGATTCAGATTGTCAGAGTCCAGAAAATGAAAACAAGAAAAAAAAAACGAAAACATGGATTCGGCCTTGAAAACGGCTGGGTATATCAGTGTTACAATCATCTGAGGAAACATTACTACAACAGATCACGGATTCCGCCCTGCCTCGTTGGCAGGGTACTCGTAACAAACAAATACAAAAGAAAAAAAGAAAACAACAAGTTTGAGAACGTGACCGTCTTTGTTGTAAGATGCATGCAAAACTGTGAGCACGGTCTCATAGACATCCCTGCACGACATCATTGCAGTACAAAGGCCCATTTTTTTTCCTTTCCCTTTCGTGCACAGGAAAAAAAAAAATACGACTTTTGGGACATTGCCGACACTCTGTCCGACCCCCGAAAACTTCGGCTACTGGCCAGCATCTCGTATTTTCCCAACACTAGGGAAGGTACTGGTGGTTTAATTCCTTTTTCGAATTTTTTTTATAATTCGCAAATACTTTAGGATTAATCAATTCTTTCTCAACATTTCTTTTTCCAAATTCGAAACTACATTTACTTCATTCTTTAAGGAAAAAAAAAATGAAAACACATTAGAATTAATTAAATTCCTTTTCGATATTTCTTTTTTTGAAATTCAAAAAGAATTTTAATTAATTCTTTCTTTGGGACTTGACGACATTTGGATTCAGGCATTGGGATTGAGACATTGAACGAGGAATTATTTGGCACCTATACCGAAGACTTGGTGATGACAACAATCCCATCTTCCCCCTCTTCTTCGTTTGATCCCCTCCTCTTCGTATGTGTATGGTCCGGACCTACCGCATTCTTCCTGTGTGTAGCGCAAGGCCCTTGACCCTTGCAACGATGATGATGTATGTTGAGTCTGCATTGCGACATTGATTGGGTTGATCATTGGTATCCTAGCATTCCGCTGCGCTGTCTTGTACTATGTGAGGGAGGTCGGTCCTTGTTTTGGTTTGCACCATTACGGTATGCAACACTTTGGTATCTCCTCCTCCTCTCACATGGGTGATGTATAACGGGATGCCGTGTCAATCCCGGTCAAGTCAGGACTTATATCTGAGTCTTCCACTGCACTACAAAGTGCTATTTTGTATGTATCAGGATGAACATTGCATTGTCCATTCAGTCCTTTTTATCACAATTGTGGATCCTTGGTTGTACATACATTGCCCAACTGGGCATGTATCATGAAGGGAGGAGAGAGAAATGTACCTGGTGTATACTGGAGGTTTGCATTGGTGCATGAACGTAGATAGGCTAGGTAGGCTGAGTAGTGTAGGTTGAGCGTTGGGCGCCAACGAGTAGGAGCAACATTGGATACTATGTTGGTGTGCCCAGAGAGCGTCAACATTGACATTCGAGTTCATTGTACAACTCTTACTTGGATGGTATCTTGGTGTATTGTGCTCTTTGCTTGGTACATGACTATCTAGACTACTTCGTGATTTTGCAATTTAGATTTCTGTCAATCGCTCTCGCTCATATTCCTTGCAATTTGCTATCGGAGTTGGTTCGATATCACCGATCACCAGTGCTGGCAACTTTCTTACTTGGTCCACTGATCAAGCTTCCACGTAGTGAGGATACATTGGCACTGACTTGGTTAGCCACTCCCGGGTAGAGGGGAGCATAGCTGGAAGGTTGCGGCGACAACGGATGTATGTGGAATGATGAGAGCATGCTGACATGGCATTTTGGTTAAGGAGGCACTCCATTGCATTGTGTGTGGTATCGAGGCTATGACCGGTCATGAAAATGCACGTCGGCTCAATTGGTGAGAAACTTGTGGTTGGGGGCAGCTATCTTCAGGTCCGTTGTTCCCTTACCTTATCTTCCCATCTCAATTTCTTCTTACAGTGAGGAAGAGAGTTTGACTTGAGTGACCTCTTCTGGTAAAGGAGTCGTGAGCACTCTACCTTGAGATTCAACATTCTTCCTGGTCGTGCATCTGGCAGGAGAGGGCGGTGCCTCTGAAGGGCCCTGGTCGAAGCAAGGGACATGGTCACCATGCCAACCCATGGGAGTAGAGCACGCATGCTTTGCTGCTTTGTCCTTTGAGCTCTTGCTGCATTGTAGACGGAGGGGGCTGGCCAGTCCAATGCGAGACGCGTAACAGACCATCTATAAAGAACCTCTGGCTAGGATCTGACACTTGGTTGTGATCGTCATCCTGTTTGTGACGTTAAATAATTCCTGAGGACTTTGGGGGTTGTCCTTCATTTGCCTCTTGATCAGCCACGTTGGCAGAGTAAGGCTCGCTGCACGCGAGGGTAAAAAAAGCGTATAGGCGGAATAGTTGGACTGGTACCCGCCTAGACCTAGCCTAGACCCGGCTACTTGGACTGGTACCCGCCTAGACCTAGCCTAGACCCGGCTACTTGGACTGGTACCCGCCTAGACCTAGCCTAGACCTAGCCTAGACCTAGCCTAGACCCGACGCATCTACCTCTAACCGGCACACCTGCTACTTGAGTGTTTCCCACTGCTTCCAAGTGTCATGGGCCTCTTTCCCCACCACTTGAGTGTTTTCCCCGCTGCAATCCTAAATGTCACGGCCACAGGTAAGTACCTACCCTTTCGGCCCAATGACCGAACAAGTGCCCTTGCGGGTCACACACACACACAAGTCGATAAGCACTCAAACATACATGCAGACCAACAAGCGTGCACACACACAGACTTAGAGAACTCAGTAGCAAGCGGGGAACTCAGCAAGGCATTCAATCCATGAGCAAAACTCAAAAATTAGTTGTGTGTTTCAGTTCGTGTTTGGTCAGGTCATTACACTACCCCCCCTTAAGAGAGAGGTCCCTTCGAGCGAGTAACTCAATTTTGAGTCCCCGACAAACGCATCGTAAGCAAACAAAGCAAAGAGATTTCGAGAGTACTCTGTAGCAGTGAGCTTGGCAGAGATTTTAGATACAACACTAGAGGCGATTTGTCGCTCGTAGGCTTTAACAACGCGAGGTGCGCTGCGCAGCAATTCCTTCTTGGAGATCCAGTAGAGATCGTCCAATGGGTGATACATAAAATGAACCTGGTACTGTCTGTTACGTCCCTTCCCTACGTGTTGTTCGATTCTATCGATCTCATAACCACCATTGATTGCACAAGGAATCATGTCTTCACGATACTCGACTGACTTAGCATCACGGTGTATACACAGTTTTGATGCATGAACGACGGGGTATGTGTGCAGATGAGAAGGCACAACAACTGTGTATGACGGGCCGAACCCATCCTTGCCAATCACATCTAGAACTTCCTACGGCCCGTAATAGAGCGGGAGAAGTTTGTGTGACACTCCCTCTTCTTTTGAGAATTCAAACATCTTGTCCCAGACATAACTTCCCACTTTAATATCTGAAGGTTGGCGTTTTTTGTTCGCATGATGGATCATTGAGTGTTGTCGCTTGGTCATTGTTGAAATGGCAACTTTGAGCAAGCGATCACACTTGGCACTAAAGCCAGGCCTGCCGGGCGTTAAACCAGCTGGCTGTTCAGAGAATAAGTAGGAGAGTGGATTACGAATCTGCCAACTATAATGCAGCCTATTCGGCGTCGTGCCGGTGGAAGAATGGATGGAGTTGTTGTACAACCCCTTGACTGAATACAACTCTTCATCCCACGTTTCCTAATCCGAAATGATTAAAGCGCAAGGAAGTTGGAACACAATCTGGTTGATCTCCTCAGCCAAACCATTGGCTTCAGGATGTCGTCTAGATGTCTTGCATAGTCTGAGGCCAGGGAGTTGGGACATGAAGTCCTTCCATTCAATACTTATGAAGCGCGGGTCTCGTTCACTCACAAGAGTTTTCGAGGTTTTGAACAGCAGAATGTACTTCTGTTCGAACTCACGGATCACAACTTTAGTTGGGGCATGAGATGGCAAGGGAGGAATTTAGAAAAGCGATCAACAACATGTTTGTGAAGTTGATAGAGACAGACTCCCCGGGACCATCCGGAATGGGAAGAGGTGTAAGTAGCCCCATGGTCTTTTGTCTGGATGGTTTGATCCGTTGATAGACTTGACACTCGGCCACAAACTCTTTGGCAAATCCTTTTATACCAGGCCATTCAAATTGTCTCAATATGTTTCCGTACGTTTTCGCCATGCCCGAAGTGTCCACTCCGGCCGTGAGCCAAGTCCAAAAAGTGTGTGCAGAGAGGCTCATGGTTGTGTAAAAACAAACGGACATTATTTCCATAGCGTCAGAATACCAGTTCTCCATATTCGTGAAAATCACGCTGACTGATGGGGTCAACCCGCAATTGCTTAACGATTGGACTAAGGTCCGTATCCTTGGCAGTGTGCTCTACGATCTCCTCCTTCAGTTTCTTCCTGAGGTCATAGGAGTTCACAAGGTAAGTCATGTACTCGGGGTGGCGAGACAATGCATCAGCAACTCAATTATAAGAGCCCTTTTTGTGTTTTAGTTCAAAATAAAAAATGTCGATCTCATAGAACCAGCGAGTTAATGTAGGGGACAAGGTGGTTTGTTCTTTGACCCACTTCAAAGTCTCGTGTTCTGAGAACACTTTGAAGTGGCGTCCCAATAGATAATGCTTCCAGTGGTCCAAAGCCATACGCAAAGCATAGAGCTCGCGCATGTAGGTGGAAGTAGCTACCTTTTTGTTGGGCATGCGTTTGTTGTAATACTCGAGCGGTCGCAAATTATCGCAGTCATCTAGTTGCAGCAATGCGCCAATCCCATACTAGGTCGCATCTGTATTAACTACGAATGTTAGTTTGGAATCTGCAATGCGGAGTACAGGGTAACTTACCAAGGCCTCTTTCAAGGTTTAAAATGCGGTCTCACATGTTGCATCCCACGTGTAAGATACGTTCTTACTTGTTAATCGGAACAACTAGCACGCAACAATAGAGAATCGGGGCACAAACTTCCGATAGTATGATGCAAGACCAAGAAACGAACGCAATTCGTGGATGTTTGCGGGTTCAGTCCAGTCACGTATGACCTCAACCTTGGTTGCCTCGGGCTCTAGAGCTGCAACAGACAATCGATGCCCAAGATAGATGATGCTATCCCTCCCAAACTCAGGTTTCTCTAAGGTGAGATGGCGTTGCGTTTTTTTAAGGATGGTAAACACTTCCTCAAGGTGCTTTATGTGTTTTTCGATGGATTTGCTCAAGATCAAAATATCATTAAGATACACCACCACAAACTGATCAATATGTTCGCGGAGGCCCTTGTCCATAAGGCTTTGAAAGGTGGTCGGTGCGTTCGTCAGACCGAAGGCCATTACGGTAAATTCGTAAAGCTCATCGCGTGTTTTGAACAGTCTTGTGTTGGTCCGCATGATCGACTTCAATCTAGTGGTACCCAGATTTGAGGTCGATCTTGGAGAAGACCTTTCACCCACCTGCAGCATCAAGCAAATCATCTCTGTGTGGCAATGGGTATGCATTATTTCTCGTGATGCGGTTTAGACCGTGATAATCAATACACATGCGGAGTTTGTCTCTTTTCTTTGGGATAAACAAAACACGTGCACCAAATTCAAATTCGCTAGGTTTAATCAATCCCTTGTCGATCATCTCATCGATTTGTTTTCGGAGTTCCTCCAACTCGCTAGATTCCATTCGGTATACACAGCCCTTTGGAGGAACAACACCTTCGACCAACTTGATCGTGTGTCGGACCGATCGCGTGGGAACTCCACGTGGTTCGGCCAAAACTTCCGAAAATCGGTCGAGCAGGTTTTGAATGCTTGTTGGGACCGGTGGGGGCCGGAGGATCGGCAAAAGGATCACCTAGATCAAGTCGCAGATTACGAATAGAGGCGACCAAATATGAAGTAGAGTCATTTGGACTAGGGGTAGGTAGAGAAGTAGAAGTGCTAGAAGTAGATTCATTAGATAAAGCAGTACTAGTACTAGCCAAGGACTTTGTGTTTGCGCCACTTCTTGCAGAACTGCATAGCATTGAGAAAAGTCACTAGGAACTCGTGCTTCTCATCCAAGAGGACGGGAAGCTCGTCCCCTTGAATATCTTTGACCATGAAAAGTGGCTCCTTCCACTTGGTCCATTCGCATTGGAACTGCAGTCAGCCCAAGCCAAGGACTACGTCGAACGAACACTTCTCAAGGACATAGAAGTTCAATGCGTGGGTGACTGTCTTGTCCTTGTCAAAGGTAGTGCGCACACCTTTGACTGCATGCATATATGTGCCTACTAAAGTCCAGCTAGGGTTCTTCAAAGCCACTTGCTTCATCCCCAAGCCCATTTTTTGTATCTCGTGCGGTGGCATGAAATTAGTCGTAGCACCACAATCAATTAAGACACGGAGATATCGATGGTTTATGAGAAGTCTGGAGAAGATTAACTTCACTGTCCCTTGAGCACGCTGATGTTTCATCTCAGCGCAATGCTCCAAGTGATAGTGAAAGTCGACCGTCTTAGACTCCTCCGAAGGCTCAACATACAAAGCATGACAAACTTTAGCCTTAGAATCAGCAGGCGATGGGGCTTCATGAGAGGATTGCTGATCTGCATTAGGTTCAACCTCCCTTGCCGTACAGGATGTTGATGTCAACTCTGCGCCCGATTCTCGTTTCCTTACAGCCTATAACAATCTTGTACTTTGTGGTTGGGTTTCAGGCAATGCAGACATAACCCTTTCTTAAGCCTAATCGTCCAATCATTTTCAGTCATCTTGACGTCAACCCAAGGTTTGGTGGTTACATCCTCCGGTTTCGCCGAGATTTTGAGTCCCTTGGGAAGTTGGACAAAAGTTCTTCCCTGAATTCCTATTTGGCCCCTTTGTATTGGCAGTCTTTTTAAAAGGCAGTAAGATTTTCTTCTTGGTGATTTGCATCACACTCATGGGCTGACGAGGAACAGGTATCAGCGTCATGTTCTTGGTCGTCACCAAGAATCGGGCCATCAGTATAGGCCTCCTCTTCAGCCTCCAACAGGTCATGCACAACAAAACAGTTGCTGCCTCAAAACCGCCTGCTGCCCATGGGCTTTTTGATGCCTGTTGTGGAAACGAGGTCTACCGCCTCGAGACGGACAATGTCGTTCATTAAGGTGAAGCAGTCAGTGTATCCAATGAAGTCCCTGCCTAGGCGATTTGTAAAGGTAGTGGGAATCGCTCACTACCTTTAAGTAAGATTGGTCATTCATTTCTAATCCCGGGGTGGCAACATCTTGCTAAGGTAGGTTTGAAGCCTTTTCATGGAGCTCGACCACTTGCTGCGCTTGATATTGTCAAGTTCGCTCCTTGCTCTTGCAACAGCATGTGGATCCATATATTATTTAATCAAGAGTTCCTCGAGGGTGGCAACCGGAGATATATTGTTTAATCAAGAGTTCCTCGAGCGTGGCAACGGGAGTGGCTTTAAGCCACTGTGTCAAATCTATCTTTAGGACTCCAGCTTGCATAGCCTGGACTTCTATGAAGCCTCGTACAACGGGCTCGACATTCATTCCCATGATCACGGACTGCGTCTCTGAACGAGTTCCCAGAACCTCAAAGTAAGCCCTCATGGAGCTGATCCAGGATTCAACGTCTTCCTTGTCGTCATACTTAGACGGTATCTACAATGTCTTTCGATCCACATAGGAATCAGCGTAACTGGGACCAGCACCTGTTGGTTCTGATTTTGGGGCTGTAGCAGTTGCATGATTTCCTTCATTGTCGCTTGTTATAGCAACAACGGAATCTGCACGTGCTGCAGGTCCCGAAGGGTTTGCCATCACACTCAAAGAAGAAGAAGAAGTAGAAGTAGATATGGTATAAGGGGCAAGAGTAGTTTCAATAGCAGCTCCAAAACCAGGGGGTAGAGGAAGAGGGTTGGCCACTAGGGCCCGACGCAGTGCAGCAACTGCCAACATCAAGTCACGGTACTTGCTGGTCATATCATGCAAATCCTCCTAAAGTTTTTGTAATGTTGCGAGGACTTCAGAAAGCTAAGCGGTATGATCCTCAAGGCCCCAAGCTTGAACGATAGCGTTGAGGATAGGCTGCAGTTCTTCCCCACATTGTTCTTTGCTCAGCGAGGGAACAATTTCTAAGATGGACAACTGACTTTTCAACAACAACTCCTTCCTCTCTTTCTCTAACTTCTGTCCTCTTTTAAGAGCACCCTCTAAGAGTATCTGTAGATACGCATTCAACAGGATCTGCCATTGCGTCAAGGTTAGCTGTCGCTGGGCCATTTTCGGACCGTTACTGATGACAGGTGGGTTAGAGAGATGCCAACCAACAAAGCACTCTATCAGACTCTCGAGGGGTACACTCCCCTTTTTGCTTAGACGAACGCTCCATTTCCCAGTCCTTATCCTCCCCAGACCGTCACTTTCCTACTCTTCCTTTTCTCTTTTTCTCTTTTCTTTCTCTTCCCTTTCCCACGGGCATTGAAAATGAACTCAAAGAAAGAAACAAATTGAAAATCTCAAAGAAGAGAAGGTAGAACTCCTAGCTGGAGCGACATTACATTTGGACTAGAGAACATCAAACAAATAAAAAAAGTTCAAAAACAATTTCACTTGAGAGGTTTGATCCAGCGACTCCATCTGATCAGACTGCATACGAGGCCAATTTGACCAGCTCCATGACCATACAGCAAATCAAACAACGAGTAACTATATGCAACAATGGAGAATTGAGTGGTGTATAAGGTGCGAGCCAAGCCACGGACGGTGCAACAGAAGCATGTGAAACGTCTCAATCGAGATCCCCTCGGCAGCGGGTGTCCTAACAAGAAAGTCCATGCGCACGGTCCCAATGTGCAGACTTATCATACAAATGCGACTAGTGTAGTCTTAGGTAGAACAATGTTTGTGAGTCCCATGGCCACCTACATTGTTGTCTACTAGATCCTTGGAACCTTTCACTTGGTCACCATCTAGCTCCTCTAAGGACTCAGACAAACCTCATGAATAGAGCTTCATGTGGTCCAGATGTGCCGGCGGGGTGACTAAGGAGTCAGTAACCTTGGCCGTCTTTTGAGATGGTAAGGGATTCCACCACCTCAACAAAAGCAGAAGCGGCTACTACTTCTGCAGGCCAGATGTGCTTCCCAAGGAAGTGCTCGCAGTGCTTCCTTGGGTTGGGGGTGCCTCACACCTGTTCAGGCTGCATCCCCGTGGTGCCCAAGTGGACTCGACCCTTCGCCTTGGTTTGGCCATTCATGCCATACACTTTGCTGGTGCCCATTACAAGTCGGTCTATCCGCACATCCAAGACCCTCTCATCCTCATAGACAGAGTAGGACCTCTCCCTTGACTCCTAGATTGGTTGCCCTTCCGCATACCAGTCGCTCCGCACACCAGTCGCCTCAGCCTAACTACAAACGGCCAACAGTCCTCCCTCTGGTTTCATGGCCGCCTACTCGCTCTGTCTGTACCCCAGTATCGTCCTTCCGTCGATCCTAGGGTGGCTTCTTCTTCCTCCTATCATCCAAGCCCTCACTCGTGTTACCTAGCTCGGCCTCGTAGTCCAAGCCTTAACTGTTTAGGAAAAGAAGAATCGTATGTAGCCTAGTTGGACTCACTTCCTACTCCAGTAGGTAAACATCTAATGTGAGAAGCGAAGCGAACAGGGTTATCGTGCAGCGCCCCGACAGCACAACTAGTTGGAGAACTTATGAGTAGCAAGTCGTACCTAACGGCATTCTTGTCTCATCTCTTCCCTTGACAATAGAAACTGATCAAGACACCTGGCCATTGCCCAAGAATCAAGATCAAGGTTGTGCCCATCGCCCTGTGCTTACCCATCCAACTACCTTGCTACAACAACGTTTTCTCCCTTGTTTAGAGGCGTCTCTGGCTGTGGACCAACCACTTGTGCCTGTTGCACCGGTGACTGAACCGGCGGAACAGGTTGCCTAACATGCTGCACAAGCCGCTGGCCCGGCTGCCGCACTGTAGTTACAGCAGTTGATATGGGGACAAATGACACGGATCCTGGAGTCTGCAACTACTACGTACTGATGAACCGCCTCCTGGAATATGTCGTACTGAGGTCAACGAGACCTCTCATAGGTAGCAATAACACGGACGCACAGGTCACCGCTGGAGGAACTACAACGGGTTGCGCAGGGCTCACCGCAGGCTTGGGGCCGCTCTGCGCAGCCAAAATTTAATCCTGGTCAGCTATCAATGTGGCCAGCACTCCCTAATACACGGTCTGTACTTCATTCATACTGACTGGACCGAAGTGCCCGCTCATTAGGGGCTTCCACATCCAAAGTTTCTACCCTATTTAGTTCTACCTCCCTCACCTCTAGTCCATGCCTTTTTCTTCTAGCTCTGTCTCGTCTATCCTCGACCTCCTATACCTGACATTGTAACTCTGTGCGAAGGGGATCCATTTCTCTAATCTCAACGTCCTCCACTGACAAGGGTTGTTGCTGGCGGTCTTGCACGCCAACCGACTGACTAGTGAAAGACTTTGATATGCCCTGACTAACACCTATCAAAGAGGCCTGGGAAGAGAACTGGGACATTGCAGAAACGGTCGTTTTTGCTGCCTCGGCCTTGGCTCTAACATACGCTGCTGCTACAACTACCATCACTGCGTTGGCTGCTGCCACCCGTATCTTTTGCGAGACCCTACTCTCCTCAGCTGCTCTCTGTTGTCTTCTTTCCTCCCCTGGTCCTTAACACCAAGCAAGTGGTCGGCCGACAAAGTGTCTGTCCACGGGCAATCCTTCCCTCATCCTAGTCTATGTGTCTCAACCTCACTGTCATCTTCACCCCAAAGCTACACGTGGTATGCATTCTGAAATAGTGTCCTCAATGGGACCTACCGCAGCGTGGCACCCAACCGCTTAACAAATAAAATTAATTATACGGTCCAGATTTATCAGGAAGCCGTCAAGCGGTAACAGCAGATAGTTTCAGACCCCTGCAAACAATTCTACTCTTACTTTTGACTAGTCTGAAACAGATGCTTGCTGCAAGAATAGACAAGTAGTCTATTTGCAACAGGTTGTTAGCTGTTAGCACTCCGTCACAGCTAACTAATCAAAAATAAAAATAAAACCGTTTGTTGAAATGCATGCTGAATGGACATATTACAATATTGAACAATCGAGCAATTACTGGAATCTTCACTCCCCCTATATCCCTCTTGAGTAGTCACTTTGTGTCGGCGTCCTGTAGCTCCGGTTCAAACGGCGTCTCTAAAGGCGTGCAATCGGCCCAACCCTGTGGCCCAAGTCAGTACCAGACCGGCCAGCCCCGTCCATACTATTTTTATACTCCCGTACAGCGTGAGTCGTATATCCCCGCCAGAGTCTCTTTATAGAAGGTTCGGTACGCGTCTCTCCCTCATAGGGCTGGCCTGCCCAACATGACCTCTACAGCGCAGCAAACAGACCAAAGGACAAGCGGCAAAGCACGCGTGTAATAGTCCCAGTAGGTTGGCATGGTGACCGTGATCCGAGTGCTTCATCAAGTGCCCTTCAGAGGCAACGCCCGTCTCCCACCAGCTTGCTCCCTAGGAAGAATGTTGACTCTCAAGGTTGAGCGCTCGCGACACCTCACAATGAGAGGACTTTCAAGACAAGACTCGCTTCCTCACGGTAAGAAGCAACAACGAGGGTAGATAAGGTAAGGAGCAACGTACCTCATAATGCTGGCCCCAACCACAAATTTCTCACCAGTAACATGTCGTGCATTTATGATGACCAGTCCATGCCTCGGCACAACCCACAATGCAATGCAGTTCCACCTCGGCTTAAATTGCCACGTCAGCAAGCTCTCACCATCCAATGTGCACCCCTCTGTAACCGCATAGCCTTCCAGGCGCGCCCTCATGACTTAGGGCTGCCTATACACCAACGCACAAGCATTATCACGGCCCCGTCATTTCCCAATGAAGCACCAAACGACTATTGCGAAGGAACCAGCGGAGTGGTTCAAACTTGCTCTGATACCAAATTGCAAGGAAAATGAGAGAGCAAAATGACAGAAATCCAGAATGCAAAATCATATTGAAAGTCAAAAAGTCCAACGCTGCCCAGAATGCAGAAATGCGCTGATATTGCACCAATGGAGAACCTAAGCACCGAATCCGAATGTCAATGAGACCATACTCTCACGACCACCAACTTACACATCCAGAGCCCTTCCTCCTTACTTGGCGCTCAACGCCCAGACTACATTCACACAGCTACTCCCAGCCTACGAACGGACAATGCAACCTGTTGACGTCCGCAGCAACAACCGAAGTACATGAAGATGTCGGCCCATGCAGACTATCAC
>BFEA01000167.1:1468318-1482853 GCA_003427395.1 Chara braunii | reverse complement strand
AGCCTACGAATTGACAATGCCTGTTGACATCAGCAGCAACAACCGAAGTACATGAAGATGTCAGCCCATGCAGACTATCACCAAGACCAGGCATGTGCCCTCACGTCATCATCCTCGTCTCTCTCTCTCTCATTCTTCCTTGTCTCTCACCCACGTCTTCTTCCCCATGCACGAAGACCACCACCACCTCCACTGGCTGTCCAAGCCAAGCCCTGGCTATGTAGGGCTGGCTATGGCGCTGCCCTCAGCAGCACCCTGGCTTCTTCCAGCGCCCGCGCGCACTGCCTGGCAACTAGCGCTAGCTCACAATGCACAGCTCACGAGCGCACGCTCAAGCAGCGCTGCCGCATGCACTGCCTAGTGCCCGAATGAATCCACCAGTGGCGAGCTCTTTCCTTTATGGAAAGTGCTCGCCTAGTTTGCTGTCTGGCTGGGCCTCGTGTGTTTCCAGTAGCTTCCGATCGAGCCAAAGTGTCTGCGCCCTGGCCCATTCAGACAGTGGCCTAGGCATGCCCAACCACCCAAGAGTAAAGGTGAGGTTCTCCCTGCTTTGCCTGTGCTGCTGGAAGAGCCTAGAAGGCTCATGAATTATTTCTGATTCTCAAGAGTATGGAGGAGGTAACCAACTGGCGCATGGCAAGTGTCTGGCGCCCACCAAACTTCGCCAAAATTGACGAACTCAGGCCATATTGAAATTCAGGGGCCCACCTTCACTTAGGGCGGGCTCATGCTTGCTGAAAGTGCCCTAAAGGAGCATGCCGAGGAGCTAACTCGTTTCATGGTCTCGTCCTAGATCCATGCCCACATGGGGATTCCAACAGGCTCTGCTTGGGCCCCTCAGCCTGGTCTCATAGCCCTGTAAACAGGCACTGGCACATATTTGCAGGCCCGCCTCCATTTAGGCAGGCACGGCTCTTTCAGACACTGTCGAGGGTCTAAATCCTCGCACGGCAAGCACTCGGAGCCTGGAGGGCTTCCTGGACATGCCTAACTGCACGAGGCCCAGGCCAGTATCTGAAACTGAGCCTGGACGCAGACACTTTGAGCCAAACTGAAGCTACTGGGCCCCTACAAGCCAGGCCAAGAACAGCCAGCGGCAGGGCACACTTTCCATATAGGAAAGTGAGAGCCCAGGGGAACGGCATTCTGGCCTGACTGGGCAATGAGGCCACCGCTGCTCCACTAGCACATGAGCAGCTGCGCTATGCTGTGGGCCAGACGAGCGCACGGGCGCTGTGGTCAGAGGGGCACTGCTGAGGCAGCGGGTGCACGGCGGCCATAGCCGGGCTGCCGGTGATGGTGGTCTTTGGGTAGGAGGCGCATGCAGTCCATCACTCTCGCTCATATTACTTGAACCTCAGTTGATCATCAATTAACAACTCAGAAATGTATGAGTAACCCGGCACTTGGAAACATCAATTGCTTGATCGATTAATGACTAAGTAAACGTATGAGTAACCCATCACTTGGTTACATTGTTACAACACTATGGCCCTTCTTGCCCTCAAGAAACACCACCATTCTCTGTATTGTGAGTTTCCTGCATTCCTATTGGTCTCATTTCACTGAACTTTTGCATTATCCTTAAATATGGAGCACAGTGTTCTCATCACTTGGGAACTGCTTTTCCCTGTCGCTGATGTACCGCATGACCGTTCTCCACTTCAGATAATATACATGGACTGTGCAACACCACCAGCTCCTTTTCTTCCAGAATGCTTAAGCAACCACGAATGATGTGAATCAACTGGGTAAGAGTTTTCCAAATGTCAACCAATCAGCTGACAAGTCACCTTCATATGTCAGCTGACATGATGCCACCGTATCCCAGAAAGGTCTTGATGCAGCAGGTGGTCTTCACCCCAATAAAACGGACGGTCATTATAGCTTTAATTTAGGGCAACATTTGGTCTAGGTACAGCGATGACCTTGCGTTCTATTCGGGTGAAAACAGAAAATGGGCCAAACAATCATTCATCATCAGTTTCAAGAAACAAGCGGAGAAATCTGAAAAGTAAGAAAAGAAAACTGAAACATAATAGAACACTACTATTCTCTTTACGATTGCTTTAGAAGGAAAGGCAAAAGGAAAGGGTCCCACACTGCTTTGTTCGTGAATATAAGCCCCGAACTAACCAACTAAGGCATTAATAAATCAATTGAATCAGTCAAATGAACGCACCATTCCCGCGGTCCCTCCCCATTTAGGGCCCAGATTAACAGCATGATCCCTTCAAATCCTGCTCCTCCTTCCGTCCGGGGAACTGTCCTCTCTTCCTTCAGCAACAGAGCTCGAGAACTGCAGCATCATGAGGAACTAGGCTCAAAGTTTCTCTGAGAATCGCTAAAGACTGATCTGCTGCCCATAAGGAAACACTTACTTTCACCTTGGGCTGACAGAGCGCCCATTCTTCATCCACATGGAACAGTTCAATATTTCTCTGAGAACTGCTCAGGACTGATCAAGGACACACACACACAGCCTCACGTGTATTCCAATCACGGGATCAAAGCAGCTAACCAGTAATCGCTGCTCTAGGCACCATTCGGTCTGAGAAGGAACATCCAGCCAGCTGCACTCCATCTTCTCGTGCAAAGGACCACAACACCCCACATAATTGTCGTATAGCCATGTAACCCAGTGCGTATTCCCTGCAGTTCGGTGCACAAATAGGAATACCTTAAAGATAAAATGAGGCCCGCTGTTAAGCTGCCAAACCCATCTTTGAGCTGGCGTGCTTGCTGTCTGTGTCCCCTGATTCGATCACTTGTGCCTCAAGCACAGCTACACGCCAATTCCACCACCTCTTCTTCGCTGCAGAGGGAAGTGCTCATCATCATCATTCACAACCGTCCACTCAGTGCACACTCGACCATCCAGTCAGCAAGGGAACATCACCACAGACTGCTCACAGCGCATTGCTGCTCGCTATCTGTTTAACCAATCACAAAACAAATCCCATCCAAAATCAGCACCATAACTTTCTGCTCTTCGTTAATGACCTAATACTGTGTCTGATAATCAGAGCATATGAACGAATGGAAACGGCTTGCCCTTTGTGGTAAACGATCCCTGGTCTTGTGCACACATCCTCCCCAAAATCAAACGGTACTCTTGATCCCTACAGTCATGCGTGCATTCATCACCATCGCCAAACACACATACACACATGAGTTTGTGAAAGTCTAAAGAAACAGTCTGTCACAGTCATTCTTTTTTTGTGGAGTTGTGTACAGCGAACATGACAACACACCCACCGCAGTTGTGCGTGAGTGTGTGTCGCTGTGCACATACGAAAGCTGATTGTGTGTGTGTGTGTGAGAGAGAGAGCTGATCGTGTATGTGTGTGCGTGTGTGAGAACACTTTGTTTTTTTTTTGTTTCTTTTTTTTGTGTGTGAGAGAGAGAGAGAGAGAGGAACTGCAATTTGCAGGGGTATTGATGATATGATTAGAATGACAAGGTGGGGTAGTCTGTCCATGCAATGATGTTGGAGATCAGTTCGTGCATTTCCGAAAATCATGTCGAGTTCTTTCTCCCTTAGTGGAAAGGGACGGACAGGGAGGGGGCGAGGGGGCAAAAATCGTGGAAAGGGTTTTCTTGATCGTGGATTCTCGTTGCAAAGAGGTTGCTTTGCCTATCCACGGTTGGGGGGGGGTCAGTCGTGTGGAACAAGCATCACTGCTATGGTATCGTACGTGATATCTATGGTAGGTGAAATGTTCTTTTTCGCCCACCTGTCAATTGTCAGTGTTCTCCGTTGTCCTGTCTCGTAATCTCTCCATCATCATTGCCCACTGATCCAGGTACCTTATCCAGGTATTGTGTCTTTCTCGTAATAGGTCCATGAGCGTGCTGGTGTTGTGACCAAGCAGATCCTTATCCAGGTACGGTTTGTGAATCTTCCTCATGGCTCTGGGATGGTATTAGGTACTGTAATCAGTCTATGAGTGTGACGGTGTCATGACCACTCACGATACGGTCATGAAGAAGACTGAAAGGTTGGGGTAGCACTGATTAAGAAACTGTCATCTTGCTAACAGACGTTATTAGCGCGAGTGCTCATACGTACATTTTACAGAAAATGATGGCATTTGTACAAGTACGTTGCTGGAGGCACTGTGAAGATGATATAGGACAGTCGTTGATGAGACTATGCGACAATGATGATCAAGAATGATGGCCATGAAGATAATGTCAGCAACAATGGGCGTGTACCTCTCATGCGTGGATGCCTCTTTTCTTGTCTCAGGGCATGGTCGCTCTAGGACTTGCCTGTATGCATCTGACTGCAGTTCCGGCCCCTCCAGGATGTATCTGACTGCCATTAGGTCCACAAAAGAGCTGAAAAACTCCTAAAGTGAGTATGATGTCCGGGTGGGTGGCGAAGAGAGAATGTGCATATCCTGGCTGCTGCTGCGTCTCCCGTTAGTCTCTTGCCGTTTCTTGGAATTTCTATGCGCAAGTGTGCCTTGGTTTCAATCAATGCCTGTACCCTTTGTGTTGCCGTGAAGTTCAGACTCAGAAAGCCTGTTGCTGCTGTGGTCATGTGGACAATATGATGTCGGAATGCTATTGGGTTGGGGAGGCGATATACGTTGGCGCGCAGTGCGAGGGACACTGGTCCTGCTGTGATACTCTCAATGGTCCTCGCAACCATGAGGATCATGATGGCGATGGTGTCACTGATGGCCTTGTTAATGACAATGAGGAGGAAAACCCGATGCACAAGGGTTTTAAGGTGGAGTAGTTGGAGGGGGATCACTCTAGGGATCAAGAAGTCGCTTGGTTTATCGGTGATACACAGCGAAAGAGGACGGACAACCGCTCCAGGAACCACAGAGTTGTCCTGTATGATGATGTAGATGGCCACAATTATTATCATAATTGATTGATACCTTAAAAGGTGGCCCCACAAAACCTGCTGCCACAGCAAAATTCCTTTTATTTGTCACCATGTTTCTCAGGGCATCCTCACACCCTTTATCCACTTCTCTATGGACGGTCAGGTGCGTCCAGGCAGAGTCAAAAACGCACATGGTGATATATATCCAGGAAAGTCCTAGTGTGAGTTTGCGCTCAGACGTTTCAGATGCTTGCATGCTTCTGCTGCAATACACGTTTTCTCGCATGCGCCATTCGCGCACACACACGCGCACATCTTCTTTTTCCCCTTCCTTTTTTGGGTGGCCGGATGGACGGCGGATCAGAACAGATAGTAGAGTTGACCTTAGCAAAACGGCCTCGGTCCATTACTCTGCCATTCGACATGTACCTGGACTGATGAGATAAATTTTGACTGATCGAACATTTCGAGTGTACTCGAACCATTACCAGCTCCAAATACATTTAGAATGTAGAAAACTGTGCAGTGGGGCGATGCCCAAAAGGCCGAGAAAGCTTTTTGTGTTATGATCCTGGCCAATTTCGAAGTACAAACTCATGATAAAGCACACTGTCGTCCAATTACCTAGACTGATCAGATACATTCCAACTGATCGAACATTTTGAGTGTACTGGAACCATTACCAGCTCCAAATACATTTAGAATGTACAAAACTGTGCGGTGGGGCGATGCCCAAAAGGCCGAGAAAGCTTTTTGTGTTATGATCCTGGCCAATTTCAAAGTACAAACTCGTGAGAAAGCACAACGCCGTCCAAATGCAAAAAGAAATGAATGAACTTGAGACAAGAGAGAGGCAAAGAAAGAAGAAGAAAGAAAGAAGAAGAAAGAAAGAAGAAGAGAGAAGGAAGAAGAAGAAGATGTACACCAGCAAAGACCAATGATAATTCCCTTCTTCTCGCCAACCACTCTACTCCTCCTTCTCTCCTCCCCTCTTATTCAAACAATAAATAATAATAATAATGTTGAATGGCTTAACCAGAATCAATGTCCAAATCCCTCTTCTACTGCAGGCTTGTGAGGTCCACCAAAGCCATGGCCACCCTTCTCCTTCCTCTTCAGGAAGGCCGAGACTATAGCCGACTGCTAGGGCCTTGCCCTGATGTGCAAAAGACAACTCAAAGCAGCTATGGCTGCTCTAGCTCAGGCCGCCATGCCTGACTCTGCCTCGAAGCTTCTTGGTGTAGCTCTACCCCAACTGGGGCCTTCCAGATGCAGCGCCCACCAAGGTGACGAAGATGGCGTGCGTCCACCATAGCCAGGTAAGTACCTCTGGCGCTCTCCCTTCCTAGTCCTTGGCTTCCTCCTCCTCTAGTCCATGCTCCTCCGCCATAGACGAGGTGGGGAGTTGGGTGCTCCTTCCTCCCCAGCAGTGCTGCTCCGGCCAGCGCCCCAAGCAGTGTGTCGCCAAACTTGCACACCGAAGAATGAGGAGGAGCCTTGCTCCTCCTGGAGATATAGCAGCCTGCTTGCCTCTTCGGCGGCCTGGAAGCAACTGGTACCTCCTCCCATTCGGAGGGAAACATCATTGCAGACTCTGATATTGTTTCACAGTTTTGAAAAGCAAAATTCGTCAAAAACAGTTTCGCGAAAACAAGCCTCTAGCGAGGCCTGTAAATGAATGGGAGAATTCACTTGAAAAGTCAACAGTGTTTTGAACTTCTGTTGCATTTGTTGACATAAGACTCCTTGCACGGTTTGTTTGCAATTTGGTGCGCAGCGTGTAATCACATCCTTTACACATGATTCTCCAATCATTTGCGTAATCCCAGGTGAGAAGAGAGCATGAAATTTATGAACAAATTTGCTGGAGCGGAACTATCTACTTTATTAGAACAAAGAATTACAAATTATTACACCAAATTACAAGTGGATGAAATCAGTCGAGTGGTTTCGGTAGGAGATGGAATTGCACAGGCCCTAGACTCAGACTGGTTGGACTAGCACCCGCCAGACCTAGCCTACAACTACTGGGCGTCTAAAAATGCCAACTTTTGTCTTCTTCTGCACGGTCTCGACTACCCAGCTCATCTACCTCTACTTGGTGTGGTATCGGCCAACCTGCTAGAGTGATTTCCCCGTTGCAACCCTCAATGTCACGGCCACAGGTAAGTACCAGCCCTTCAGGCATTCCGTACTACCCTTGTGGGTCACACACACTCAAATTGGCAAGCACTCGGACAGGCATTCAGACCAACAAGCCCGCACACACACGGACTTAGAAAACTCAGCAACAAGCGGGAAACTCAGCAAAAAGCATACATTCCATTGGCAAAACTCATAAATCAGTTGTACGTCTCAGTCCGTGTTTGGCAGGTCCTTACAATTGAGCAGTTTTTTCACCTAGGTGGTTCGCGCACGTAATTGAGGGCGTACTCACACTAGCACTACCTTCAATGTGTATGGCCGCATTTACGGCCGGACCTGGATGTATCTGACCGCATTTTGTCCAAAATAATCCAAATGTGGATAAGAAACTGCCAAGCTAAACAGGACGAGTCGTAGTACTCACCACATGCACAAAGGACAAAAAATATGGCGATGTGTCTTTCATTGTTCTAGCGGAAGATTCATTCTCCATTTCCACATTTGGTGGAGCAAGGCCCATGGCCCATTCTCACACACCCGCCACAACAGGTAAGGCATTCACGAAACCATACCCACGAACCCATGACCACCTGTGTTTTGGGAAGAGGTCCCTCTAGCAAAGTGGATTGGATTTTACGCTGAATCTGGACGTTTCCGTGGATTGGGGCAGAAAATCGAGTTTGATTTGTTTTTCTGCATCTATCGAAAAACCATCCACATTCAGATGTTAAATCCAGTCCTCCTTTCGCTAATGCGACCTCGCCTTTATTGCCGCTATTTTACGAGAACTGCTTTGTTGTCATATTCATTGCCGCAGTGTTAATCGGCAGGCCATGCTCAATAGTCCGCGATGCTTAATTGCACGCCATGCATAATTGTCGGCCATGCTTAATTGCTCGCCCCGTTGATTGCGCGCCATGTTAATTGCACGCCATGTTCAATTGGCTGGCTATGCCTAGTTGCGCGCCATGCTTAATCGCGCCCCACGTTTGCGGGTGATTTGTTGTGAACATAGACTTATGCCCAGTTTCATGTCACACAGCAGGATCATCAGTTCCGGAACGTGATCACTGACAAGAAACGACTCGCACATGGAGATATGGCGGGAATCCATCCATCGCTAGAAGCTTGGCGCGTGCCAACTTAGACATTGAATGCCAACCAATCAGGTCATGAAGATTTAGAAAAGAAAGAAAATCAGGTCACGAAGTGAGAACTCCGCCATTCTGTTTTTCCATAAGAGACGCACAAAACGTCAGCTCCTCTCCATAGCCAGCGAGTCAGTGAGCCAGCCCGTCACCGCCAAGCTTCTGGTGATGGATGGAATTTTCCGCCAAGATTCACCCTTTCAACTCGACGCAGCAACCGGACTGTATGGATTCCCGTCGATGCACGAACAACAAAAAGAAGAGTACCCATTCCCGCCGATGCACAATAACGGGCTGTTGCCCGCCTCCAATTAAACACAATACATTAACGGGCACTCCAGGCAATTACGCAGTTCCAGCAATTCAACGTGTAGACTGTGCCGTCCCCCAATTAAAAAGACGACCACCCGACAGCAATTACTTACTAATTGAAAGGTACAGGATGAATAACGGACTGTGTTCATCCTCTGTGACGTGGTCGTCGTTTAAATGGCATCCTCTACCTTTTCCTTCCACGCAATTCATTAACCCATAGAAGATGCACAACAACGTTGGCACTCAAATGGTGACGATGGGCTAAGAGACATGCATAACCTTGTAAGTAGATGGCGGATGACGCACAACAGATGGTCCTTGACATTACACAGGGTGAGGATAATCCATAATTGTTTCTTACAAAGGAAAGGAATCGCTTTTTCCTCTCGCCCTCAGTCCCACAAAGATAGACGGTGCGCAAAGAGACATGTATAACCAAGTGGGTAGGTGGGGTGCCATTAGGACTATTTTCGAGGTCCCAATTGGGGTGCCATTCGGGTGCCGTTGTTTTTTTTTCGTAGTTCATGTGCCTCTAGACTCGATAATATCTAGAGAGAGAAAGAACAAAGTCCATCCCTCACACATGGTTTCAATTCAATCACCTGAGATGAAGATAAAGTCCAAACAGCATCCACGAGGTTCTAAGTATGAGCATCGTAATCTCGCAATGTGCTGGAAAACCTCAGAAGGTATAACGTTCGAAGTCCTTCGCTAAAAGATTTCTAAGCGAACTATCCCCATACATTGGGTTGGGGGATGGTGCACAAGGGATGGTCCAACCAATTACACATGGTTACAGACCTCGGCTGTGAAAAGAATCCAGTCCTTTCCTAAGAAGGAAATAGATTGACTTTTCCCCTGCGCTCCCATTTCCGCGAAAAGATTCCTACCTCGTCTGTTCCAGTCTCCAATCCGCTCAGGCACCGAACCTAGACGTGCTTGTCGCAGAGATGCAGAACAGCAAACCATCGTGATTTTCAGCACCTTTCCACAAACATGTACAGGTTCCAACGTATCGCGATTTTCAACCCCTCTCCACAAACATGTCCAGATTCCAACGTTAAATTCACTCCTTGCTGGTGGGACCACGCCCCCTGTCATTATTACACCCCACACTACCGTCTTCCGCATACACAACGCAACCTGATCATCAACTTACCAATCCGTAACTAATCAAGATACGAAAGAGCCAAGCAATTCACTCAATTTGCATGACCAGTTCACCTCTCTCTCTCTCTCTCTCTCTCTCTCTCTCTCTCTCTCTCTCTCTCTCTCTCTCTCTCAATATATATTCGGTCTATCCGTCATTTCAGGAGTGCTTCATGAACATGAAAGTGTTGACGATCATCGACACTTTCCACAGAATGGTAACAAACATGAACGATTTGTCCGCCGTATTGAAATTATATTGCACAGAGCTTAAATTGTTGGAATACCCGTGGACGACAAAACGTTTGGCAATTCTAGCCTTCATCAGGAACTGTACAGACAACACAGTGCGAAAAATGTCTTCTTCAAATTTCTGAACAAGGAAGACACAACGAATTGGTGAAGTAAAGAAAATAACACAAAAACAATGACAGAACGAATATGGAAAGATAAAACAGTAAACTAATGAAACACAAATATGGTGACGGGGGCCTCTATCTCGGAATATAAAAACCTTGTCGAATTTCGAATGAGAAAGCCGAGTACGAATTTCCAAAAGTTTGAATATAAGGTCATACGAAAAAAAATAAGCAGTCAAAAAGGAAATTCAACAGGAGGTTCTCCAAAAATTGTCGGGACCTGTGGGTCCTGAAACAAGTCCTGACCCTTGAGAGATGGTATACGACAGAATTGTGCACATCAGAGAAAACTGGAGGCAAGAGAGATAGGAAGGATGGAAAGCTAAGGCATAAGTGTCGGCGCCTAGGGGCCTCGAGAATGCTCTGGGCCGCCGAAACCACTGGCTAAGAAAAGATTAGTAGAATAGCAAGCGGCAAAGGGCCACAAGAGAATAGTAAAGTCGGTCCTCCTCCCCGAAAAGAAGGACCGTCGCGAAAAATAATACCCTGGGCTACGCGCCGCATGAAGAAAGAAGTCAAGAAAGTCAAGAAAATAGTATTGGGGCACCGACACATGAGAATGTAGTGCGGGGCCAAGAGGGTCACCGAAGTGTGGCATAAGAAGGGCCAAAGGGCCATGAGCCAAGTAAAAGGGTGCGGCGGACCACAAGAGAGAGTTGAAAACCATTATAAAAAAAAAAACCTTGACGGCCACAAGACGCTAGAAGAGAAGGACCATAGCATGAAGGACGTCCTCGGCAACTGACGGGAGCCCAAAGAATAAAAGGCCGAGGTCGAAAAGACCGGTGCGCGTGGGACATGGAAAGAGACTAGAAATGGGGCGGGAAACACCAAGAGAGACCGGGACACCGTGAGGAAAAGTGTCAGGGACCATAGGGGACTCAGTTAAAATAATGGTATTTTGGGCCAAGTACCGGTGGGACCACCGGCAGGACAAGTGTCAACGGGACTACAGGCGGGACAAGTATCTTGTGATGTCCCAAGGGAAAGTTGTGGAAAACCATTAGAAACATATGTCCAAAGCAAAATGTGCCATCAAGATTAAGATCTAAACGGCCAAGAATATCAATTGGGAGGACCAAAAGGAAAAAAGAAAGCAAAAAAAAGCAAGGGAAAAGGCATGGCAGCAATCTGAAATATCTCGGATTAGCCACCTTGAAGAAAATGGAGCCTAGAGAGGCTCCATGTGAAAAATAGGCCCCCGGGAGAAAATCCGAGTAGAAGGGGCCGCAGTTTGAAAGAAAGAGAGGCAAAAGGAGGCTCCCATGGGCATGAGGGAGCCACAGTTGCAGTCCGAGAATAAACAGACTGCACCTTGGGCATAGGAAGGGCCAAAACTAAGAGGAAGGGTCTAGAAAAGGCCTCGACAGCTAGTTGACACTTGGCATGCTAGAAAAGAAAGAAAAAGAAAAGAAAAAGGTGGGAGAATAAGACAAGAGGATTTAGAGGAGTGAGTGAGTTCGCCGTCAGTAGGGATTGGCACAAGTAGGGACCGACAAGTGTTCAAAAATGGAAGGAAAAGGGGAGGGGAAAAAAAAAAAAAAAAAAAAAAAAAAAAAAAAAAAAAAAAAAAAAAAAAAAAAAAAAAAAGAGAAAAGGACTCTAACGGTAAAAAACGGTCACTTGGGGAGATACATTCGTAACAAGATACATCCTGGGATATGACGGTTGCAAAGTATATTGATTTTCTTTTGATTTCGCATAGAAAATCAAGAAAAATCAAAGCCTCATGCAACCGAGGTACAACGGATTGCATGGGGGAGAGGAAACACATGTTTTCGGTGCATCAGGAGCCAGTATTGAGTTCGGATGCATATGGAAGTTGGCCATTTGATTTCGTTCCAGTTTGGGGCAAGTTGTGGGGTCATAGGGCTAGGGAAAAGACCACCATAGCAGTCCGAGAAATAACGAACTGCATGGGGGTGCCTAGGCCAAAAGAAAAACAGCCTTGGCACACCCAAGACATTAGAAAATAAATGTTTTGGGCTTGGGCAAATGGAGACGGTAAATCGTCGCCGCAAGATGGTAGATCTCGTGGCCAAGAATATTCATGGCACTTGAGGACCATGAGAGGGAGGGATTGGAACTGTCGGGGACAAGGGAGCCTCAAATAAAAACGGGACGTCACCGGGACTGATGTCGGGAACTAAATGGGCCCAAATAAAAATAGTTGAAAACTGGGACATGCGCCTGTGAGACCACCGTCAGGACTAGAAAATGGAACCGGCATGGAAGAGTGGTGGAGACTTGACTTGTCCCAAGGGAGCCATGAGCTAGCAAAAGAGAAGGAATGTGCAAGCAAGTGGCGTCGTCAAGATCAAGATTTTGACGGTGGAAAATATTAGCCACTATGGGTGCAAAACTGAATAAGCCAATGGCGAGGGTAATAAGGAGGCAAAAGGAGAAGAAAAGGAGGAAGGAGGAACTGCCCAACAGTCCGAGATATCTCGGACTACCAAGGCATAAGAAAATAGAGCCCCAAGAGGCTTTATGCAAAAAATAAGCTACCAAAAAAAAATCGGAACAAAAGGAGGCTCAAAAATGAAAAAACGGAGGCAAACGGGAGCCCCCATGAGTATGGGGGCTTTATTATTGCAATCCGAGATGCAACGGTCAACTGCAGGTCATGAAGCTCACCATGAGTGAGGATCTAAGGCCTAGAAGGAGGTTGCACAGCTGCTTGACACTTGGCACAGCAGAAAAAAAAAAAAAAAAAAAAAATTGAAAGAAAAAGGAGGAAGAATGAGACAAAGGGGGAAAAAAGAGTGGAGGAAAATGTGTCGGTCAGTTGGGACTGGCACAGATTGGTGGAGGGCAATCCGGATTGCAGAGAGCAATATCTGAATTAAAAATGGCAAAAATAGAAGAAAATACAAAAAGGAGTTTGTTGTTTTTTTTGTGGTTATGGGTCTAAAATCAGATCTCACGGAGGAGAGCATATGGTCAGTTTTTGTGGGGCCAGCTCAAACGGCCAACTCCGAAATGAGTTGGCAGCCCAAAATGGAAAGAAACAAAAGAGGGAAAAAAAGGAAACTGTGTATTTGGCCCAAAAAGAGGGCCAGATGCACCAAAAATTGAAAAAGTGAGCCTACGGGCTCAAGATTGTAGCAAGGACCACTTGGGGGTAGCTCGGAATATTGTTGGTCTTGGATCTCGGCCAGATCCAAGGCTGAGATGACACCGAGACATGGGGAAATATCTCGGTCTACCGAAAATGGGGTAGAATCAACAAAAACAAAAATAAAAACCCACAAGGTTTTTTTCTTTCAACCACTCGGACTGCATGTACTTGCCCAAACTGAGGCCTAGGTACCCCAGGAGAGGCCTAGTGGTGAAAATTGGCCATGGGGGTACCTCGGTTCACTTGGAGGCACATCGGGAGGCCCATGGATTGGCCGGTGCACCAACTTCAGCCTACATAAACCGAGGGAGCACCACCACACTCACATTTGCATGAGTGCCCATGCTGCCCAAGTGAGCTCATAGGAGCACTCTACTCACTTGGAGTGAGAGGAGGGGAACCGCTGAAAGAGGCTTAAGAAACCCATTTAACCCTCCTAGAGGGGAGGACTCCCTAGCCTTGAAGGTGGGGACCCGCCATAGCTTGAAGGAGAGTGACAAAGGAGGGAGATGAGGGTTTGAGGAAGGAGAGAGTCATAGCTAGGTGGAACCTGTGCAAGGGAGGAAGCAGCTTCATCAAGACTGGGCTTCAACACCAAGAGAGTATAGGAGAGGTGAGTGAGAACAAGGAGGTGTTCCTCTTCCTCTTCTTCTCCCGCTTTTTCTTCTACTTCTTCTACTTCTCTCTCCTCTCTCCTCATTTCCTTTCTCCCTCTATGGCTTAAGCTTCCTACATACAGGGAAGAGATAGAAAGTAGCTCCTCGATTAGTAGTGTCTCCATAATGGTCATTTCCCTCCCTGGCAAATCGCCACTTTGTGTCATGTGATTTCTAGCTTGAGAGTGAGTTTTACTCACTCTCACCTCAAGATCTCTCTCTATCTCCACTTGGGGGTAGATCGTTACTTTAGTTTTCACCCATGTTAGTACTTTGGTGATCCTTGCCTCTTGCATTGTCCATTTCTCCACCTTGTGATGATCCGATTCAATGTCGGTTGCTTCCATGAGTCCCATGCAGATGTTTGAGTTAGTCTCACTCACATGCATGGCTCATCTGCAGGACTCATCTCTCACAGAAGGAAGATTCATTCCAAGCTTGTTGCATCCATGAGTGGCAAGCATGTGTTTTAGCAAGTCTCACTCACATGCTTCACTCTTTCTTCACTTGGTGATATGCCGGTTCTATCTCAGTTGCTTTCTTCATAGCCTCATATGTATGTTTGCTCTAGTCTCACTTGTGCAGTTCACTCTTTCTTCACTTGGTCATGTGCCGATTCCATCCTAGTTGCTTCCTTAGCTTCACATGTGTGTATGCTCTAGTCTCACTTGTGCAGTTCACTCTTTCTTCACTTGGTGATGTGCCGGTTTTATCCTAGTTGCTTCCATAGCCTCAC
>BFEA01000167.1:1453100-1468088 GCA_003427395.1 Chara braunii | reverse complement strand
TGATGTGTCGGTTCTATCCTAGTTGCTTCCATAGCCTCATATGTACATTTGCGCTAGTCTCACTTGTGCAGTTCAGTCTTTCTTCACTTGGTGATGTGTCGATGTTATCCTAGTTGCTTCCATAGCCTCACACGTATGTATGATGTAGTCTAACTTGTGCAGTTCAATCTTTCTTCACTTGGTGATATGCCGGTTCCATCCTAGTTGCTTACATAGCCTCACATGTATGTTTGCTCTAGTCGCACTTGTGGCGTTGACTCTTTCTTCACTTGGTGATGTGTCAGTTCTATCCTAGTTTCCATGGCCTCACATGTATGTTTGCTCTAGTTCACTTGTGCAGTTCACTCTTTCTTCACTTGGTGATGCGTCGGTTCTATCCTAGTTGCTTCCATAGCCTCGCATGTATGTTTGCTCTTGTCTCACTTGTGCAGTTCATTCTTTCTTCACTTGGTGATGTGTCGATTCAATTTTAGTTGCCTCCATGGATCCACATGTATGTTTGCTTTAAGTCACTCTTGTGTAGTTCGTCTTTCTTCTACTTGGTGATGTGCCGATTCAATCCTAGTTGCCACCATAACTTCACATGCATGTTTGCTCTAGTCACACTTGTGCAACCCATCTTTCTTCCACTTGGCGATGTGTCGGTTCAGTCCTACTTGCTTCCATAACCTCGGATGTATGTTTGCTGAAGTCACACATGTGCTTTCACTCAGCAAGATCCCGGCCCACCCATTCGATGCTCTCCCTTGCTGCCTAAGCATGAAGGGTGTTGCCTTTGCAGCAGTCCGCCCCCCCGTGCTCTATTTGAACCCCGCTCCCCCCCCAACCCCCCGCTCTAATCGAACACGGTAAGAAGAAGGTAGGTAGGAGGTTGATACTGCTGCTACTACTATCGATAATGTTGTTGTTGTTAGTAAGGAAGGGATTGTTTGCTATTGTTGTTAATGCCTCGCCAGGCTGGGCTGCTACTGCTGCTGCTGAGAAAACGTTAGCTGGTCTCCCAGAGCAAAGGCCGGTTCGTGTCTCTTATACACATCTAGATGTGTATAAGAGACAGGGTTGATACTGCTGCTACTACTATCGATAATGTTGTTGTTGTTAGTAAGGAAGGGATTGTTTGCTATTGTTGTTAATGCCTCGCCAGGCTGGGCTGCTACTGCTGCTGCTGAGAAAACGTTAGCTGGTCTCCCAGAGCAAAGGCCGGTTCGGAAGAGGCTAAGGCGTCGGGGCGGCCCGGGGGCACTGGTGGCCAACACCGCCAAAAAAGGGGAATGGGGGTTGTGACTTCACATACCCCATATCCTAGGCATAGATAGATGACCTGCAAAATCGGCAGGCCATCTGAGTCCATTTTCTTGCAAAAACGAAAAATGGACTTCCCCGAACTGTTCACTTAGAGCTCGGACAATGCACGAAAAAGGCAAGTAGGGGCAAACGGCAACGGAATGAAACCAAACTTTATGGAGGTCTTCCATAGAGTATAAACAAAGGGTTCACCGAGTTATGTGGGCATCCGACACCGTTTTGGCCACCAAACGCAGGACTGAATTTATCGGTTCCCCCGCCTTCAGGAAAATCGACAGAAATTTGCAAAATCTGCGTTTTCCACAAAAATTTGTGTTTTCGGCGAAATATGTGTGCTCTGCAAATCTGTGCACTCTGCAAATTTTGTACTTTCTGTGTCTGTGCAAAACTGGTTGATGTAGGACTGGGTTTTCTGATGGTCCGGACCCCGAGGCAACTCTAGGAAGGCGGGGCCCCCACTTGAGGGAATAGGGGGGTTGTCGGCCCTCCTCCACTTCATCTTCCCCCTCCATCTTCCACATCCATCCACCATAGCCAGCCACCTCTCATCACGTTCCACCTCCTTCTTCACCCATCCACCATAGCCATTCACCCCACTTCATATTCCTCCTCCATCCCTTCCACCATAGCCAACCACCCCATCTTCATCTTCCTCCTCCATCACCTGTACCCATCCACTATAACCAGCCGCCTCCCATCGCCTTTCACCTCCTTCTTCACCCATCCACCATAGTCATTCACCCCACTTTATCTTCCTCCTCCATCCCCTTCACCCATCCACCATAGCCAACCGCCCCACTTCATCTTCCTCCTCCATCACCTTCACCTATCCACCATAGTCAGCCGCCATCTCCCTCGTCCATCCACCATAGTCAACCACCTCCCACCATTTGCCATTGTCGACCACCTCACACCTCCTCCCTCCTCCATCTCCTTTACCCAWCCACCATAGCCAACCACCTCGCTTCTTCTTCCTCCCCCATTTCCTTCACCCATCCGCCATGGCCAACCACTTCACACTCTCCTCCTCCTCCGACTCCTTGACCGGACTACGCCCCATCCAAGGTAATGTGGAGTGGTGACACTTAGAAGGGAAGGCCTAAAGCAGGACGGTAGGTTAAGTAGGGATAAGATGTGATCAGGCGTAGGACGTCTCTCTCTCTCTCTCTCTCTCTCTCTCTCTCTCTCTCTATATATATATATATATATATATATATATATATATATATATATCCCCCCTTTGGTTCTCGTTCCTCTACCTCCTCCATAACCTAAGTATAAATCCTTTCCCTTTCCTTTTGGCATGCAACTAACCTCTCCCGCTCACGTGTTACATTGTGAGGGGATGAACGGTGAAAGGAAGTTTGACCTCACTTGGTGGAGAAAGAGGGCAAGGGGAGGATTGTCGGTCCCTTGTGCCACCAAGAAGGAAAAAGGGGAACACTTGAGAACGGTGAGCGTAAAACGTTGTGAGATCGGAAGTGGACTAGACAAAAAAGGTCTAAAGAGAGATATTGTTAATTAAAAGAAAGGTCAGTCGACTCAACCAAAACCCCGACTGCATGACTAAAGTACATGGATGGATTGACTGGGCAAAAGAAAGGAAATGGAAGGAAGTCAGAGGTAAAGAAAAAAATTAGGCATGTGGGAAGGGCTATGTGTTGACCCCAATGGGAGATTGTATCGGTCTTTGCATTTGCATTTGATTGTGCAGGTGAGTAGCATTGGGATGTCTTGAGCGGGACTGGGCCGCGTAGGCCGAGCGGCAAAGGAACTGGGAAAGGGCAAAGGGCCAAGAGGCCCTTAGTGTAAACTCTACCTATGAATGGGGCCTATATGCATGAGACCTTGAGTACAGAATGAGAGATGAGTGAAGTCTTGAGTGGTTGGAACGTGACGTAGCCCTTTGTATATGGATGGTGGCCCCGAAAAGACTAAGGGGGCAGGCACCGAAGCCATGAATGGAAAGTTTTGATCGCCAAAGTACATAGGGGCAAAGGGGAAGACGGCACCGCCGCACCCCGATGATGACATAGGACAGTTGCGTTAGGGAAATGGTGCGTGGCCTAAGGATGACGCTTAGCCTACGCACAAAAGAAGAGAAATTTTCGAACGACCCCTGGACTGCTTGAGTATTGGAAGGAGCAATTGCCTGCGAACACAACTAAGAATCAAGGAAATTTATGCTTGCGAAAAGATCAGCGAGACTACCACCCGACGTGAGGGTTGAGCTACATCCCCAATGTCAAAGCTCTCTCGCACGATGCCCACCCCCATCCATCTCAAAGCACTACGTGGGGGTGACCCTGTGACGAATGGCCCGCGCCCTGAGCATGAGTGTGGGCAGGTCGAGCCAAAGGGGACCCACAGTGGGGTCGACACATGCTCGAAAGTCTAACGGGGTTTGGCCCTACAACGTACCGACCAAAAAAAATACAATCGATCTCTGAACTCGGAAGTTGAACCGGTACAACACTCGGATATTCGTAAAAGCATTGCAAACAAGGACAAAAAAGCAAAGTCCAAATTCTGAAACCCAAATTGTGTAATAATAATAAAATTTACAAACGAGAACAAAGGATGGAATTGAAGGATACCTAAAAGCGTTACCGGGTTCCTTCATGGGATATGAAGACGCATAACATTTTTGAAAATGAACTTGTTAGCATATCACGACCAGAAGAGCATCAAGATGATTGATATCAGCAACAACGACGATGATGTTACAAGTGACGTAAAGACACAGAGGATTTTTTCGGAGGAAGAATGTTTTTTCGACATATCGCGACTACAGGAATATCTGGACGGTGGGAATTCAGCAACGAGACGATGACACGATGATGAGAGGAGACTGCAGGGACTAGGGTTCAGTCGGACGGGGAAGTATTTAAACCAAAGGGTATATATATTGATGATAATGGTTGAAAGGATTACCTGAGCAAAGAGGTAGAAGGGTAATCGTGACTGTTTTGGCCGCATGCCATGGACAGGATGTGTATTCTGTGAATAAAGTCTCGCACGTGTTGTCCAATATTGCAAGCATGTATCTCAAGGCAAGGTGCTTCGAACTTGCGGGAAGCACCCGTGAAGATCAGCACTGACTTCAGGTTGGTAGACATCTCTTGTTACGTTTAGGTTCAGTCGGTTTTGGCATCATCGTACTAACCGGTGGTTCGGTGGTTGCAGCTACGCGAATACATGGAGTCGTTTTGAATGGCCATTTAGTTGCGTATTGACAGGACCATATACTCACGATTGGAGATTCGTTTTGTATTTTCTTCTTATGCGTTTCTATTTGGTCGAATTTATATCATGTTTTTATTAGTTGGAGATTATGCGTACATACTCCTTCATTTCATGTCTAGTGTATTTTGTTCTCTGTTTTCATCTTCTCCTACACATCATCCAATCCGTTTTCACTCGTGACGTTTTGTGGAGGAACCACACCCAAGGTACCAAATACTTCGGGGAGGATGGCGCGGTCGTGCTCATCGTCGGCAAGACGGAGGCACAGACACTCATCATCATCATCAGCAGCGTCGCAAGGAAGGAAGTGAATTAAACGGGGGACATCCAGGACACTACGAGACCACCAACGCATATCAAGATCGACATCAGTAAGGAGGAAACGAGCTGAATCCGACTCACCAAGAAGATTCAGTCGACAACAATGGGAACAAAGGCAACATGATTTTCCTCCACCTGGTAACAGAGCGTGGTTTACTTCTGACCTTAAGGAGGAGATATTTGCACTACGAAGGGAAGTGGAAAAGATGAAGAAGACCATCGAGCAATTGACAATAAACTTAGCGGAGAGCAAGAAGTGCGCACAAGCAGAAAAAACGAGAATACGGGTAAGAAGAAAGCAGGAGCAGCGAAGGAGAAGACAACAAAACCACTGACATTAGTGGAACACAAGGTAATGATCGACAAAGCTTTGGAGACAGCACTACCAAGAAGAAAGGTGGGCGAAACAAGTAAGGTTGGAAATGCAAAGACAGGAACCGGTGGAGCAGACATAGCTGCCGCAAAGTCGAGAAGATGGTGTCGGAAGTATGAAGAGATGTCATTGAAATCAAGTTGATGAAATACGATCTTGCCACTGTCAAAGGTGCCTTGAAGAAAAACGAACCAACCAGATCCTACACACCACATGCATCATCCACAGTTAATCCAAACCACTTTCAAGAGTCTATGATGACTGGCGCACCAGCATTAGTACATGTGAGCATGAGTGCACTAAGTCGACCACCGGTACCACATCCGGCGCGCCGTAGGACGAAGATCAGACGACCAAGCAGAGCAGCAAAGGTGAAGAGGAACATCAATTTTGGATTCGAACCATTAACAGATACACTTCTTCTGAGGGTTCACTACACGAACCTGCAAAAGCTCTGCAAGACTCACGGCATCAAGTACAAAGATAAACCGCAGGCTATGGCTGCCCTGTTCAAAGTGTCCAGACTCGTAACACACGAAGGGAGGGACTTCGTTCATGAGTCCGAATTCGAAACAGGGATCTACCCGGAGGACATCAAACAGGATGCCTCAAGCTATGAAGACAACGAAGAAGAAGACTCAGACTCCAGCGACGAGGGTGACGACTCATCACCTACATCATCCAGTGACCAAAACACCTCGGGAAGGTAAAATGGACAGAGTCGACGTAGGGTCTCACGAATGAGCTGAAGTGGATGCATATACATCGTATAGCATCAAGTATAGAGTTACTTGTAAATATTGGGCAAATGAAAAATTGCTCCGAGAGTAATAGACTATACAGATTGCTTTTTATATCACTATCAATTGACAGTAGTATTCCATGGGCAGGATCATTTGTGGACTTATGGACAGCTCAGTATACACGAGTAGACACACTGCTAGACGCGAATCACTATGCATTTGTACTCACTTCACCATGGAGTGGTCACTTTTACATAGGAAAGACAGGGCGGCAACCGGATAATAGGTGGTGTGATCATGTCAACCTAGCTCGAAAGATTGGGAAGGGTGTACAATGCAAGCTATACAACTGGCTACGGAAATTTGGCTAGCATAAGTACATACTCGTACCAGTATGGACGAGGGTGAAGTCCGAAGTAGCCTCAATGGAAGAGGCTCTCATTAGCAAACTAAATCCATACATGAACACGCGTGGAAAGAAAAGGAAGCAACGTAAGAAGAGAAATCAAAGAAGAGGAAAGAGATCCGGAAGAAGTGCAGTTAATCAAAATATGCCTGTGATGTTTAAATCCATGAGATCCACACACACAATGAAGTTGACCCAGATTTTGCAACCTAAAGCAATAATACAAAGTACAGAAGGCAAATATATGAGAAATGGAAGGTAATAAAACGAACATTCGCGTCTACCATAATTGAAGTAGGAGTACCATATATGCTCAAGCAATGTAGAAGTCCACTGGAAAGTGGATGTACATTCCGAGTGATAAAGTCAATATACACAGGGTCGTCGTCAAATAAACACAGGAACACATTGATTAACCATCTAAGAGCCCCATGCAAATTCGAAACACAACATCGAATGCTATATTTGGAAGCATAGAGAATCCCAACCCGGCGAAAGATTTGATATCACGCATGACAGTAATGTTTAAAAAATAAAAAATAGTCGGTGAAATCTTGCATAATCACAGATAAGTCATGGAAACATTGCCTGCTTGTGAATGTGCAATGAGTTACCTTCCAAAGATAGAATCAATGTATCGTGTCGATTAAGTCACACTGAACAAAACGAACTAATATGGAATGCACTGAACGTACCTTACATGAATGCACGAATAGGAAAAAAGATGGTGCATAGAGTCATAGTGCAGACCCAAAATGAACTCATATGGAATGCAAAGAACGNAGACCCAAAATGAACTCATATGGAATGCAAAGAACGTACCTTACATGAATGCACGAATAGGAAAAAAGATGGTGCATAGAGTCATAGTGCAGACCATATCCAGCATACCACCAAAAATAAGAGTTCCACAAGGAATACATCTGGATTTGTCCCATTGTGTGATCTCGAACATCAATGATAAACAGCACCTTGATACCTTTGAAGTGTGGCAGATAAAGAACAAATTGAAGGGATATATATTATCACCGATGGACAGAAATCTCGATGAAACATGTATTGAATGCCCAAGGATATGGTTTGAAAAACCAGATCCGTCTTCTTAGAATCTGCACACTACGAGGTCATCCAACAGACCGAATGTGAGATTCTCCAACAAGCAAAGCATACATATCATGCATGTGGACTTGGGAAAGTGGCGAAGAGGGATGATGATGGGTCATACGAAAATGCGTACATAGTACCAAAAAACAAACATGTTTCCAGAAGACTCCCAATTGTGCCAACCCTCACGCCAAGCATCAAAAATCTTGTCCAGAGCCTTAAATTTCCTATGTAGTACGTGGCAATTAGGGTTTGACCTGCAGGGTACAAACCAATTGGTTCCAAAACTAAAAGAGTGCAATAGAATGGCGACACTTCCATATGGACAAGATGCCACTATACTACGCGCGACATATGACGTAAAGGACGTGTTCTCCAACTTAGATCATAGGCATGTCGTGAACGCCATACAATGGATATTAGCATACTCAGTTCCACACGGGACCAACTGGGCCCGACCAGGTAGGTTAGGGGTCCGCAGACGCAACCAACATGGCATAAGCGCGGTCCTTACACAAAGGGAAGGGGAAAAGTTTAGGCCAATCGAGTATATGAGCAAAAAGATGTCATCCCGAAAGCTAGCAAAATCCACATATGAGCGTGAGTTTTATGCCCTCTATAGAGCGTTCGTCCACTGGAGACACTATCTCCGAGGCAGATTTTTCTACTTGAGATCTAACCACAAGACTTTGCGTTGGATGAAGACCCAGCCTATACTCTCAGCCGCACTCTAAAGGTGGATTCAAGTGATAGATGTATATGACTATCAACTTGACCCAATCAACAGAGGGTACAACAAGGTGGTTGATGTGCTACTGCGTAGGGCAGATTATCTGGGCTCGCTAGTAACTGAGTTTGGCATATCTGACGATGTAACTCGATCCTTTGTGGAGGCCTATCAACAAGATGGCTTGCTGTTTCTGAAGAAGGGAGGGAATAAAAGGTCATGTGTCCCAGATAGAGAATCTTTGCATAGTTTGTTTCTATGAAAATGTCATGATGCAACTGGTCATTTTGGCTATAGGAAAACATCAGCTAACTTAGTACAAAGATTATGGTGGCCTTCTATGACGCAAGATGCAAACAAGTACGTTGAAACTTGTCAAGTTTGCCAATGGGACAAACCAAGGACTCACGCTCCGCTCGGGCTCATCAAGCCCTTGCCAATTCCTGAAGGTCCCGGTCAAAGTGTGTCCATGGATTTCATGGATACCCTGGTGACCAGCAAGAACGGAAAACGACACATCTTTGTTGTAGTTGACCGATTTTCCAAGTATGCAAGACTAATTGCTATGCCAAAAACAGCAAAAAAACGGGCATGTCATCAAGTTGTTTATGGATAACTGGGTGCGGGACTTTGGTTTACCCAAGTCCATCGTCAGTGATAAGGATGTTCGCTTTACTAGCGAACTGTGGCAAAACACTGCCCAACAGATGGGTACCAGACTGCAAATGACATCAAGGAATCAAATGGACAAGCGGAACAAATCAACCGAGTAGTGCAGCGCCTGCTTAGGCATTACATCAAGCCAAGCCAGGATGACTGGGACGAGAAACTACCTCTCGTCGCCAGCCTGTACAACAACGTTGTACACAACACTACTGTCATGACTCCCAACCAACTGCATCTTGGTTGGAAGCCCCGATTCGCCCTTGATTTCCTACTGCTTGAGAACCAGTCAACTGCAGCACCTAGCAGCATAGAATTTGTTGTCAAATATGAACAGATGCTTCAGCAGGCCATTGAACACATTAGGAAATATCAAGATGATATGATTGCATCTGAGAACAAACGCAAACGGCATTCTAACTTTCAGGTAGGGGACAGAGTTTGGGTAAAGTCATCTGAACTAGGAGAGGAAATGGGAATCTCTAGAAAACTAATGCCACAATATTTCGGTCCCTGGGAGATCCTAGACATAGTCGGGGATCAGATGGATGAACCTTCCTATGTGATACAAATCCCACCTCACCTCCGCATACATCCAAGTTTTCACACCTCAAAGTTGGCACCTTTCGCAGAGACTGCACAGTTTCCTTCCGGACGGTCAATGTTGCCCCCAACCACGGATGGTTAAGTCGACATCGATGGAATCGTGGAGCATCGAATGATGCCAGTGCCTAAACCGCCAGGCAGAGGCCGCCCTCCTAAGCCGAGAATGCAATATCATGTCAGATTTGGACATCATCTGGATCCCAGCGAAGATCGGTGGTTCACCAGAGAAGAACTGCAAACAGCACCTCAAGTTATTCCAGGCTATGAAAGAAAACTCAAGAAGAAGATGCCTGCAGATAGGATTGTCGAACTAGAGGAGGAGGGAATGCGAGGAACTGAGTCCTCGGCAGGCCTAAGGGGGCCCTGTTACAGAAGTGCCCGCCCTAAGTGAAGGCCGGTCTGACAAATTGCAAGAGGCCCTCTGCTGTCAATTTCGTATTTGGGGTCCAAGCAGTTGTGACGCGCCAGTTGGTTGTGGGAAACACAAGCCGAGCAGCAAAGATATCCCATGGCTTCCAGGCCTTTCGGGAAATGCAGGCCCTGGGCAAGAATCGTAACCTAATACACAGACAGTTGGGAGGCCCAATCGAACAAGGCCCAGCAGCTGCAACCGAGGCACAACCTCCTGGGGCCAACCGGAAGCTTTTGGGCAAAGGCCGAGGCCAATCAGGCCGTCGGGGCAGGCAGGCTCTTTCCATATAGGAAAGAGCTCGCTGCCTGGGCTCTCATTCAAGCACTTGCCAAATGCTGCGGCAGGGTTGCTGGAGTGATTGCTCGCGGGCTGCTTAGCGCTAAGGGCAAGGTGCTGCGCGTTGTCGTACCAAATACCCTTACAAGGGTATTTGGCGTGTTTTCTGCAAGTCACACGAGTGCGGCCTCGTCCATTTGTCGGCGCGCGAGCGGGAGTAAGTTTGGGTCCACGCCCGAATGAGCGGTGCGCACGGGGTATTGACGGCGAGGTGCAGCCATACGCGGGTCGCGCATGCGTGGCGTCGCGGGCCAGCAAAACGAGCGGCGTTTATTCTGACTTTTATTATTTACTTAATTATTTATTTATTTTTATTTTTTTTATTATTATTTTTTGTTTTCTAGAGTCCTTAGCTTGGTGATTGAGTTTGAGGCCGACGTCGAGACTGACGGGCCTGGTTCGGCTATTAGATTTCCGAACGTAGGCGGCCGTCACGGCGGTTGAGGACCTCTTCGGGTTCCTGCGTATTGGGGATGTTGGCAAAATTTTTTCGTCCTACCGACGTTGGAACACGGACCAAGGAGGTCAACGTGTGTGAGTGTGGTGGGGTTCAGGATCATAGCTTCCCTTGCTTCCTATTTGGGGAGCGTTGATAGCTTAAAATTGGAGAGCATTCCGAGCAGGTTCATGGGACTGCAGCCCGAGGGTGACGGGGGTTACTCCGGGTGCACCGTCAGCCGGCCACGGCCTGCTGTGAGAGGCGTAAGTGTGAATATGCCCAGCCCCAAGGCCTGGCGTGGAGTGACCTGAAAGGAAATGTGCGTTGAGTATAGTGGGCCAGGGGTCACTAGTGGGAGATTGCCGCTTTGTTGGCTGTGCGGCAAGGCTGTCCCGACAGCTGTTTCATGGGACACCTCCCCACCTCGGCCCCCAATGTTTTTCATTTGAATATTTGCTCCCACCACCACGATCTGCCGTAAGAGGTTTGAGTGTGAGCACATCCACTGGCTGTTGGCTGTAAGGCGGAGGTGAGCATGTCGTTGGGGCCCGAACAGTGGGAACTGCGTGTTGGGCAAAGTGGGCCAGGGGACAGCCGCACTGGGGTCCTGTGCATATGCGGGAGTACTAGTTACCACTACCAAGATCTGCACCGGGACCTGTCCCACCACCCACGCTGCAGGCCCCGCCGCATGCCCTGCGCCCTCCCACTCAATACGGTATCGATATCAACACAACGGCCAAAGTGCAGGAAGCATGTGTTGGCACCACCCGCAGTCAGGTGGACCGGCTTGGCAGGTGAGATGTAACACAGTGCTCACTGCCAGCAGATTTCTACTTCAAAGTTGTCTGTATCGGCCGGCCCCTTCTTGCGGTGCCCGGGTTGGTACGCAGATTAGCGCCGGTGGGCAGTAGCGGCTAGAACAGGAGGTGAGTAAGAAAGCAGCAAAAGAAAAGAAAAAAATGTAAAGAACGTAATGGACCTGAATGGGAGTTCGCGCCAGGTACATTCGAGGGGTGGAGTGGCGGAGTTGAGAGGGAGAGTAGCTATGGTGGGTTGTAAAACTCATGGCTCGGTCAATTCTTGATGGAATTGGGCAAGCCGAGAGGCGAATTTGGGGTTTTGTCATGGTGGGAGAGTAGCTATGGTGGGTTGTAAAACTCATGGCGCAGGGCGTATCGATTGGCAGGGTCAGTTTGGTCATAGGAGGTGTGTATAAGGAGTTACTGAGAAGAATTGGTGCGCGGAGATGGCGGGAGTGAAGAAGGAGCAAAGTGGGAAAACTCGTATCTCGCTCGTTTCCGGATGGAATCGAGCAAGTGAAGATGCTAGAGTGGGGTTTTGAGATGCTGCGAGTTGAATGGCGCAGTTGGATTCTGCAGCACGATAGTATTTTGAGTGTTGTACGAATTATGGGCTGTGCGGAGGTGTCGGGACATGCTGGATATCATGGGAATAGGAGTAGAGGGAGTGAGAAATCGAGACTATTGCTCGTTTCTCTGTGGAATCAGACAGGGAGAGATAGTAAGTAGGGTTTTTTAGGTCAGGCGAACAGGAATATGAGGTCACTTTGGGTAAAAAGTAAAAAGACTGAGAGTTGATAAGAAAAAAAAAAAAAAGGGGGCCGCGCGGAGCTATGGAGGGAGTGAAAATGAAAGGGGAGAAAAGGGGTTTTCTCGCTCGTTAATGGGCGGATTTGGTCAAGGGAAGATTCAAAATGGAGGTTTTTCGGTATTGCGAATCAGTTGGTGAAGTTAGATTTGGAAGGGGAGAGTTAGTTTCGGTGATATAAGAAAAGTAGTGTTGTGCGGGGATGGCGGGAATGAAAAAGACAGTAATGAGATGGAGAGAGAGCTTATAGTGTTTGTGTTCATTGACGGGTTTCGACGAAGTAAAAGTCGAAACCGAGGCTGCAGGGCGAGGCGAATCTGATGGAGAAGTCAGTTTTGAAGGTTAGTGGTTAGCTTTAGCTGCGGCAAGAGAACAGGGTGCGCTGGGCTATGGCGGGAAAAGAGGAGGAAGAAATGATACTTTGCCCGTCCCTTGATAGAATCGGGCGAAGTAGGATCTGAGTTTGAGGCATTGAGGTGTCATGGATCCAATGGCACAATTAGAATTGGTAGTAGAATAGTGATTTTGGTGTTGTGTGACTTATGGGTTGTGCAGTCTGGAGACTTACCATTTGAAATCGAATGAATCTGGCCTTACTGACGACCAGGTACGCTCAGGTACCCAGGTATGCTATCGGATGAGAGAGAGAGGGAGAGAGAGGACTCACCATGTTGTCGACCCACCAGAGGAATGTGGTAGGTGGTGATGAATCTGGGCATGATTTCGTACCAGATACCTCCGCAAAGCAAGAAAGAAGACACATAGTTGAGGAGAGGGCAGGTGTAAAGGGAAGGAGAATCTCACCTGCCCGCCCGCGTTGTGCCACTAAGTCGTCTGAACCTAGTCAGGATTTCGACCAGAAACCTTCCATATTCTGAATGATCAGGAATGGGTTGGGCCGAGCAAGGACCGAGGTTGAGGGCTTAGTGGCAGGTGAGCCCGAAATTGAAGCCAGTTAGCATGGCGCTAGTAGTATGGGAGTAGTAAGAAAAAGTTACACGGGGTGTCACCCTCTTCATGGCAGTCGTGATTGAGCTCTTTGTAGCCTCTCGCCCAGGCCGTCGTAGTCACACCATCGCTATTGTCTTGCCCTCCGTAGCACTCCTGCTGTTGGTACGACCAACAAGAAAGTAGTGTGACTGCTACTGACGGTCACCTCCATTGTCTGTCTGTGCTCATACCATGAACCTGGGCCAGATATTGAGTTAGGTGCATTCAGACAAAGAAGGGTTGGAGAAAGAATGAAAGTCCACAAATACGAGAATGGTAGATGATGAGAACAAAGGAGAGAAGTTGGTGATACCTACCTGACTGCAGTATGGAGGAGGGTGAGGGAAAAGTAGTGATGTGCACTTCGCCATTCTAGCGAAGTAACCATTCCAATGTGGTGGCTCAGTTTACGGATGGAAGCGGCATGTCTTTACCTTACTACGGGTGTGGCTGGGAAGTGTCGTGTTCTCATATGTGGAAAATTCCTTCTAAATTTTCCACAGCGACAGGTGGCTCAGTGCTAGCAGGAGATAGAGGAGTCGATGTGCAAGACCATTATTATTGCTAGAAATTTGTGTTGATCTTTGTCGTTGACAACCATGGTGGGAGCATGTTGGTGGCCATGGTCGTCGCCTTGTATGAGATAAAAGTTTTGCAGGTAGATATTCAGGAGTCCCACAGTCACCAGAGGTAATCCGGAGCTGCAGTTAGAGGATTGGAAACGTATTGCTGCTACAGACGTCAAACAGTGAATTGTTGTGTTTCACTGCGCAGCTTGAAGACATTCCCTTGTACATCTATTGCACTACCTATGTGTGTGTGTATAGCAATGTGTGGGCGTTTAGCTTAGAGCCATGCATTAGTGAGATCTTGAGCTAACTGATTGATGGGCTTTGTCAAGCGGCATTGTGGTGTGGGGCGTCATTATTAGTACATTATCACAGTATTTTGAAATCTGCATTGTGAACAGTTTGAGTGAAGGGAAGCACTGTGAGCTTGGAGGGAGTGATCAGGCTCTACATAGGGGAGGCCATTGCGACCTGGAGGACTGTCAGAAAATCAACAAGAAACGGTCTGACTTTGGTTGACTAGGCTGCTGTGCACATTGGCTGCCATTTCGGGGCCCTCAGGCGCATCAAGATAACAAGGCCCTCTCCTGCGAGTCTGAGAGCACCACTCTTTGTATCTGAGAGACTAAACTATTCTACTTTTGCCCTTCTTAATCTAAGTTTAGTCTTGTTCTGAAAGGAGGGCGGCAGGCGGGATTGAAACCCGTAATCCGTGCCAAGGCCTCTATGGGAGGTTCGCCCTACCGATTGCGGGAGCTCTACCGGGGTTCAGGCGAGACCCTGGAGGCAGATAACTTTAGGCCGACGCGGTCTCCCTTAGGATCCCTTATACCCTTTTCTATATTACCCTTCATTCAATTTGACTGAGTTTTGACTTTTTATACATTTCCTTGACTTTAATTCAGGACTTTAACAAAATCAGAAGGGGAATCTACTATGCATGATTAAGTCATCTGACTGTGGTAAGAATTCACGATGTTTGCATGCGATGATCTGAATGAGGCTGGAGATGAGGTTTTCTGACCAATCCTGCGGCTTTGCCGATTGCTTGGACATTGAGACGGGGCGGGGTCAGGACCTGCCGCTTTGCTGATTGCTTGGACATTGAGACGGGGCGGGGTCAGGACCTGCCGCTTT
>BFEA01000167.1:1421198-1444299 GCA_003427395.1 Chara braunii | reverse complement strand
TCTATCAATCAAACAATGAATCAATCAATCTTCATTGATTGATTGATTGATTGATTGAGCCGAGAGAGAGAGAGAGAGTTTTTTTTTTTTCCTGTTGCACTCATCCATTTTTTTTTGTGTTAATGCAGGTGTTATCGTTGATCGCGCAGCAGCGCCGGTCCCGCCGACGAACGGCGAACGGGGCGGAACATCATTGAACCGTTCAACGGGTTCAACGGGGGGGGTTGCGTGTTGAGTTTTTTTTTCTGTCCCCGCCGACAGGGCCGCGGGTCCGAGGGCTGTTGCGCCCGACCCGTTGAACATTGTTCAACAGGAAGGCCCCGTTGAAACGTTCAACGAGGTTTCAACAGGGGCACCGGGGCTGTTCAACAGGTACAGCTACGTTGAAAATTTTATGTTGCCCATTATTAGGACACACAGATTTTGTGTGAGCGTACAAGTCTGATCCGGAATATGCCACGCTCTATGAGCATTATCTTCGGACCACCCGCCGGCCAGCCATTATCACGTCGTGGACGGCTACTTGCTTCTTCATTCGTGAGGAAAGGACTTACTATGCGTCCCACACGACCGTCGCTTACGAACTCACCTCCTCGGCGAGTACCACGACTCGCAACTCGGCCGCCACTTCGGAGTTAACCTTACGATCGCCAAACTTCGACAACAATTCCGGTGGCCCGACCTCGTTACTGATGTCACTCGGTATTGCCATTCTTGCGAATTTTGCCAACGAAACAAACCCCGCAATAGCAACCCCTAAGGCAAGTTACGCCCGTTGCCTGTTCCGCGGGAACCCGACCTCTCCATTGCTATGGACGTCACCAGCCCCTTTTCCCGCGGCCCCTCCATTGCTATGGACGTTGCCAGCCCATTTGCCCGGAACCTCTCCATTGCTATGGACATCACCGGCACGACGGCATTCTCACGGCCGTCAACCGTTTGAGCAAGTACGAGCGATTTCTTCCCTGCAAGTACTACACCACAGCTCCCAAGCTTGCGCAACTTTTGCGCACCGGCTGGATTTGCGGCCACGGCGTTCTGGAAAACATCATCAGTGATTGTGACACTAGTTTTATGTCGGCATTTTGGACTGCTCTCATGAAGGAATCCAGCATCGAGATGAAATCGAGTTCGGCTCGGCATATCCCCAGACGAACGGGCAAACAGAGCGGGCACATCAAACCGTTCAAATGATGCTTCGTACGCTCATCCGTCTGGATCAGAAGGATTGAGTTGACCGCATCCCCGATATCGTGTTCGCCTACAACACGTCGTTGCATCCGGCAATCAGCATGACTCCATTCAAGTTGCACCACGGTGCCCGGAAAAGTCGTATCTTCGCTGATTTTCCATTCCCCCGGACTGCCGACATTGACACCGCTTGTTCTCCCGCCTCCGTTCGAAAGTATAGGGACTTGCTCGCTAAAGCACGCGCCAACATGCAAAGGCTCAAGTCCGCATGCAACAGCAAGCTAATAGGCATCGCGTGCCATGCCCTATCCACGCCGGCGACCTCGATTGGGTCTCCAGATAGGACTTTGCATTTGAACAAGACGTATCACGCAAGCTACTTCCAAAATGGTTTGGACCTTGGACCGTCACATCAGCCGCGGGTGATGAGGCCCACGGCCCTTCTTTTGTGATTGACATCCCGCCGGATCTACCGGTCCACCCTCTTCAACGCCTCCCAGCTGGCCACATATACACCAGCCAAGAGCGACGACTTCCCAGGCCGACAATCGCAGGACCCTCTTTCCATGGATGGTCATCAGCAAGTCAAATGTGACACGCGATGGATTTCACCAGCAGCCTTGCAAGCCTCCGCACCGCTTATCTACGCCAAATATGAGAAGAAACGACTAGCCACGGAAGCTGCAAAGCCTCCCACCCAGACTTCGGTCCCTCCCTCCAACAGACGGCTTCACCCTCGCAGGTAAGCTTAGCCTTTCAAGGAGAGGGGGGGTTGGCATACTCAGTTCCACACAGGCCCAGCAGGGCCCGTTCGTAGAGGTAGGATCTGTGTCGTTTCGACGCTCAGTAGGGTCCGCAGGGTCGGTAGGCCGGTTTTAGGCCTGAGTAGGACCAGTACCAGTTAGAGACCCTGTAGGCCTCATTTTAGTTACAGGCCTTGGCGCACATTTTGGCGCCAGACCCTGATTTTGAGACCGCATCATTTCAGTAGGCGGTGGAGGCCCAGCCTCAGTTTGGACGCCAAACTTTCGAGGCCCAGCCTTAGTTTGAGCGCCAAGACTCAGCAGCTGAGGCCGACCCAACACTATATATAGCTGGGTCTGTCTCAGTCACAGCATTCAGTAGAGGATCGAGTGGAGGCATACTTCGGACGATTGCAGTTCAATAGTAGTCGACGATAGGACTAGTCTTCCAGCGCTGGGCACTGATAGAGTAGAGTAGCACAGGGAGGGAAAGATGGTGATGGAGATCAGGGGACTTACCTGAGACTTACCTGCGTGGTCATCGCTCCAGCTTCGTGCTCCGTACCTGCATCAAGGTGCCACCTTTCGCAGGTCAGTACAGGTTACCAGAGAGAGAGAGAGAGAGAGAGAGAGAGAGAGAGATCTTCTTCCTCCGGTCCACCACCTTCCTCTTCCCCTCCAGCACTCTGACTTCTTCTTATCAGGGAGAGTGAGAGAGGGATTGGCGACATTTGGATTCAGACTCGACATTGGACAGGGACGTTGTGGGGGACTGTTTGGGAGTGATATCAGCGACATTTGGATTGACGACATTCTCATCTCCTCCCCCACTCTTCTTCATCTCTTCCCTCTCCTCATCATCTGTGTATGAGTTGTGCCTGGCGCCTTCGTCCTTGTGGCGCCAGGCCATTCACATCGTGAGATGATGATGATGATGATGTACGTCCAGTCTGCATTTCGACATTGATTGGGTCTGATCATTGGTATTCCAGTCTTCCGCTGTGCTATCTTGCTCTAACTATGAGAGGTCGGTTCTTGGTTCTGGTCTGTACCATCCTGGTATGCGACAGGATACTAAGTATAGCAAAAGACAAAAGGAAAACCCATCTATGCTATAAAATAAGACCAAATGATTTTTTTAGCATATCACGACCAGAAGAGCATCAAGATAACCGATCTCGGCCGCAACGACAATGATGCTTCAAGGGACGTAAAGACTGTGGATTTTTTCGGAGAAGGAATGTTTTTGACATATTGCGACTACAGGAACATCTGGACGGTGGGAATTCAGCAATGCGACAATGACACGATGATGAGAGGAGACTGCAGGGACTAGCATTCAGCCATGCGACAATGACACGATGATGAGAGGAGACTGCAGGGACTAGCATTCATCCGGAAGTGGAAGTATTTGGACCAAAGGGTATATATATTGATGATAATGGCTAAAAGGATTACCAGAGCAAAAAGGTAGAAGGGTAATCGTGACTGTTTTGATCGCATGCCATGGACAGGACGTGTATTCTGTGAAAGCAAAGCCTCACACGTGTTATCCAATATTCTCTCTCTCTCTCTCTCTCTCTCTCTCTCTCTCTCTCTCTCTCTCTCTCTCTCTCACACACACACACACACACACACACACACACACACACACCAGTCCTTGCACTGCCTACAAAAATGCCCAGCCTCGTCACAAGTGAAGCACCTTTCTTATGTGTGTGTGAATCGTCGGGCGTGTTTGTACCTCAGGTTTTGTGAGAGGTTGCCTGATGATAAAGCTGTTGCCTAGTATTCAATTGCTAGATTCGAAAAGCTTTGGCATCGTGAAAATGAATCGGTCTTCCATAGGTCCGTTCGGTGATGGAGAATCCCTTGATTAATGGATGATCACTGATTGCTGGACGATCATGACTAATGGATCATCCTTCATTGACGCACTCACCAACAGTACCTTTGATTACCTTCGATGTATGGTCGGCTTTGATTGACTAGTTCAGAGAGTCCTATTTCACCAACACAGCGAAAGGACCCCAAGTTTGCACTCACAGTGAAACGGACGAAGCTCTGCGAAGACGTAAAGAATCCCTGATAGGTTAACTTCCTGTAAATTAACAGTTCGAAACTCGACAAGAGGCGAAACGTCTGATCCCACACACAGATCAACAAGCTGCTTCTGCACGAGTGCATGGTGCGCGTTCTATTAATACTGTGAACGCTGTAATAAAGCCCAAACGCCTTTACCCCAATAGAACGCCCGGTCATCGTAGCTGGGTCCAGACTGAAAGTTGCTCCAAACACAGCGATAATGACAGCGCGTTCTATTCGGGTGAAGACAGTAGAAAAGACTGATTGATATTTTGTTGGCACTTGAGTGACCTATGGAAGAGTACTTAAGGACATAATTGTGGTCAGATACATCCGAATAACACCGTAATTACGATCAGATGATTTAAGATTGTGGTAGTGTGGAGTCTGGTCTGAGATTTACTTCTTTCTATAAGCTCCCGCAGAAATCGAGCACAAAAAATGTTATCTTCAGCTTTCCCTCAAGCGCTCGATGGGCATCAGGTACTGTACAGGATGATGAGTAATCAAAACAGACGAACTGTTTTCAGCATCTTCCTATTTTAATTCGCCACCGTTATAACACATTCTCATCACGACCGCACAGGACCAGAAAATATAGGCTGTATACATTCTCAGGCCCAGTTATGATCGGAGGACGACGACACGTGGCAAGCGTCGGTTGCGAATCAGATGGCGATTAGAAGACGGACCAAGGGAAAATACTGGCGGCGAGACAGAGAGAGGAGAAAGAGGGGGAAAGAGGAAAAACATGGCGGGGAGAGAGAGAGAGAGAAAGAGTGAGACGCCGGATGTACTTCGCTTAGAACTGCGGATGTCGCTTAAGCCAAAGAATGTCAGGGAGGGAGGGAGAAAGAGAGGAGGAAAATGAGGCTGGGGAGCGAGAGAGAGCGAAAGGGTGAGACGCCAGAAGTGCTTCGCTTAGAACTCCAGACGGCAACTGTCGCTTGGGTATGAGATTGATCAGATGCATTTCAGATTGTGCTAATGTTGAGTCTGCTCTGGGATTTACTTATTTCTATATGCTCCCGCATCGAGCACAGAAAATGTTATCTTCAGCTTTCCCTCAAGCGCTCGATGGGCGTCAGCTACTGCACAGGATGATGAATAATCAAAACAGACGAACTGTTTTCATCATCTTCCTATTTCGCTACGCTAAGGAAACTACCGTCTTCCCCCGAACATAACGCACTCTCATCATCACCGCATCGGACCAGAAAACATAGGCTGTATACATTCATAATCAGGTCCAGTTATGAACGGGGGAAGACGATAGGTGGCAAGCGTCGGTTGCGAGTCAGATAGCGATTAGAAGACGGACCAAGGGAAAAGAATGACGGGGAGAAAGAAAGAGGAGAAAGAGGGGGAAAGAGGAAAAACATGGAGGGGAGAGAGAGAGAGAGAAAGAGTGAGACGCCGGAAGTGCTTCGCTCAGAACTCCAGATGGCAACCGTCGCTGAGGTCAAAGAATTGCCGGGGAGGGATTGAGAAAAGAGAGGAGAAAGAGGAGAAAGAGGGAGAAAGAGAGGAAAATGAGGGTAGAGAGAAAGAGTGAGACGCCAGAAGTGCTTCGCTTAGAACTCCAGACGGCAACCGTCGCTTGGGTATGAGATTGGAATCAAAAGAAGCAGCAAGGCAGAAGAATGGTGGGGAAGAAGGGATCGAGAGAGAGCGAGAGAGAGAGGGAGGAAGAAAAGAAAAGGGGGTCTAGAGGGAGAGAGAACGAGCGAGAGACTTGTAGGCATTCAAGCATATTGATCACTCTAAATTGATATCTTAATTACCCCACCCACGGAAGATAAAACCAAGCTGACAAGCTGATGAATGAACTTTCTCGAACCCACCTCCTCCTCGCCTCTCCTCCTCCCTACCGCGCAGCGAGATTATGAATGTATAGACTTCATATATATAGTCGGATACGGTCATGGTGAGGGTGCGTTGTGTTCTAGTGAGGGACGACGATAGCCCCTCGTCTAGTCCGGGCTGTAACCAACGTGATGAAAGAACATGGCTGCATGCCACTCCTAATTTAATAATCAATCACCGAGTTCGGCATGTCTTAACTACCCTTCTTCTTCGTCTCTTCGCCTCCACGTCCCCGTCGCTCCCTTAGTTCTTGTAAAGGCCGGACAACACAGCGACGATGCGACCTCCTTTTCGTCCGTTCGCTCCCTCATCCGCCGTCTTTGATGGGCCACTTTCTTCGTTAACCTACCTGTTAGGTTATGTAACGAAGACACACCCTCTCCTTACCGTCACCAAGGACGTTTCACCCTAATTATCCTCATCCTGGAGAGATAGCGATGGCAGAATACACCCCAAGCAATGATTACCTTTCTAATTGGAAAGGCGAGTTCTCATTGGTGACAAATCGAAAACGGTGTCGCATGCCATGGACAGGACGTGTATACTGCGAAAGTAACACTGCGAAAGTAAAGCCTCGCACGTGTTGTCTGTTATTGCAAGTCTCTCTCTCTCTCTCTCTCTCTCTCTCTCTCTCTCTCTCTCTCTCTCTCTCTCTCTCTCTCTCTCTCTCTCTCTCTCTCTGTGTCTGTGTGTGTGTGTGTGAGTGCGCGCGCGTGAGAGAGAGAGAGAGAGAACGAGCACATGGCGACATGGCCACCTGAAGACACAGGAGAGGGCACCGTGAGCTGTAAGTTCCATACTCCGGGAGAAAGAGAGAGAGCGAAAGAGAGAGAGAGAGAGAGAGCGGGAGAGCACGGTGGAGGAAATGTAGTACACTGCACAGAGACAAAAAGAGTGTGAGATCGAGTTGCGCATACCATTTTCTCTCTAAGCTTTCTATCTTGAAGAACGTAGGAATCTGTACACCCGTCGCGCAGGTGGACCTACAATCAATATCACTGTCGCGGCTGACGGCAGGCAGAGAACTGTCCCCTTTCTTCCTAAGGCATACCAACTTCCCTAGGTTCACGTGGAACCAGATCGACCACATCCGCACCAAACGTACTGGTGGTACAGATTTCCCGCACGATTCCAGAGAGGAGAGGATCTGTCCATCCATCAACCGCCCCATGCTCCTACCCACGACTGACGGCACGTCCCGAGCAGCACAAATGCCTCGGCGGGGTTGCCTCGCCGATGCCCCGTCCGCGTGGAACGTCAATATCGCCGCGCGAAGGAGCGCGAGAGATAACAAATAACCAGGCTGCCACCCCTAAATAGGTGAACGCGAAGAGTGGTGTGGCGAGACCCTAGAGAACTTCTGGCGAACGGGGAACGACTGGAGAAAAAGGGCGTCGAACTTCTGGCGAACTCGCGCGGAGGGAACGACTGGAGAAAAAGGGCGTCGCTCCACTACTCTAGAAATGTGCAAAACGACAGTGAATCGTCCGCTAGAAGATGGAAGGATACACCGCCATGCTTTTTGTCTTTTGTGCATGTGTCGGGAGTACTGGAGCCGGACGCGACGGCGGCCACTGGAGCGCTGCGCCGTTATTCGAATTTTACCGCGCACAGTGCCTTCGCAAAATTTTCGCTTCTCCTTTCGCACTCACCTGCGGCGTGCCATTCAAGCTGACTGGAGAAGGAAAAGTTGTGCAAAAAGTGAGGCAGGGAAAAAGTGGTTCGACCGCACGTGGTGTATTGGGAACAGATTGGCCAAGATAACGACAGCAGGTAAACTGGAATTAGATCAGTGGTTTTTCGAAAAGTAGAGAAAGCCTCATTCTGTTCTAGTTCCCGGCTGGTTTTGCTGCAGCAGGTAAGTAGGTGGTACGCCCCGCAATGGTCCTGGGTATGGAGAGTTTAGGACTGAGAATCCGGGTTGGAAAACTCCGCCGCAGTTAGGCAGTTTGAGGTTTGTTTATGGGGTCGAGAGAGAGGTAGGTAGGAGAGTAGGTTTGGCCCAGCGGTCAAATAGATATAGGAGCAAGTAGCTTCTTTTTTTTTTTTTCTAACCTTGTAATTTTATTACCAATCAAAGCATAACCTGAGGCCGGGGACCTCACAATTTAACCCGGAGTTATCCCGGCAGCATCAGCCGGTTTAGCTTATGAATCCTGTCCTCATCCACATCCCTTCTTCTAAGGACAAACTAATACTCCTACTCTACCTACCTTCCTATGATGAATGCCCTAACATGGGCAACCTAAAGCAAGACTAACCTAGCTGGGAAGGAAAAGTTGAAAGAAAACCATAGCCCTACACAAGACCTTAGAGACCGAACACCATTTGAAAAGAAACAAAAAGTCCCCTATGAATATTTCTGGGTCTAAATACGACCTCCTATAACGGCCCATGAGCAGTAGCAGGCCCAAACCTAGGGTCTAGACCAACGACCCTCGCTTACAGGCCCGGGTGGAGCCAATCCGACAGGCATAAGTTTCCCTCTGCTGTAACTGTAGCCCAGGCTCGTTTTCTGCTCCATGTCTGTGAAAACCAGTAGTGGCCTTTGCCAGGCTGACGGCCCACCTTATGCCAATCCACTCGGATTGTTTGTGAGATCAAGGTCTTCACCCTTGACCTCAAACTGTGGAACGAGGTTGTTTCCTGCTTAAACGTCGCTTTATTACGGGCCTGCCAAATGGCTTCCATTAGTGCCCCTCTGCAAGATAGGGCTATGTACGCCCACCCGCCGGAAAACTCCGCCTTCTCCTTTGTCAAACCATGTAGCATCCACTCCTGAGTCCATTGGAAGCTACCGTCAGAGACGGTCTTCCATCTCTCTTTCCACCATTCCAACAGTTGAAGCGAATATGGGAAGTATAGCCACACATGTGAAGCTGTCTCCCACCCCCAATTGCACCGTAAACATTGGGAGCTAATATCCATACCCTTAGAGGCTAGCCACGAAGCCGCAGGAGTCACTAATAGCATCTGTAGCCAGATAAGACTTGCCTGTTTCTGTGAAACCATGGCCTTGAGCACCCTCCATATGGCGAACAACTCCACGTTGCCCAGGCTAAAACCGGGTTCCTTGGCGAGTTTCTCCGCCGCTACTACCACTGGTTGCTTTTTGACCCTAGCCCTTAGCATTTGGACACCTATCTTGGGCTTGTATGCCGCCACTGGAACCTGGGTGTTGGACTCTGAAAACCCCTCCCATCCGTATAACAGAGGTTCTATCTGGATGTTAGATGCATCGTCTATCCAAACCGAGGCCACCTCTCGTCTGCCAGTTGCAGACGTCCACACCCGACTTTCCACGCAATCAGCTGTCGTGGCAACCACCTTATCCTCCTCTCTTAACAGTGTTGGCAACAACCCTGCCCCCGGTTGCCTTTTCCAAACCTGTACCCTTATACCCTGAGGGAGCTCGGGCCCCACCACTTTCCAGAACTCGAGACTGTCATTTGTACTCTTCAGCCATGCGCCCTGACCGCGTTCCGCTGTACTAGGGAGGAGGAACTTCCAATGTCCCGGGATCGAACTGAGTAGCTTTTCCCGATTAATTTCTACGTTATGCAGCCGAGGTAGTTTTTTCCTCAGTTCTGCGGCAAACAGCCAGAAATTTGCACCTAAATCCCAGCTATCCTTGACCTGAATTACTCCCTTTTCCACCCAGGCCTTACCAAAAGAACCTGCACTCCCGTCTGCCTTGAACCACGTGTCGTCCGTCTGTCTAATCCACTGGTTCTGAAACAAGATTTGATTCAAGACCTACCCCCTTGTCTGTGGTGGTCTCAGTGGCTGTGGGAACAGCCTATGCCAGGCACATAGAATTTTTCTCCATATTCTATATTTAGGACGTTTAGCAGCATAGGACGGGATAAAGACACAGAGCCAAACATCCGACGACCTAGCTAAATCCCATTCTTTGGACATAATGTATTCGGCTAATTTTACCCAAAGCTTGCCTCATGGGCCGAATGCTGTTGCGATCACCCACTTGGTCAACAAGGCAAGGTTTTGATGGATTGGGTCCAAGATTCCCAACCCAACTTCCAAATGAAGCTCTGTTGCAGTGCTGCCCCTGGTTTCCATAAATACCTAGCAGCCTCCCTCTTTATACGAACATACTCACCTTCTCCCAACAGGTGTACTGCCAAGGGAAACCAAAGTAGAGAGAAGGCCACTGATGTAAGGACTAGTGCCCGTCCAAACAGTGAAAGCTTAAAGTTCCTCTTCCAGGCTGCAATCCTGGAGACCACCTTATCCGCCAGTATGGAATCTTGAGTTTCAGAATAGTCAAACAAGGAGACATGCACACCCAAAAAACGATCAGATGCATTTGATGGTACTTGCTTCAGCCCCCAATCCGCATTCAAAACCCGGGTAGGAGGAAGGAAGAAAACCGATTTATCCCAGTTAATGGAAGCTTCGGATAAATCGCAATAGGTGTCTATAACTGTCTTTAATTCCTGCAAAACTACCGGGTTGTTATCACACGCAATAGTGAGGTCATCAGCTATCGCCCCCCCTTTCCATTCTAGCCCTGGGGCGAGCTTCAAGCCTACTATGGCTGGATTATTCCTAATATTACCTAATAGGATCTCTAATTGAAGGACGAACAACAGTGGGACTAATGGGCACCCCTGCCTCAACGAGCGAGTGAGTGTAAACTCCTCTGAGAGTTTACCGTTTACTATAAACATTGAGGACACCTGTTGGCAACTGGCTTTAACCCACTTGCGAAAACTCGGGCCAAAGCCCATCTTCAGGAGTGTGGTATGGACAAAGCTCCACCCCACCCTGTCGTAGGCTTTCTCCATATCCAGGAGAAGGACTGCGACATCTCTCTTTTCCTTACTTATTACTTCCAATGCCTGAATAGTGGAGATGATGTTCTCAAAGATCGAACGACCCTTGACGAAAGCACCCTGTTCCCACCCTACCAAACCCGGAAGTAAGTTGGTCAGTCTCAGCGCAAAGGGTTTTAGCAAAAAAATTGTATGTCACATTTAAAAGTGAAATGGGTCTCCAGTTGCGAACTTGTCTCTTGTCCCCTTTTTTATACATCAAAGAGATCATTCCCTTAGTAAACCCCGCTGGAAACTCACCTGACTCCAGGACCTGATTGTAAATGTCACAAAGAAAAGGCCCAAACACCTCCCATGTAGCTAGGAAGAATTCAATTGGGAGGCCATCTAGCCCTGGGCACTTGCCCTTGGCCATGGCCTTAGCTGCATTCCAGATCTCGCATACTTACATAGGCTTATCTAGTTCTGTCGCAGTCGATTGTGATATGATGCTCAAGTTGTAACCCCAAAAAGGGGTGGACTGCGATATATCCCAGTCCGGTGGGTCCAGGGGGCGGCAAGTGGTAACGATGTCTCTGAAATATTCTAAGGCATAAAAACACATCTGGACAGTGTCCGTAGCCAAAGCGGCAACAGGGTCCGAGGGGTGCATTAATTCTCTAATCAAGGACTTAGATTGTCTATTCAACAAGGAGCGAAATGTTAACTTAGTCATTTTATCGTACCCAACTATCCCTCTAAAATTAAGGAACTCAATCCATTCTTGTTGTTTATGAACTTCCAGGGCCTCTAGCTGAGCCAGAGACTCCCTACGAATTGCGGACCAATAGAAATCTGAAAAGGGGTCTTTTCCCATTTCTTCTTCCGCTTTAGAGATTTTCTTTATCAGGGACGACTCCCTCCACTTCTTTGCTGCAGCTTTCATCCGGGAAAAGGTGATGAGCGTCTCCCTTACAATGGCTATCCCGGTATCCGCCCACTCAGAGTGATCTATAAACAAATCTTTTGCTTCTAACCAGTTGGTCATATGGGTTTTAACCCATTCAATGACTCTCGGGTCTTTCAGTAGATTAATATTAAGTCTGAAGGGCGGATGATGGCGCTCTACCATTTCCCTGGTTATGATATCGAGTAACACTGGGTAATGGTTCGAGATTGCCGCTGGCTTAAGGTCGCACCAAATACTACGTTCCCAGGGGGTAAGTAGTTTTTTTAGAGTTCCTTTTGCTTCCCTTTTTGAGTTGTGTGGTTTTATTGGCCTGTGGCATTTTTTTGTTTTTTTCCCCCTTTTTTAGGAGCTGGGTCTTCAGGACAGCGGTCTAGATTTGGTCATTTCTGTCTCTAGATATTTCCTGGCTTCCTTGGTTGAAGAGTTATTGGCTTATAAGCTAAACTGGCTGATGCTGCCAGAACTACACCGGGTTGAATTGTGAGGTCCCCGGCCTCGGTTTGAATTGCTATAACAAAAGGTTTTCATAAAAAAAAAAAAAAAAAAAAAAAAAAAAAAAAAAATCGCAAATTTTTATTGTTCCCACCGTAGTGGCGGTAGCGCTTTCCAAGCCGCCGAGGCGACGCGCTGTTGTACGTCCTATCCCCATCGCCAATCTTGCCCTGCTAGGTCGTGGGCTATGGTTGTTAGCCTGCGAGAAAGTGTTGTGTGTCCCCACCGACCTCTTTTCTTCATCATACATCTACTTTGCCAATCTATCTGCAAACTCATCCGGGCCGCTGCCTGGATACTTGACGTTGTTTGAAGACTAACCACACATGTATAATGATCAGTGAGCGGTTGGAATAGTCTACAAGATCTGAGGCGAGAGTGACTGGGTGAGAACAGGAGAGGGTGTTCCAATCAGCGACTACGGGAAACTGCAACGACATTGGTAAATTGGCACGCATAGTCGGTAAGACAAACGAACGTCGACAGGGAGCGCTGCGAGAGTCCCCACAGGGCGGATTCTGCCCCAACTTTGGACAAGAGGAAATAGCTACTAGTGACGTCGAGCATCTGCACAAAAGTGGAGAACTGATGTACATAGCCGGAAAGAAAATGAGATGTGGTCAGGACTAGGCCTAGATTACTTATCCGTAGAAAGAGATCTTAAGGCTCGCGGTAGAGAATGTTGCCATTAGTGAATCCTAGAGGTTCATCCGTCAGGACTGGTCGGGCAGCAGTGAGATAAGGGGATTTTGACTGATGTCGTGTCTATTACATTACGCATCGCACTACCAAGGGAAACCAACAAAGAGCAGGTGCTCTCCCGCTGGGCGCTCTCCCGACAAGATTGCTGATGGAGTCGTTTTCTCAAGCAATTTGGAAGATTCACTGTCGTTTTGCACATTTCGCTTGGAAGCAAATTATTCACAAGTGTTTTTAGGCGCTAAAGTCTATCACTAATCCCTGCTGCCTTACTAATTGCCTTACTAATTATCTTTATCGTCAAGCGATGGAAGGGGAACCTGCATCTGGAGTGGGGGGCATCTACCAGTTGGAAGATTTCTCAGACCTCGAGAAATCCATAATATGGAATCTCTTCGATGATTGTTATCGTAAGAGAATTCTCCATCCGGTCTTTGCACTGCATGTGGCGGACCCACAAGGTGTGGTACTTCGCCTGGCATAGAGATGGAGATGAAGGATGTGAGTGGAGCAAGATGGCACAGCGCAGCTCCCACGCAAGACTCCAACGCACGTACTTCAATCTGTGGGAATGCAACATGATCCCAAATACAGACTCTGGCTGGGTATACCCCAGCGGACTGAATGAACTCGACTGGACTGGCTGGTACCGACAGAGGTACCAACCTAGACTGGACTACCCCGAATCCAACACAGGCATGTGAGAACAGGCCAAGGGGCTGGTCTCACAGGCCAACCAGAGGTCCGCTACATGATCCTCCGCCTGTGATGGATCGCCTAGATACAAGCACATTTCCGCCAAGCGGAACTCTACCAAAGAAAAAGAAAACCCAAGTAGTCTAGGATGCGGAGCAAGCTCCATGCCGAGTCCACGCGATGTGTGACAACCCACCAGGTGTGGTGCTCCGCCTGGGATAGAGATGGAGATGGAGGAAGAAGGGGGAGCGAGATGGCACAGCGCAACTCCCACGCCAGACTCCAACGCACGTACTCCAGAGTGTGCAAATGTAGAATGAATCGGAAAACAGACAACAGCTGGGGTATACCCCAGCGAACTGACGGGACTAGACTGGACTGGACTGGACTGGACTGGCTGGTACCGACAGAGGTACCGACCTGGACTGGACTGCCCCGAATACAACACAGGCCTGTGAGAACAGGCCAAGGGGCTGGTCTCACAGGCCAACCAGAGGTTCGCTACACGATCCTCGGCCTGTGATGGATCGCCGAGATACAAGCACGCTTCCGCCAAGAAGCGGAACTCTACCAAAGAAAAAGAAAACTTGCGTTGTCTAGGATGCGGAGCAAGCTCCATGATGAGTCCATGCGATGCAACCTAGGATAGAAAATGTCACAAAAAAAAAAACAGCACTGTCACAGCTAACAGCCTAAGTGAAAGCAGAAACAACTAACTAGCATACATGTCCTAGGAAAGCAGAAAGTAATGACAACTAGATCCTGGAATGTTGGAGGCAATGACCTCAGTCTGGAAATAGCTGACTAGTGTATAAGTCCTAAGAACAACAAAAGTTGAACAACTAAATCCTAGAAATGTCAGAGGCAGTAGCCTCAATCTGAGAGCAACAAAGCAACAACAAGACAACCATATGTCACAAGAGAAGTGTGTCGCAAACCAAAGGGTGGGATGGTCTCTGAGGGTGACGAATGCAACTTAGGGGTCGATAACTCCTAAGGGCATCCACACATAGTGACAAGGGGAACATATGTCATCAGGCTCAATGAGGGTAGGGAACTGGGAGCGAACAAAACCAATGACCCTAACAGATAGACCATCATGGCGGGTAATGCTCGACTAAAGGGGTGACCGCTATGGAGGGTCGACCATGCAAGGGAACAAGGGATCCTGGTATACTAGCGCACCTAGATGAAGCATGCGAGGCTGCCTAACTAGGGCGTGAAGGTCGGCAGAGGGTAGAAAAAGTGATGGGCAAGGAAATCATGCAAATGACTCCTAAGGTGGGGGAAGTCGGAGCTGGATCCGTAAGCAGGGAAGCCAAGGCAACGCTACGGTCCCAATGCCTATGCGTATACCAAAGGAGAGCCCAACTCAGAGGAACCCGACGAAGGGAGACCATCATGCGACACAACCAGGAAACTGTACAGGGTAAGGTGGTAAGAGAGTGACGACGTCTGAAGTAGGCAGAGTTGATCGTGACGAAGTCCATGCAGCTGTCGATGACGTCCATGATGAGAAGTCCGAAATGCTGTCGAGAAAGAGTCGCAATGTCGACGAGCTGAAGTGGCAAAACTGGAATGGATAGAGTACTGAGAAGTCAAGGACGTGGGAAGATAAGTCAGAGCCAATCGTCGTATCGAGTAGGACGACGACGAGTGCGTTGTCGACGCTCAGAAGCAACCGGCTGCTGCTGAAGGTCTGCCTCAGATGGAGCAGGCTCGACTTCAGCGATCTCCTCAGCCGAGGGAGAAGGAGGAGGGTCAGTGGGATGAGGAGGAGCAGTCAACCCAGCACGACGAGCACGGTCATAGGCACGCACCAACATGCGACCGTGCTGAAAGCTCTCGAGGGGCTCCCAAGTAGCCTCCTCATCAGGGTAACCGTTCCAACGTACGAGATACTCGACGTGAGGAGGGTTGTCGTCGGTGACTCGACGACCAATGATGTTTGAAATGAGGAACTCCTCATGGCTGTCCACCATGATGGGTGGAGGGCGCTCGTATGGTTGTCCGAGGAAACGCTCAGACGGTCTGCGGTAGGGACGCAGTAACGAGGCGTGGTAGACATCGTGCACACGAGTCTGGCGTAGGTAGTCGGGCAGCTTCACATGGAAGCTGACCGGGCTATAAGCCGTATTAGAACCGACGGCCTGGAGAATGCGGCATGGGCCAAAGAAGCGACGCCGAAACTTGCGAAGCGTGTCCGCTTCGAGCTGTAACTGGCGGGCGTCGATAAGCACATCATCACTGACTTTGAATGGATAATCCATCCTCGATCGGTTCGCACATGCGGCTATGAGAGTCTGGGAAGCGGCTATGTGCTCATATGCGGTCTTCATGATCGACGTCATGTGTGCAACCCAATCATCCAGCGCGGGACAACTCGTGTCGGGGTGCATCTGTGGCGGTCGAAGGAAGTCCGCAGCAACACGAAGGTGATAGCTGAGGTCACAATAGTAAGTCGACATCCCCGTCGCTGGCGAGACGACGTGGTTGTAGGCTATCTTCTCGTGGGCAAGATGAAGATCCCACTGCTGGTCGTCATGAACAATCTTTCGGAGAATATCTCCGAGAGTCCTGTTCGTGACCTTGGTCTAACCATCAGTCTGGGGATGGTAAGACGAGGAGAATCAAAGCTTGGTGCCATACACCTCGTGGAGCCGTCGTCAGAATCGGCTGGTAAAGCGCAAGTCATGGTCCGATATGATGCTGAGAGGTAAGTCGTGGTCACGCACGACTCAGTCAAACACGATGTCGGCGACCTCATGTGCACTGATGGCATAGCGGCACGGAACAAAGCGTGCACGCTTCATGAAGCGGTCCACGACGACCAGGATAGCATCGTGACCGCAGGGGGTTGGAGGACGAAGAGGACCAATAAAGTCCATCGAGATGGACTGCCAACGACCCTCGGTGATAGGAAGAGGTTGGAGCAAACCATAAAGCAGGTGGTTCGCACTATTCACCTCCTGACAGGTGGGACACTCTGCGACATAGTCCTTCACAAAGTCCTTGCGCTTCGGCTAGACGTACAGGCAGCTCACACGAGCAAACATCTTGTGGAAGCCCATATGACCGGCGGCTACCTGGTCATGGAACTCTGCTACTGCTGGGATATGTAGTTGTCCAGTGGAGGAAACGCAAATACGGGGCTCTCTGGTGCCCTGTGAACCGTGCCAGTACACAAGACCATTGTCCTTGAGAGAGAAGTTCGGTACCGTCTTGCCATTCCGAAGGGTCGCATGGATGTCGTAATAGTCGGGGCAGTGGCGGTATTGAGTGCGAAACTCGTCGATCACCGAGTGGTGCACGGTGGTGACCGAGATGAAAGCGAGTTGGATCTGCTCCTGATCGTGGTCAGGGCGCCGGGATAAGGCATCTGCGATCCGATTAGTCTCACCCTTTGATGTGCTCAGTGGTGAAACGAAACTCCGATACGTCGCGCCACCAGCGAGCCTGTCGAGGAGTGAGTTTCGGTTTTGTTAGGAATGCCTGGACAACAGAGTTGTCTGTGCGCACCGTGAATGGTGGCCCGTGCAGGTAGTGACACCAGTGTTGAGCGACATAAACTACTGCGAGAACCTCACGTTCATCAGCAGCGTAGTTTATCTCAGCGGGCAGAAGCTGACGGAAGTAGAAGGCTATCAGGCAATCACCTGAGCGAGACTCGACAGTGTCATCCTCGACGATGGTAAGAATAGTCAATAAAATGCTCGTTAGTAGCTAGACGAGTAGGCGTCAGGTGGGAACTAGTCGTAAGGAGGGGGTGGGAAGCGAGGGATACGAGGATGAGAGGAATCAGGAGAGGAGGGAAAAATCTGAGAAAGCACTGCTCCTACAGCAAAGTCTGACGCATCGGTGGTAAGGATAAAAAGGCGATCAAAATCGGGTAGGTGAAGAACCGGTGCACATGTCACCGCCTTCTAAAGGGCGCAGAAGGCGTCCTCGTGGAGGGGTGTCCAAGCCCATGGCGGGTTCTTCCGAAGGAGGGTGGAGGTAAGGACGTAGGAATACCTAGTGTATCCCTGGATGAAATTACTATAGTAGCTGGTAAGGCCTAGTAAGCTGCGAAGCTGCTTGGCATATGTGGGGACGGACCACTCCGCAATAGCAGTGATCTTCGCGTCGTCCATGTGGAGACCCTGGTCAGACCCGCAGTGTCCTTAGAAATCCACTTTGAGTTAAGCAAAGCGGTACCTGCTCAACTTGGCATAGAAGCCATGTCTGCGCAAGCAGTCAAGGACGTCGCGGGGGTGTCTGAGATGCTCCTCAAGGGTACGACTGTAGACCAGGATATCATCGAGGTAGACGAGAACGTACCGCTCCAGGATGTCCCTGAAGATGTCGTTCATCGCCCTCTGGAAGGTAGCGGGTGCGTTGGTGAGGCCAAATGGCATCACCGTAACTCGTAGTGGCCGAAGCGCGATCGGAACGCTGTCTTCGGCTGGTCCGCTGCAGCGACGCGGATCTGATAATAACCGCTACGAAGATCAATCTTCGTAAAGAAGAGGTTGCCTGCTAGGCGGTCGAAGAGCTCGTCGGAACGAGGAATGGGGTAGCTGTTCTTAACCGTGTAGCGGTTGAGACCACGATAGTCGATACAGAGACGGAGTGTTCCATCTGCTTTGCGAGCAAAGAGGATGGGTGCACCCCACAGGGAGTTACTGGGTTTAATGAGACCCAGTCTCAGGAGCTCCTCAAGCTGACGCTTGAGTTCAGTGGCCTCGGGGATCGAGAGTCTGTAGGGTGCCTGGTGATGAACACGATAGTCAGACACAAGCTGGATGGAGTGCTCGACGTCGCGCATCGGTGGGATGCCGGTGTACGAGAACGACGATGGAAAAACGTCATGGTACTCTCGAATGAGGTCACGAACTGCGGGCTCCAGGTCAGCCGAATATCGTGCGAGCGTCATCGTCAGCGCGCGACGACGGGGTGGACTCGACGGACGACGGAGGGTGGGAAGTAGAGTTGGGAGCCATGGAGGTAGAAGGAGGATCTGACTCTAGAGGGATGAGCTCGGCGTCGGGACAGGGTGGATCATAGTGTAATTGATCTGTAACGTTCACCATAAAGAAGGTGACGTTATCCTGTCGGATGAAGTGGGCGAACTGCCGAGGCGAGGTGAAAGTGATCGTAGGAGGTGGTGTGGGTACGGAAGGCTCCGGAGGAGGAGGATCGGGGCGTGGTGTCGCAGTGGTGCCTATGAAAGGTACACGATATGTCTGTCCACACTTCGTTTTGAGAACGAGAGTGTTGGTCGCCCAATCGACCTCGGTGCTGCAGAACCGGCGAGACCACGCAGTACCGAGAATGAAATCGTACCCCGTCTCCATCACATCGAAATGTGCGGAGGAGCGGTAGTGACGAGTCGTCGGGGGACGATCAGTCGGCTCGAGAGTGAGGAAGCAAGGGAGGTCGGTGACCGTCTGATCGAAGAGGCGCTGAGTCTTGTCATCCCCTAGGGTGACAGAGATGGGAGTCGGACCCTGTCCTGAGTAAGCGGGCTTCTTTCACCACATGTGGGTGAATGAAGTCGTCATGAGAACCGGAATTCCACAACGCTGAGTACACACTCGTGGAGGTGCCCAGTCGTACTGGAATGATCGGGAGGGTGCGATTAGGGTCAGAGAGGATGGTGAGAAGGCGACACAGTGCAGCGACATGGAGGGTGAGTCGCTCCCGACGAGCCTGGAGCATGCTCAAGTCCAGAAGAGAGGACACAACGTCCTCGCGAGTCGCAAGCTGCTCGCTGCAACGGGTTGAGCGAATGGCTCGACGCGTTGGTAGTCGCGGCGGGGTAGGAGGGGAGATGGTGGTCTGCGGAGGCGCATACGGTACTGCGACAGAGGGCTGAGTGCACTCTGTCGCGTCCTGCGAGACCTGAACTCCAGTAGCGAGAGGGGCAAACCGCGACGGGGATATCGGGAAGCCGACTACTGAGGAGAGCGCGGGTGTACACTACACCGTGGCTAGGAGGCGCCGAGGGGGGACTGAGCACGACGCTCGCGGGAAAGGTCAGCATAGTGGCGGTCGAGGGCGGCGGTGTAAGGGCACCGCGCGGAGGTATGACCGTCCTGGCGGCAGCGCAAACACCCACGCCGGCCCAGAATGGCCGCGCGCTCCTTAGAGGAAAGGACACCGCGAGGAGGGACAAAGCCCTGAGGGAGGTCCTGCTGAGGGACCTCGGGGGGGGACGAGCCAGCGTGATTGGGGCGGCTGCATGCCCGAGAGAGGGACGAGAGGATGAGCTGGAGGCGCTCGACCATAGGGAGATTAGAGTCCTCCAGGTGGTAGTGGACGACCTCGCCGAGGTCGAGGTCGTCGCTATGGTCACCCTCTGGCGACAACGGGGCAACAACGTCATGCTCACCATACTCAAGCGCGCTGAAGCGACGTGAGAAGTGGCGGCCCTGCTGCGCGGAACGACGGGGGCGACCGCGGAAAGGGGAACGGCGCTGGGAAGTGCCGTGAGAGGAGAAGGGGGCGTGACCAGTACGCTGAGGCTGGGAGGAGGAAGTGTGTTGAAGACAGGCCCGCATCCTCTGATGGTCCCTGGCGGCCTCGTAAGCCTGCGGGGCCGATGTGAACTCGTACCGCCATAACTCGGAGCGGTACTCAAGGGAAAGGTTGGCCAAGAAACGATCGATAAGGGCAGCCTCGGAGAGGAACGCCACATCACAAATGAGGCAGGCATCCTGAAAGACCTGGATGTGGCGATCCAGGCCGGCAGCGCCACCAGAGGCGGACCAGCGTGTAGTGATGACACGCTTGAAGGCGTCAGTCACGTCATGTCGGGCTCCGAAGCGATCCTCGAAGAACGCCTGGAAATCCATGAAGGTCGGAGTCCGACACGCACGAAGGCAGTAAGCGTTAAAATCCTCCTAGGTGTCGAAAGGACCACCATGCAGGCGCGTGGAGAGGTGAGCCACCCACGTGTCGGGTGGGGCACCCATGAGCTGGAGGGTGCGGGTGGCAGACTGTAGCCACTGAGACACGTGTATGCTTGTACCGTCATACAAAGCAATGTCCGTCAAGCGGACGAGTGGTGCGCCACCGTTTTGGCGGCGAGGAGAGCGGGGAGCAGCAGGTCCTGGAGAAGGGGGTGCAGCTAACTGTCCGCCCGGGCCTCATGGTGGAGCGGCGGGGGGAACAACGACAGGCTGCGAGGGAGCTGCGGTCGAAGAGATCGCAACAACCGAGGGAGTAGGAAGGAGGTAGGATGGGGGTGGAGGGGGTGCGGGGCGGGGGAAGCGAGCCGACAAGAATGGGAGAGTAGAGGAAGAAGGGGGTGTGCCCGAAGGCGCGGCCACCTGTGAGGGTGAGGGTGGTTGAAGGCGTAAGAGGGCGAGGTCGGCCGGGGTCGAGGCAAACTCGTCCTTGAGACGTCGAACGTAGATCGAGCGAGGAGTGGCAGGAGGAAAAGTGGGGAAAGTGGACACACGAGTGGAGCGGGGCGCCGCACACGGGGGAGAGCCAGGTGGCGCTGTGGTCGTGCGAAGGGGAGGGAAAAGTGGGGCACCCCGAAAAGGTGAGTCCATGGCAGCGGGTTGTGGTCCCTTGGTCGTAGTGACCGAAATTTGGGCGGGTGCGCCCGTAGAGTGAGGGAGGGTCATACCCGTGGCGGCCGTCGCGCTAGGAGCGTGGACGGTCACCAGGATGGCCGGGTCGGGGGCGGCAGAGGAGGAGACTCTGTCGTGGCCACCATGCGGAGGACGGGAGACCCGGACTGGGAGCCAGGAGAAGAGAGGGAGTGGGGAGAGGAAGGGCAACCAGTGTCCTGGAATTGCCGCAGGCCAGCGGCAAGAGTCGCCATCTGCGCTTGTAAGGGCGCAAGAAGGGAGGTGATGAGGGTGTGCAGATCCCCCTGGGGCTAATGGCCCTGGTCCGTCGGCACGGGTATGTAGCCCGATGCCGAGGTCGTCGCCGCCTCGGCGGCTTGTGGCACGTCGGCGGCCATGGAGAGGTAACAGGCCGGACTAGAGAGGGCCCGAGGAGGTCCGCGTGAGCGGAGGGCGTAGGGGGAGGTCTGCGAGAGAAGGCGACAGTCGGCGCTAGTAAATCGAGCGCGGGCGCCGTTAAAGGGGAAGGGAAAGTAGGGGGGTTAGAAAAACCCTAAACCCTAGGAAAACCCTAAGAAAGCCCTAACTGGAGTTTGAGTGGTTAGGGTAGGGTACCGGTGACCTAATCAAGAAAATAAAATAGCAAGCATAGAGGGCAGAAGGCGGGAGAAAAAATAAATAAACAGCGAAATTTCGAGAGAAAATAAAAATAAATAAGAAAATAAATAAATAATAAAAATAATTAAAAAAATAAAAAAACAAAATGTGAAGAGAAAAATACTATTTATTTTTTTAGAATTTTCGGCAACATTTCCCTACCTCCCATGGGTTCAAGAATGTGCCAAGGGAAAGGAGAGACCAAGATAAGTACACTAGGTTTTAAAATGCCGCAAATTAAAAATTTTAAAAAATAAATAAATAAATAAGTAGATGAGAAGGTGGAGAGAAGTGAAGTATCTGATTTTTTTTAAATTTCGGCAGCATTTCATTACCCCCATGGGGTCGAAGTGTGCCGTCAAGAAGAAAGGCTAAGTAAAATGACGAAATTTTGTCAACACGTCGCTACCCACAAGGGGTCAAAATGTGTTGAAAAATACAAAGGAAAACAGAAAATTTCGGCAGCACTTCGTTACCCCTACGGGGTCAAAATGTGTGCCGAAAGCAAGAATGACAAACTCCTAATCAAATTTAATGGTGCAGCAAAGAAATTCGAATTTTCAGAATAAATGGAAAAAAAAAAAATCAAAAAATGAGAGAGGAGGACGCGGAATAAGATAATTCAAACTTTGGGAGGAAAATGGAAGATTTAAATCAAAGAGAAAGAGAAAAGAAGAAAAATAGAAAAATTCGAAGTAGGGGGGGGGCAATCGGATGAAAAAGTGATGAAGAAGGAAAAAATAGGTGAGAGAGAGAGAAAGAGTGAAGTGGGAGATGGGGGAGATGAGATTCGTAGAAGATGGTAAGTGGGGAGAAAAGGAGAGAAAAAGGTGGTGGGAGATGAGTGAAGAGGGAGGTGGGAGGAGGGGGGTAGTGGTAGAGTGAGAAGGGATGATTAGATGATGGGGGGGAAGAGAAAAAGGGTTGGGGGACAGTAGGTTAGTGGAGAGAGATAATACCAGGCTCTTGGTTGGCCAAGAGCAAAGCACTACCAAGATCTTCAAGGTGTTGCTGGCCTCATGCCACAGGAATAAAAAAATGATTATGATGATTTAGGGTTGGTTGAGATCTTGATCAGCCACCCTACTGCCACAGTCACACAGCCCCCTAGCCAAGGGGGGAATCTTAAGCTGCTGCGAAACTGCTACTGCAGCAGTAGAAAAATAGTAAAAATAATAATAATAATGTGGCGCAGCCCCCTAGCCAGGGGGTCTACAGTCTTCAGAGAAGGTTGCCACATGGCACTGCAGATGGCCCATGCGCAGCAGCAGCAGCCACAGGGGGGGGGCAAATAGCAGCCTGGCCGTTGCTGCCCTGCTGGCCGCTGCTCGCCGGCGGGGGGGGGGGTGTAAATAGCTCGTGTGG
>BFEA01000167.1:1382651-1421137 GCA_003427395.1 Chara braunii | reverse complement strand
GGGGGTAAATAGCTAGCACGCACCTCTTCAACAGCAGCGTGCCACACTACAAAGCCATATGCACAGTATGGCAAGTGTGTTACCGCAACAGCTACGCACACGGAAGCCCAACAGCTGCCCGGGTTCAAACCCCAACAACAGCAAGATCCCAGATCTTGATAATATAATTCGAGGGGGGGGCGGGGCGGGGCGGGGCAGCGGGGCAGCGTGGGCGGGTGTGCATGCGGCGACCTTGGCCTTGGCACTAGCGCGCACGCGTCGGGATGGCAAATCCTTTTTTCGCCACGTGCAAGCGCCGTGATTGCAAATCCTTTTTTCGCCACGTGTTGCTCTCCTGCTGCACCTTTTTTTCCTCCCCTTGTTTTCGTCGAAGCCGCCCGAAAAACAACCAAAAACCCTGTTGTCGGGTTTTGTTGTTTTCCCTACTGTGCGGGGTGGTGGGTGGGAGCGGGGAACGTTTCCGCTCCGATATCAGTGTGGCGAACCCACCAGGTGTGGTGCTCCGCCTGGGATAGAGATAGAGATGGAGGAAGAAGGAGGAGCGAGATGGCACAACGCAACTCCCACGCCAGACTCCAGCGCACGTACTCCAGAGTGTGCGAATGTAGAATGAATCGGAAAATAGACAACAACTGGGGTATACCCCAGCAGACTGACGGGATTGGAGTGGACTGGCTGGTACCGACAGAGGTACCGGCCTGGACTGGACTGCCCCGAATACAACACAGGTCTGTGAGAACAGGCCAAGGGGTTGGTCTCACAGGTCAACCAGAGGTCCGCTACACGATGCAACCTAGTATAAAAAATGTCTCAAAAACAGCAATGTCACAGCTAACAACCTAAGTGAAAGCAGAAGCAACTAACTAGTATACATGTCATAGGAAAGTAGAAAGTAATGACAACTAAATCCTAGAATGTTGAAGGCAGTAGCCTCAGTCTGGAAACAATTGACTAGTGTATAAGTATGAAGGGGACAGCAAAAGCAGAAACAACTGATCCTAGAAATGTTAAAGGCAGTAGCCTCAGTCTGAGAGCAACAAAGCAACAACAAGACAACTATACGTCACATAAGAATTACGTCGCAAACCACAGGGTGGGATGGTCTCTGAGGGTGGCGAATGCAGCCTAGGGGTCGATAAACTCCTAAGGGCATCCACACATAATGACAGGGAGACACATGTCATTAGACTCAATAAGGGTAGAGAACTAGGAGAGAACAAAACCAATGACCCTAACAGATAGACCATCAGGGTGGGTAACGCTCGACTAAAGGGGTGACCGCTATGGAGGGTCGACCATGCAAGGGAATAAGGGAGCCTGGTATACTGGGTGCACCTAGATGAAGCATGCAAGGCTGCCTAACTAGGGCGTGAGGGTCGGCAAAGGGTAGAAAAAGTGATGGGTAAAGAATCATGCGAATGACTCCTAAGGTGGGGGAAGTCGGAGCTGGATCCGTAAGATGGGAAGCCAGGGCAACGCTACGGTCCCGATGCCTATGTGCCAAGGGAGAGCCCAACTGAAAGGAACCCGGCGAAGGGAGACCATTATGCGACACAACCAAGGTACTTTACACGGTAAGGTGGTAAGAAAGTGACGACCTCTAAAGTAGGCAAAGTTGATCGTGATGAAGGCCGTGAAGCTGCCGATGACGTTCATGATGAGAAGTCCGGAATGTCGTCAAAGCTGCTCGTGGTGAAGGCTGTGAAGATGTCGATGACATTCATGATGTGAAGTCCGGAATGCCGTCGAGGACGAGCTGCAACGTCAATAAGCTGAAGCTGCAAAACTGAAGTGGATGGAGTACCGAAAAGTCAAAGATGTGGGAACATAAGTAAGAGTCAATGTCGTATCGAGCAGGACGACGACCAGTGCGTTGTGGACGCTCAGAAGCATCCGGCTGCTACCGAAGGTCTGCCTCAGATGGAGCAGGCTCAACTTCAACGGTCTCCTGAACCGAGGGAGAAGGAGCAGGGTCAGTGGGCTGAGGAGGAGCAGTCAACCCAACACGACGAGCACAATCATAGACACGCACCAACATGCGAGCGTGTTGCAAGTGCTCGAGGGGCTCCCAAGTAGCCTCCTCATCAGGGTAACCCTTCCAACGTACGAGATACTCGACGTGAGGAGGGTTGTCGTCAGTGACTCGACGACCAATGATGTCTGAGAAAATAAACTCCTTGTGGTCGTCCACCATGATGGGTGGAGGGCGCTCGTATGGTCGTCCCGTGAAACGCTCAAACGGTCTGCGGTAGAGACGCAGTAACGAGACGTGGTAGACATTGTGCACACGAGTCTAGCGTACGTAGTCAAGCAACTTCACACGGAAGATGACCGGGCTGGATGTCGTATCAGAACCGACGGCCTGGAAAATGCAGCATGGGCCAAAAAAGCGACGTCGGAACTTGTGAAGTGTGTCCGCTTCGTGGTGTAAGTGGCGGGCGTCGATAAGCATATCATCATCGATTTTGAATGAATGATTCATCCTCGACCGGTTTGCACGTGCTGCCATGCGAGTCTGGGAAGCGGCTATGTGCTCATGCTCAGTCTTCATGATCGGCGAAATGTGTGCAACCCTATCATCCAGCACGGGATAACTCGTGTCGGGGTGCATCTGTGACGATCAAAGGAAGTCTGTGGGAACATGAGAGTGATAGCCGAGGTCACAATAGTAAGGCGACATCCCCGTGACTGGCAAGACGGCCTGGTTGTAGGCTATCTCCGCGTGGGCAAGATGGAGATCCCACTGCTGGTCGTCACAAACAATCTTTCGGAGAATATCTCCGAGAGTCTTGTTCGTGACCTCGGTCTGACCATTAGTATGGGGATGGTAAGACGAGGACAAGCGGAGCTGGGTGCCGTACACCTCGTGGAGCCGTCGCCAGAAGCGGCTGGTAAAACGCGGGTGACGGTCAGATATGATGCTCAGAGGTAAGCCGTGGTCATGCGCGCTTCGTGAAGCGGTCGACGACGACCGACATAACATCATGACCCCGGGGGGTCAGAGGACGAAGATGACCAATAAAGTTTATCGAAATGGACTGCTAACGACCCTCAGGGATAGGAAGAGGCTGAGAAAACCATAAGGCATGTGGTTTGCACTATTCACCTCCTGATAGGTGGGATACTCTGTGACGTAGTCCTTCACAAAGTTCTTGCGCTTCGGTCAGACGTACAAGTGGCTCACACGAGCCAACATCTTCTGGAAACCCATATGACCGGCGGTTGCCTGGTCATGGAACTCTGCTACTGCCCGGACATGTAGCTGTCCAATGGAGGGAACGCAAATACGGGGCTCTCTGGTGCTCTGTGAACTGTGCCAGTACACAAGCCCATTGTCCCCGAGAGAGTAGTTTGGGACGGTCTTGCCACTTCGAAGGGTCGCATGGATGTTACGATAGTCGGGGCAGTGGCGGTACTGGGTGTGAAACTTGTCGATTACTGAGTGGTGGACGATGATGACCAAGATGGCAGCAAGCTGGATCTTCTCCAGGTCAGGGCACCGGGATACGACATCTGCGACCCGATTAGTCTTACCCTTGATGTGCTCAGTGGTGAAACTAAACTCGGATAGGTCGCTCCACCAGCGAGCCTGTCGAGGAATGAGCTTCGGCTTTGTCAGAAAAGCCTGGACAACATAGTTGTCTTTGCGCACCGTGAATGGTGCCCCTTGCAGGTAGTGACGCCAGTGTCGAGCGACATAAACTACTGCGAGAACCTCACGTTCATCGACAATATAGTTTATCTCAGCGGGCAGGAGCTGACGGGAGTAGAAGGCTATCGGACAATCACCTGAGTGAGACTCGATAGCGCCGTCCTCGGCGATGGTAGGAGAATAGTCAATAGAAGGCTCGTCAGTAGCTGGACGACTAGGCGTCAGACGGGAAGCAGTGGTAGGGGTAGCGGGTGGGAAGCGAGGGATGCGAGGATGAAAGGAATCAGGAGAGGAGGGGAAAATTTGGGAAAACACTGCTCCTACAACAAAGTCTGACGCATCGGTGGTAAGGATAAAATGGCGATCAAAGTCGGGTAGGTGAAGAACAGGTGCACATATCACCGGCTTCTTGAGAACGGGAAAGGAGTCCTCGTGGAGGGGTGTCCAAACCCATGGCGGGTTCTCCCAGAGGAGGGTGGAGGTAAGGACGTAGGAATACCTAACGTATCCCTGGATGAAATTACTATAGTAGCTAATGAGGCCTAGGAAGCTGCGAAGCTGCTTAACAGATGTGGGGACGGGCCACTCCGCAATAGCAGTGATCTTCGTGTCGTCCAAGTGGAGACCCTAGTCAGACACGTAGCTACCTAAGAAATCCACTTTGTGCTGGGCAAAGCGGCACTTTCTCAGCTTGGCGTAGAAGCCATGTTTAGACAAGCGGTGAAGGACGTCGCGGAGGTGTCTAAGATGCTCCTCAAGGGTACGACTGTAAATTAATATATCATCAAAGTAGACGAGAACGTACTGCTCCAGGATGTCCCTGAAGACGTCTTTCATCGCCCTCTTGAAGGTATCGGGTGCATTGGTGAGGCCGAATGACATCACCGTAAACTAAAAGTGACCGAAGTGTGATCGGAACGCTGTCTTCGACTGGTCCGCTACAGCGACGCGGATCTGATGGTAACGGCTACGGAGATCAATCTTCGTAAAGAAGCGGTTGCCAGCTAGGCAGTCGAACAACTCGTCGGAACGAGGCATAGGGTAGTTGTTCTTGACCGTGTAGCGGTTGAGGCCGCGATAATCGATGCAGAGACGAAGAGTTCCATCTGCTTTGCGAGCAAAGAGAACGGGTGCACCCCATGGGGAGTTGTTGGGTTTAATGAAACCCAGTCTCAGGAGCTCCTCAAGCTAACGCTTGAGTTCAGTGGCCTCGGGGATCGAGAGTCTGTAGGGTGTTTAGTGGTGAACACGATAGTCAGGCACAAGCTGGATAGAGTGCTCGATGTCACGCATCGGGGGGATGCCGACGTACGAGAACAACGATGAGAAAACGTCATGGTACTCTCAAATGAGGTCACGAACTGCGAGCTCAAGGTCGACCGTATAGTGTGCGAGTTCCTCAGCGTCAGCGCACGACGGCGGGGTGGGCTCGATGGACGGCAGGAGGAGGGAAGTAAAGATGGAAGCCATGGAGATAAAAGAAGGATCTAGCTCTAGAGAGATGAACTCGGCATCTAGATAGGGTGGATCATAGTGCAAGAGATCAATAACTTTCACCGTAACGAAGGTGACGTCGTCCTGTCGGATGAAGTGGACAAACTGCCGAGGCGAGGTGACAGTGATAGTAAGAGATGGTGTGGGCACGGAAGGCTCCGGGGGAGGAGGATGGGGCCGTGGTGTTGCAGTGGTACCTATAAAAGGTACGCGATACGTCTGTCCACACTTCGAGAGTGTTGGTCACCCAATCCGCCTCGGTGTTGCGGAACCGACGAGACCATGGAGTACCGAGAAAGAAATCGTACCCCGTCTCCATCACATCGAAATGTGCCGAGGAGCGGTGGCGACGAGATACCAAGGGACGATCAGTCGACTCGAGAGTGAGGAAGAAAGGGAGGTCGGTGACTGTCTGATCGAAGAAGCGCTGGGTCTTGTCATCTCCCAGGGTGACGGAGATGGGAGTCGGAGACCCTGTCATGGGTAAGCGGGCTTCTTTCACCACACGTGGGTCAATGAAGTCGCCCTGAGAACCTTAATCCCACAACACTGAGTACACCCTCGTGGAGGTCCCCAGTCGTACTGGGATGATCGGGAGGTTGCGATCAAGGTCAGAGAGGATGGCGAGAAGGCGAAGAAGTGCAACGACATGGAGGTTGCTCATGACGATCCTAGAGCATGCTCAAGTTCAGAAAGGAGGACACAACGTCCTCGCGAGTCGCAAGCTGCTCGCTGCAACAGGCTGAGCGAATGGCTCGATGCGTCGGTAGTCTCGGAGAGGTAGGAGAGGAGACGCTGGTCTGCAGAGGCGCAAACGGTACTGCGACAGAGGGCTGAGTACACTCTGTCGGGTCTTGCGGTACCTCAACTCCAGTAGCGAGAGGCGCAAACCGTGACGGAGATGTCGGGAAGCCGACTACTGAGGAGGGCGCAGGTGTACACTGCACCGTGGTTAGGAGGCGTCGCGGGGATGCGAGGCGTCAGGGGGGGACTGAGCACGACGCGGGCGAGAGAACTCAGAGTAATGGCGGTCGAGGGTGGCGGTGTAAGGGCACCTCGAGGAGATATGATCATCCTGGCGGCAGCGCAAACACCCACGCCGGCCCAAAATAGTCGCGCGCTCCTCCAGAAAGGACACCATGAGGAGGGAAAAAAACCCTGGGGGAGGTCCTGCTGAGGGACCTCGGGGGGCGACGCGCCAACGTGACGTGAGCGGCTGCGTGTCCAAGAGAGGGTGGAGAGGGCGAGGTGGAGGCGCGCGACTATAGGGAGGGTAGAGTCCTCCAGGTGGTAGTGGACGACCTAGCAGAGGTCAAGGTCGTCGCTATGGTCACCCTCATGCCACAGCGGGGCAACATCGTCCTGCTCACCATACTCGAGCGCGCTGAAGCGGCGTGAGAAGTGGCGGCCCTGCTGCGCGGAATGGTGGGGACGATCGTGGAAAGGGGAATGGCGCTGGAAACTTCCGTGAGAGGAGGAGGGAGCGTAACCAGTACACTGAGGCTGGGAGGAGGAAGTGGGTTGAAGACGGGCCCGCATCCATTGATGGGCCCTGGCGGCCTCGTAAGCCTGCGGGCCCGATGTGAAGTCATACTGCCATAACTCGGAGCGGTACCCAAGGTGAAGGCTAGCCAAGAGACGATCGATGAGGGCAGCCTCGGGGAGGAACGCCACATCACAAATGAGGCGAACGTCGTGAAAGACCTGGATGTGGCGTTCCAGGACGGCAACGCCACCAGAACCGGACAGGCGTGGAGTGACAGCACCCTCGAAGGCGTCAGTCACGTCATGTCGGGCTCCGAAGCGATCCTCGAGGAATGTGTGAAAATCCATAAAGGTCGGGGTCCGACCCTAACGAAGGGAGTGAGTATAGAAATCCTCCCAGGCGTCGAAAGGACCACAGGTGCGTGGAGAGGTGAGCCACCCACTTGTCGGGTGGGACGCCCATGAGCTGGAGCGTGTGGGTGGCAGACTGCAGCCACTGAGACATGTGTATCCCTGTACTGTCCTACAAGGGAATGTCTGTCAAGCAGACGAATGGTGCGCTACCGTTTTGGTGGCGAGGATATCGAGGAGTAGAGGCCTGCGCTTCGGCCGAGCAAGTCAGAGTAGGTCCTGGAGAAGGGGGCGCAGTTGACTGTACGCCCGGGCCGCATGGTGGAGGGGCGGGGGCAACAACGGCGGGCTGCGAGGGAGTTGCGGTAGACGAGGTCGCAACAGCCGAGGGAGTAGGAGGGAGGTAGGATGGGGGTGGAGTTGGTGCAGGGCGAGGGAAACAAGCTTGCATGGATGAAAGAGTAAAGGAAGAAGGGGCTAGGGGTGGCTGAAGGCGTAAGAGGGTGAGGTCGGCACGGGTCTAGGCAAGCTCGTCCTCGAGACGTCGAACGTAGATCGAGTGAGGAGTGGCAGGAGGAAGAGTGGGGGAATTGGACGGACGAGCGGCGTTGGGCATCCCACAGGGGGGAAGAGTCAGGTGGCGCTGCGGTCGTGCGAAGGGAAGGGAGAAGCGGGGCACCCAGAAAAGCTGAGACCGCGGCAGAGGAGTGTGGTCTCGTGGCCATAGTGACCGAAATCTGGGCGGGTGCACCTGTAGAGTGAGGGAAGGCCTGACCCGTGGCGGCCGTCCCGCTAGGAGCGTGGACGGTCACCAGGATGGGCGGGTCGGGGGCAGCGGAGGAGGAAGCTCAGGCGTGACCACTATGTCGGAGGACGGAGGATCCGGACCAGGAGCCAAGGGAAGGGAGAGACTGAAGAGAGGATGGATGACCAGCGTCCTGGAGTTGCCGCAGGCCAACAGAAAAAGTCGCCACCTACGCCTGTAAGGGCGCAAGAAGGAAGGTGAGGAGGGTGTGCAAATCCTCCTGGGGCTGATGACCCTGGTCCGCCGACACGGGTATGGAACCCGGTGCCGAGGTCGTGACCAAGTCGGCGGCTTATGGCACACCGTCGGCCATGGGGAGGTGACAAGCCGGACCGGAGGGGGCTAGAGGAGGTCCGTGTGAGCGAAGGGCGTAGGGGGGGGGTCCGCGGTAGAAAGCGACGGGCCGCGCTAGTGAGTCGAGCGCGGGCGCCCGCAAAGGGGGAAAGGTGGCTCGGGTCCAGGGTGCCCGAATGAAAAGGGGAAGTTGGGGGGGTTGGGAAAACCCTAAACCCTAGAAAACCCCTAAGAAAACCCTAACCGGAGTTGGAGTGATTAGGGTAGGGTACCAGGGACCTAATCATGAAAATAAAATAGCAAGCATAGGAGGGTAGTGAAATTTCGAGAGAAAAATAAAAACAAATAAATAAATAAATAAATAAATAAATAAATAAAAATAATAAAAAAAATAAGGAAAACAAATGCGAAGAGAGAAATATTATTTATTTTTTTGGAATTTTCGGCAGCATTTCTCTACCCCCAATGGGGTCAAGAATGTGCCAAGGGAAAGGAAAGACCAAGATAAGCACACTAAGTTTCAAAATGCCGCAAATTAAAATTTCAAAAAATAAATAAAAAAATAATAAATAATAAATAAATAAATAAGTAGATGAGGCGGTGAAGAGAAATTAAGTGTTAAATTTCGGCAGCATTTTGTTACCCCCATGGGGTCGAAGTGTGCCGTTAAGAAGAAAGACTAAGTAAAATGAGAGAATTTCGGCAACACTTCGTTACCCCCATGGGTTCAAAATGTGTGCTGAAAGCAAGAATGACTAATTCCTAATCACATTTAAGGGTGCCGCAAAGAAATTTGAATTTTCAGAAAAAAAAATAAAAATATATATATATATATATAAAAAGAAGGTGGGGAATAAGATAATTCAAACTTTTGGGAAAAAAAGAAAATATAAATCAAAAGAAAGATAAAAAGAAGGAAAACAGAAAACTTTCGCAGTTGGGGGGAAGGAGGGATGTAAAAGTGAAGGAGAAAAGAGAGAAGTAAGTGAGAGAGAGAAAAAAAGTGAAGGGGGAGATGTGGGAAGTTATGGGGTTGTAGTTGACGGAGAGGAGGGTGAGAGAATGAGAGAGAAAGGGATGAGAAAGGTGGAGAAGGATCAATAAGCAAAGAGAAAAGAGGAGAAATAAAATAAAATAAATGAATAAAATAGAGTAAAATAGTGGGTGGTGGGAGAAAAGGTGAGGTGGGGAGAGGGGTATGAGTAGTAAGAGTGACTAAAAGGAAGTGAGTGAGATAGAAAATGAAGAAGTAAAGGAGGTGAGTAAGGGGAGAGAGAAAAGGTAGAGAAAGTGAATTAGTAAGGGGAGGGAAGAGAGAGGTGATACCTGACCCTTGGTGTCTCAAAGGGCACAAGGTATACCAAGACCAAGAGGATCTTGGCCTTCACTGCAGCAAGCCAACTTGAGAAGGGAGGGGGCTGAGATCTTGATCAACCCCTAGCAACAGCACTGCAGATCCAAGGTGTGTTGTGTAAGCAGACCCTCATCACTGTAGAGCAGCCCCTGATCAGGGGGTCTTCACGTTCCACATCAGGCTGCCACGTGGCACTGCAGATGGCCACGGGCACAGGCAGCAGCAGCCACGGTGTCTCCCCACTGCCGTCGAGAGGGGGGGGGGTGTGATAAATAGTTGCCTACCCGCTACTGTTGTGCTGGCCGGTGCTCGACGAGGGCGGAGGTAAATAGCTGGCACGACACGTCTTCAATACCAGCGTGCCGCCTTACCAGACCACGCACACATTGTGGTCAGTGTGTTATAGAGATGGCTAGACACTCGCATGGCTAGCAGCTGCCCATGTTTAAACCTTGGCAGCTCCAATATCCCGGATCTTGATAATAAATAATCCGCGAGCGGGGCGAGGCAGGGCAATGGGGCAGCGTGGGCACATGGTGCGTGCGTGTGAGTGTGTGAGTGCGACGACCTTGGCCTTGGTGCTTGCACGCCCGCTTGTCTCCCATTGTTTTTTTCCGCCACGTGGCGCTCCTTACTACTGCACCTTGTCCTAACCTTTTTTTTCGATGTTTTCGTCGAAAACCGCCCGAAAAACACCCAAAAACTTGATATCGGGTTTTACACCGTTTTTCCACGGTGCGTGGTGGGATGGGTGGGAGCGGGAATGTCCCCTCTCCGATACCAGTGTGGCGGACCCACCAGATGTGGTGCTCCGTCTGGGATAGAGATGGAGATGGAGGATGAGAGTGGAGCAAGATGGCACAGCGCAACTCCCACGCGAGACTCCAACGCACGTACTCCAAACTTTGTGAATGCAGAATGATCCGAAATACAGACCTGGCTGGGGTATACCCCAACGGACTGACTGGACTGGACTGGTTGGTACCGACAGATGTACCGGCCTGGAATGGACTACCCCGAATACAACACAGGCCTGTGAGAACAGGCCAAGGGGCTGGTCTCACAGGCCAACCAGAGGTCCGCTACACTGCCCATTTCATAAAGGTGATAAGAACCAGACCATGTACATATGAAAATTGATCCTAGGATATACGAGATTCAGTCCCAATGGTTATGTGAACATGTGGTCATGGTATTCTCTGGTCAGGTTACATTCAATCTATCCCTGGACATCAAGCGTCGGTCAATCCGTTCCTATGAGAATGGCTGGATCGACATGCCCATGCTCGAGGCCGAACCCAAGCGAGTTTTTTTTAGAAATGAAGCCAATAACCTGCTATTCTATGTGGCGAGTACGAAAGAAGTCGCAGAATGGATGCTGCGAATAGAATCAGATGAAATAATGTTAGATAGAAAGAAGTACACACTTCACTTTAAGCCATGGATGTCTAAGTTGGAATTCAAAGAATGGAGAAAAAAATTGAAGATCGATTATTTTTGGGTAAGGTGCCTGCGCATTCCATTAGCTGTGCTACATATGCTCAAAAATGTTGTTGAGCTTGCTTTTGGGAAGGTGTAGCGGACCTCTGGTTGGCATGTGAGACTAGCCCCTTGGCCTGTTCTCACAGACCCATGTTGTATTCGAGGTAGTCCAGTCCAGGTCGGTACCTTTGTCGGTACCAGCCAGTCCAGTCCCGTCCAGTCAGTCCGTTGGGGTATACCCCAGGTAGAGTCTGTACTTTAGAATATTCTACATTCGCACAACTTGGAGTATATGCGTTGGAGTCTGCGTGGGAGTTGCGTTGTGCCATCTTGCTCCACCTTCATCCTCCATCTCCATCTCTATCCCAGGCGGAGCACCTCACCCGAAGGGTCCGCCACACTGGTATCAGAGAATGAATGTTCCCCGCTCCCACCCACCACACCCGACAACAGTGTTTTTGGCTGTTTTTTGGGCGATTCCATAAAAACAGCGAGACAACGTGACGAAAGGTGCAGCAGGGAAGAAGTGACACGTGGCGAGAAAAGAGAGACGGTGATTACTACGTATATGAAAGGTCACCGCACACGCACATACTACGTGCCCACGCTGCCCCACTTTGCTCTGCTTCGGAATTAGTTATATCAAGATCCGGGATGCATGTTGCTGCCAAGGTTTGAACCTGGGCAGCTGCTGGCCATGTACGTGCGTAGCTGCTGCCATAACACACTGGCCACAATATGTATATGGCTTAATAGTGCGGCACACTGGTGTTGAAGAGTGTTGTGCCAGCTATTTACCACCCCCGCGCCGGCGAGCGGCGAGCGGCAAGCAGCGGCCAGCAGGGCAACAACGGTCGGGCTGCTATTTGCCCCCCCGCCTCCATCCCCTTTCCCCCCCGTGGCTGCTGCTGCTTGCGCACGTGGCCATCTGCAGTGCCACGTGGCAGCTTGTTGTGGAGTTGAAGACCCCTACAATACAGGCCAATCTGGGTTGCTGATCAAGATCTTAGCACACCGAGATGATGATGATGATGATGCTGGTCATTATTTTTTGTACCGTTGCACCAGCAGTTTGCCAGCAGTGAAGACCCCTCTGGCTAGGGTGCTGCGCATCAAGGCAACCAGGGTGGCTGATCAAGATCTCAGCCAACCCTTGATTACTTCAATATTATTTATGCGGCAGCAGCAGGCTGCCAGCATTTTGAAGGCCAAGATCCAGTGGATCTTAGTGATTTTGTTGGTCTTGGTCAACCAAGAGCTTGGTAATATCACTCCCCACTAACCTACTCCCCCCCCCCCCCCTCTCTCTCCTTCCCCCTCCACTATCTAATCACTTTTCTAACTCGACCACTCTTCTCTTCTCCTACCTCCTTCTTCACTCATCTTGCATCATCCTTCCTCTCTTCCCCTCCTCACTCACCATCTTCTACTAATCTCTTTTACTCCTCTCCACCTTTCTCATCCCTTTCTCTCCCATTCTCTCACCCTCCTCTCCCCCTTCCCCCCCCTAACTACAACCCCATCATCCCCCCACCTCCCATTTCAATCTTTTTCTCTTTCTCACCTATTTCTCTCTTCCTTCTTCACTTTTTCATCCCCTTCCCCCCCCAACTTCGAATTTTTCTGTTTTTATTTTTTTTGGTTTTTCTTTCCTCTTTTTTAAAAAAAATTAATTTTCTTCTTCTCTCTACTTCTTTTTTCATTTTTTTGATTTATTTTATTTTTATTTTTATTTTTTCTGAAAATTCTTTTTTTTTGTGTCACATCGAAATCTGTTTAGGACTTAGTTATTTTAACTCTTATCGCACATTTTAACCCCGTGGGGGTAACGAAATGTTGCTGAATTTTTTTTTTTCCCTCCCTACTCCCCCCCCTTTACTTAGTCATATCCTTGCCGACACACTTTGACCACATAAGGGTAACGAAATGCTGCTGAAAATTTTAAAAAATCCAAACTCTCCACCGTTTTATTTATTTATTTATTATTTCTTTATTTGTTTTTATGAAATTTATAATTTGCGGCATTTTGAAACTTAGTATGCTTATCTTGGTCTCTCCTTCCTCTTGGCACATTCTTGACCCCATGGGGGGTAGAGAAATGCTACCGAAAATTCCAAAAAAATAAATATTCTTTCTCTCTTCACATTTTGCTTATTTATTTATTAAATTAGTATTATTACTATTTATTTATTTTTTTCTCGAAATTTCACTGTTTATTTATTTTTCTCTCTCCCCCCCCTACATGGTTGCTATTTTCTTTTTCTTGATTAGGTCACTGATACCCTACCCTAACCACTCAAACTTTAGTTAGAGTTTTCTTAGGTTTTTTTTAGAATTTAGGATTTTCTTAACCCCCTTACTCTCCCATTTTTCCTTCTCCTTACGTTCCTTTTCCATTCGGGCACCTTGGACCCGAAACACGTCTTCCCATTTGACGGCGCCCGCGCTCGACTCGCTAGCGCCGCCCGTCACTTTGTTGAGTTTGTTTTTGGGAAGGTGATTAAAAAGAATCCAGTTTCTACCTCACAATAGGGGCACAGTCGAGATCGGAGTTGCGGCCCTGGACACTCCTTGGTGCTCAAAGTGCAAAGGCTTCTCCCACACCGAATTTGATGATGAATGTCATGCAAAAAATTGGAAAACGAATAGGTAAACAGACCACCCGCATGTTTGAAGAATTTCAACTTCCCCCCCCCCGCTCTTCCCCCCCCCCCTCCTCATGATGCCCATCGACAGGGCGGTGAGGGAAGAAGGGTAGGCAACCCCTCCCCACCATCTTCTGAACACACAAATTTTACGAAAATTTTCAAGATTATGATTACAAACACCCTTATCATAGATCCTATATACGAGAAGCACGAAGGAGCAGTGTGAGTGGAACATCCGTAATAGGCTAAAAAACCTCTGATCTGTTCATCAAGCAACGTGCAGAGGGAGACAGTCACCTGGTCCTACGCTCCTTTCCCTCCAGATATGACAACATTACTTTCTTGGGGGGAAACAGTTTCCTCTTCCTGTTTGATGATTGACGATCCGCAGGGATCCCAGGTGGCCAAGGAGATTCTAGATCGAGGGGCTGGACCAACGACCCGTCACACTGGAATCACCACTCGACGCAACAACAACCTCTCCAAATCACAGTTGGATCAGATACAGAGGTTGATCCCCTATTGAACATGCAGGTTGGTACCAAGAACTCGTTGATCCCAATGTCGGACAATGACTCCGGTGGCGACAAGCAACAGATAGACACATTCTCACAAAAGAAAGTGAGGACCAATGAAAGTGTCAAAGTGAAAGTGCCCACTAAGACCGCTAACCGAGCCCTTTTACCAAACGGTCAATCAGGACCAGGTGTGAAGTTAGCAGCGGGACACGCATTGCTGGCACAGTGTAAGGGTGAGGAAAAAAAGTCTCGTAGGACAGCCAAGCCACCAGCCCTGTCTGAGGCCCATCCGATGAAGTGCCTCAACATGATGGAGAAGGGAAGGATGGAGGAATACATGGTTCCCCTGATATGCATTTCTTCAGACCAGGGGCCCATGGTTCTAACCTTCACCCAACCCACTGGAACACTTGCTCTACCAGTTACTAAAGTCGATGGCCAGCCCACAGAGCTCACCATCGTGGGGAACGCCAGGACAATAATCAAAGTAATTGCTCAAGTCCGTATCCTACCAGAACCCAGGATGGGGAGACATGTGGTTGATTCCCCGACAAGGAAGCAAATCGGTCTGCATACAGTCTTGTTCCACGTACACACCTCTAGCGAACTGAGAGAGAACTTCGAAGAGTTGTACCCCTATTGGGTGAGACTCTCATAATTCACTGAACAAAACAACAAAACCCTGCATTCTGTTAGTCTGGTTGAAGACATCACTTCAGAGGCGATCTCCGATTGGATTGATACAACTGCTCTGAAATAATTATTTATTTCTTACCAGTTTGCATCTGAGTTAAAGAGTCTTTGGGCTCTCACCGAGCTCCCTACACCTGTTAATGAAGAAGAAAAACGCGGAAAGATCCCCGCAGATCAGGCTCACCGTATCCAACAACGCGGCGGTTCGGTAAGACCAAACAATGGTTTTGCCAAGCCGTATTAAAGTCGCCTGTTGGGATGTGCGAGGAGTATGCGACACCTCAAACCGTGACAAAAGGAGCAACTTAGTCTCTTGGTTCCACACACAGAAAATTCACACTCTATGTATTCAAGAGACCAAACTGGACCAGACCAAAATCGATCAAATTCGAGGATGGTGGAATGACCCACAATTTTGGGCGCCAACTGTAGGGACAAGAGGGGATACCGGGGTGCTTTTCCAAAAGAACCTAGATATAAACATCTTAGACAGTTTTGCAGACCCTCAGGGGCAGATTCGTATGGTAAAGTTCATAGTGGTTGATGAGGACTGAGCCATTATGTCAATATCCGCTCCGGTAGAGTACCGCGAACGAATTGTTTTTTTGAAAGACTTCCTTCCTTCATGCAAGACACAAAGAACTTACCATTAGCAGCAGATTGAAACATAGTTCGGCTGCCTGATCTGGACTCCCCAGTTACAACAAACATCGGACAAGACACCACTGTACTCAACGATTTTATGGCCACTCACAAGTTCACAGTCTACCGCCTTATGAATCCTGATTCTCCGCGTTATACGTGGTTTGGGCCTCGACCAAACCCGACCCAAGCAGGCCCTAGAAGAAAATTAGATTTTTTTATGGCTAGAGACGCATTCTCCGAAAGGAGCATTCATGTAAAAGTTCAAGTGACTACTCTCTCGTATTATTACCCGGTTGTAGGGGAATTATCGTCACACAACAGGCAGAACGACAACGAGGATCCTTCAAATTAAATGCCTCTCATTTACAAGATCCTCGAATCATTGACTGATCCTCGAATCATTGACTGAATAAACAAACACATGCAAAGATACAAACAACCAAAAACCTATTCAATGAAGAAGAACAATCGTCAGATACGAGCCTGAAAATGATTCAATCTGCGTTGGATGTATTCTCCCAGATTAAAGTCGGTAACCGCAAGTTCAAGGAACAAGATCCTTGAAGCGGAGTCACAACTATATGAAGATGCATATGCGGACTGTTACTGGTTAAAGGTTAGAAAATCTCACCTTCAAGAATTGGAAAGAATAGAGACTCAGCGCCAAGAACAATTGATGGAATGACTCAAGATCAAAGGTATCATGAGTTTCAATTGCATGACTAAAATGACATTTAGGTCTCTCATATTAAGGAACACCAAACCCTTAATTCGTGAATTATCCCATCCTTTCAGTCTAGACACACCAATAGCAACAACTATGGTCGAATTATGCTCGTATGTTGCATATTATTTTAAAGACATCCTCACCACCCGTAGACCAAATGACTCCTTCGATTCTGACTTTTTCGTATATTCTGAATTCTGGGACCGCTCGAAGACTAGTCTGACAACTCAGGTTAGGTTGGATTTAAAGAGACCATTAATCTTAGATGAACTCAGACATGTTGTGGGCCAAATGACCACAGGAAAATGCCCCGGTTTAGATGGTCTCCCGGTGGAATTGTTCACAGCCACGTGGGAGACCATATATCCCTTTCTCCTATAAGTATACAACAACATTTTCAAAGGTAAACAATTACCGACCGGTTGAGTCAAAGGTGTGATAACCCTGCTCTACAAGAAGAGAGACAAACGAGATGTACGCAATTGGAGACCGATCTCTCTATTTAATGTCGCATATAAAATTGTGGAAAAAACCCTAGTCTTGAGATTACACAGGTACCTGCCTTGGTTAACTAGAAACGAATAAGAGACTTTCGTTCAAAGGAGGTCAATATTCGAGAACATACAACTATCCAAATGCTTGAAATCATCAACAAAGAAAAAAAAGTTGTTGTAATGCTATTGGATCTGGAAAAAGCTTACAACAAAGTCGAATGACCGTTTGTAGCTACGACGTTGAAACAAATAAACTTTCGTTATTCTTATTATGCATGGATCCAAACAATGTACTCAAAAGTAACAACGGTAGTGAATGTGAATGGTGGGTTGTTAGACGAATTCCCATTGACCTGCTCACTAAGATAGGTTTGTCCCTAGACTCCTCTGTTATTTGTGCTACAACTAGAGACCCTACTAGATAACATTAGGTACAATGACGCAATCACCTCAGACTATCTCCTACCATCCATTTGAAATGCATCGCGATCACAGACGATCTAACCGTAACATGCTCAAACAATGGGGAATCCTTGGAAGAAGTACACAAGGTCATTGATACTTATTGCCTCCTGTCCGAAGCCTCAATAAACTGGAACAAATCCATTTTTCTACTTTCCCCACCCTTCATTTTGGACTTAGCCTGAGGTATGCAACAAGTTTCAGTTTAAAATTCAATACGCTTGCTGCGCATTCAAGTATCGCTAACAGACACATCTTCAACCCAAGATCCACTGCTGGCCTCAAAGGTGGTATCTTGAATCACAAACTGTAAAACAACTTCTCACTTTCTCTATTTGGCAGAGCTTTAGTCTTATCGCCAACAACCTTTTCAAACTTATGGTTCTTGTGTACCATATATTTATTAGGAGATAGGGCCTACAAGTAAATATGCAGATCTGCAGCCAGGTACTTATGGAAACCCAAAGTAGACGAAGATCAAAGCTTTATGTCAAAATTTGCATGGGATTTGATTGCTGCTAGAAAGGAACAGTGAGGTCTGGGTATTTTGGATCCGAAATCATAAAACATAACACTTCTTGCCAAATGATTCGTAAAAGGAATGTTGGAATCTCATGACAAAACATGAAAACTATTAGCGGAATACATTCTTGTTGAAGAATGAGACCTTTCCGCCTCGTCTGATGTCTCACGATGCCTCGAACTTCCATTCTATGCCCCAAAAAAACCCAAAAGTAAGTTGTGTAGAAAATCGATTTATGCGTGGAGTAAAGTTCAGCCCTCTGTTTGAAAACCTTCTACCACAAAATATGAAATTCTCCTTCAACGACTTTTTGATAACCCCTTGATACCTCAAGAAAATCATACCCTCGTTTCAGCAGGTGACACTTATGGCAGTTTTGGAAAGGCTTGGACAGCCAAAAGTGTCATCCAGATAAGAGATATCTGGGACGGAGACAATCTGGATTGGATCTCACCAGACAACCTCAAACTAAAATTACCAAGGCTACACAATGTGGTCAGTAACCTAAGGAAGTTAATATCAGCAATATTCATTATGTGGGTAAGTGCTCTCAAACAACCGCCCTTATTGACTTGCAACACTTGGTTCATCAGACAGGACAAGACTGTGTCTGGAGAACAGTTGGTCCAAAACTGTCAACGGGAATGAGGGTCCAAAAGTGGACACGTGCCTCGACCCTCACGTAGTGTCAAGAACTGCATTTTGCCTATGAGACAAACATCCAAGCAGACCCGGACTGAATATACTTGATAGAGGTAAAGTTCTCTCCAAATTCGATAAAACAGGTAAGGAACATTGCACAATGGGAAAAGATGCACTATCGTACACTGTGGAACCTCTCCTACAGGGTTGAAAAAACAGGGGGCTCATTTATGTCTTTAGCAGATTACAAACCGAGAACAAGAGTATCCATACAAAGAGAGCAAGTACGAAGAAAACCAACAATGGTGGCGGTGGAACGATGGAAGACCATATCTTGTCGAGATATTGGAAACATCTAAAGAAGATGCCTGAACAAAAGGTTGCTAGTGTACTCTAGTTACAAACTCTCAATGTCATACCTTCTGCAACATGGCTTATTTCGAGGACAATGAACATCCCCTGAGCATGCTCCAGATGTAGGTGGGCATGAGAATCTACCGCACACGTGTGGCTCGACTGCCCTATCTCTCTTAGGTTATGGCAATGGTGGAGGAAGAATTGAAAAGCAGTCTCATGCGACGCCTTGCCATGGTAAGACAAATGGATTGAAACAAGAATGAGCCCACACATGCAAGATTGTGCCACAGGGTAGGGCTACGTGCGCCAGACCTACCGAGGCATCATCATGAGTGTCATTTGGCAATATCGGAGATATACAATTTTGGTTGATAGGAAAATAAAGGGACCCATTTGATTCTTAAAGATCTGGGCGATCAATAATCAGTTGGTTACTCTAGATGAGTCACAAAGGGCGATTTTGGGGCCTTGGTTGTGTAGGAAAATGTAAAATGAGCGTGCTTGGTACTACATAGAGGAGAAAGTATGACTAATTCGGAATTAGGAAATGTGATTTCTAAGTTTTTCCTCCCTCCCCGACGCCGGTCTTGACAGGATAGAAATTCACACGGATTAGACACCCATAAGACTGAGATATCTCGACAGACTAGTTTGAGTTCCAAGTGTGGCTTGGAGATAGATAGACTGTGATAGTTATAGAACAAGTAGGCATTTATGGTTCTTCTCAACTTGCTTAGTTGGTTACTTCCTTACATGTGAAGTCGGATAATGCCTTATGTCACAAGTGGTTAACGACCTCCTGAAATTTCAGAATGAAAGATCCTGAAGTCTGTTATGAGAGGTCTGAAATCACTGGAATGACCTAAAGACATTTCATGCCATTTCAGGAGTTACAAGTGGTTTGGGGGTCAAATTTTATGTTTTTTTCCTTTATTTTTTTTGCCTGTTTTTTTTTTTGATTCAACATTGTTGTGATCCACTTCAAGTCATTTCAGGAGTTTCAGATTGGGATGCATGGAAACTCTGAAAAGACCTAAAGTGGTTGAAGCTTCTGAAAGCGGTTTCAAATCTCCCCATCCAAATGGTTGGATTGATGCATCTCAAACCACTTTTAGATTTTCAGCAACTTCATATTATTTCAGAAGTTTGAAATGGGGAGACCTGAAACCTATGACATGATCTGAAGTGGTTGAAGCTTCTGAAAGTGGTTTCAAGTCCCCCCATCCAAATGGTTGGATTGGGGTATTTGAAACGCTTTCAGATTTCCAGCCACTTCAATTATTTTCGGAATTTCAGATGGAGAGACCTGAAACCTCTGAAATGATCTGAAGTGGCTGAAACTTCTGAAAGAGGTTTCAGGTCCCCCCATCCAAATGGTTGGATGGGGACATATGAAACCGCTTTCAGATTTTCAGCCACTTTAGATTATTTCAGGACTTTCAGGTGGGAAAATTTGAAACCTCTGAAATGATATGACGTAGCTGAAGCTTCTGAAAGCGGTTTCGTGTCCCCCCATCCAAATGCTTGGATGTGGGGACCTGAAACCGCTTTCAAAAGCTTCAGCCACTTCAAGCCATTACAAGAGTTTCATGTGAGAATCCGAAACCTCTTAAATGACCTGAAGTGGATGAAGCTTTTGAAAGCAGTTTCAAGTTTTTCCATCCAAGTACCTCACACCCGTCTGAAGCAGCTGGAAATAACCTGAAAATAGAGATATCAGTTAACCTTCTCTCCTTTCTGTACGGATGACTTGTTCTACTGGGTAGGCTGTAAGGACCTGACCCCGAATTTCGAATCTCATGTGGATTTCTGTTCCTACGAGGGACGTTGGACATGGTTCCCAACTTGTGTTGCTCCCCATAAATAGACCGGAGTCATAGTTTAAATAAATAAAAAAAAGTGAACGCGCAATGGTATGAAAGCAATTTCAAAGCCTTAGGGTCAAATCCCACTGGCAAAGAGGATTGGAATAAACCTCTAAATCCGGACATGTTTGTGGAGACTCTGGAGAGGTGCAAACAATTGTGATTGATCTGATTTTTTGCATCTCTGCATGAAACACGTTCAAATTCAACCATTTATTCCAATCCTCGTTGCCATTGGGATCTGGCCCTAAGCGGGGAGGCTGCGCCCCTTCCTATCGCCCCTCTTCGTGACTCCTGCCATATTCATTCTCAGAAAGGACACTATTGCCTCTGATGAGAGCCATATTACCAAGTTGGGTCCCACCACGCCGCACGCAACTTTTTTTTTTTTTTTTTAGTAATATTTTATTATAAATAACAACTTGGAGCCTGGGAACCTTATAATTTGACCTGGAGTATTGACGGCATCAGCCAACTTAGCTTACAGACCCTTGCCTGCGGAAAGTCACTAAATCCTACTTTCCAAAATCTTAGCTATCTTTAAATATATACAGAACTTACCTCTGCACTATACTCTCTACCACTCACAGTCTTCTTGAAGATGAAATTTGAAGGAAGTTAATCGATTGTTAGCATATCTGAGGGAGTGAAGTTAGCCTCACTATGCTTACGGTATCTGGCTACGAGCTACTTCTGGGACTAACACGGCCCAGAGGACAAGGTCTGGGTCCTACTACACTCCCCTAACGGCCCACCATGGCCTTGTGGAACCGAGTATCCTAGTAAACCCTACAGCTACTACTACCCCGACTTCTCTCCATTCTCCTCCTCCATCTTGTTGCTGACTGCACAAAAATGGCTTATTGAGAACCCAATCAGAGAAGATCAGACCGTCCCTTGGGTGAACCACTACTACCAATTGACAATTTTTTGTCCAGGTGTGGTGAAACCATCGTAGCTGTCTCCTGTTCCCTTTTCTTGATTTGGCTTTGCACCCCCAGTCTGCCCACATGGCATGCTTCAAACCCTGTTTAATATGCCTTGAAAAAGGTTGTCTCTCGAATCCTAACATGTTTCTGTCCTTCCCTATCGTCTCACAAATCAAACCTCGTACCACACGGGCAACGTTACCCCATTTGCGGTGTCCTTCAATGTGAGGTGGAAGAAAACCCAACAGTACCCACTTCTCGAACCAGTCCAATCCAAGACTGCCACATTCCATCCAGTTGTATGCCCACCAATTCCAGATGCACTTTGAAGCAGGGTCCTCCCACCATAGATGCCTGGTGGAATCGAACGACCATCGACATCTTGTATCCACTGTCGTGCCCCCACCGCTTCCAGGGTTTAGTTCGGTGTCCCTCCCCGGACCAAGGGCAGTGGGTTGGTGCACTGACAGACTGTCACGCAGGATTTTGGTAAGTACAAAATTCATTTAAAATAAAGGTGCATTCAAAAACAACCTTTGTCACTCTTAATCATACAATCGAGTAGTTAGGGTTATCCCTCCTGCCAGCGACGACACGACTTGGAGTGAGGCGTTCGGGTTTGTCGCCTGCACCTGACCCCGTATAAAGGTCAGACTCAAGGTCATAAGAGTCCCTATTATTCAAGAGTCCTTCAGATAGCCTTGAGTGTAACCTATGCAATAAAAAAAGGAAATAATTTGACATATAATGTATCACATAACAAATGACGTATGAAGGGCAAGAAAACCAGAAACCCGACTTTGCAAGAGCATGAGCAGAGACATGAAACTGAAGAGTAGTACACAAGAGGGCTGCAGTCACTGATGAGTTAGAATAAGAATGTCAATAAATACATCATAGTGACTATAACTCATGAACCTCAGTCAATGATGATAAGTGGTACCCCCTCGTAAGAAAGCTCTACTGTTTATACACCATGCACCTTACCATTTTCTCGTCCGCAATACTCCTGAGGTATAGCTCCTCGACAAGAGTAATATCGTCCGTAGCACCGATCAGAATTTCAATCCGTCCCTTGTCGTAGATATAATCATATGAAACCTACAGGAATTGATCTCCATAAAGCAACTTTCTAAAAGTCTGTATCGCAAAGTCTCCCTCGACAAGGTGCCTAAATCAATCTCTGAGGTATGGAATCGGACCCCTCTTGGGGGTCCTGCAGTCTCCTCGGCCCTAGGCTCGCCTGCCATGTATGAGTCAATCTCCCTCGACTAAGTATCGTGCAAGGAGGTACGCAATTTGTCGTAGTGCTGCCCTCTGTCTACACCTCGTTCCAAAAGCTAGGATCATGAGCTGTCTGGAATCCACTCAAAACTAAACGAGCTTAATTCCTGTGGATGTCCTAGTTAAAATAATCCCCTAAGTCAATATCATTCATGCAACAAAGCTCTTGGTCCGACTCATCCGTCTCTGTCCCTTGTAAATAAGTAGTGACTGGAACCCCAAACTTGGCTACCTCGCTCCTGATCCGCTCATCTTTTCGCCTTTTTTCCTTGCTGCGTGTTTTGCTGAGAGATTTGGGATTGCACCCATCAAAATCGAAGAGGGCACCACTAGGAGCGGAGGAGACGTGAGGAAACACCACATGAAGCCAGCTGTCCCTCCAATAGCTCTCCCTTCGGAAAATGTAATCTTGTCATATGCTATGCCTTTCACCCCATTTTCTGTCCTTTTTACCACGTAGGTAATCACCAGAGTATGTTTGGTGGTAGGGGACTCATTGGCCCTGATGTTAAAAGTTTGGCATTCTACATGACGATAACATAACTTCTTAGCAAGTCTACCCCACTTCGGGGATGTCTCACGGTGACTTGCCAGTTTGAACATTAATTACTCCCTCCAGATGGCATGACCAAACAACAATACAAAGTACGTGGTCTTCTTTGCTGGTTCAAAAAATAAATCAAACAGAATCAACTCAACAAAACACGAAGTGAACCCAACCAAATAGCAGCAATGCCCGGGCTAGTTTGAGTGGGTCTAACTGCTAGTGGCCAACAGCAACAACAATACAATGTTCGGTCTTGCCCGAAACAACAGCGGTAGTACAAGGTCTGGGCCCACATGAAAACAATAACGACAATACAGCGTTTGGGCCCGCTTTCATGAGCCTGACCGAAATAACAAACAACAATACAATATTTGATCCCATCTGAATGGACCCGACTGAGAACAGCAATGGCAATATAATGCGTGGGCCCGCCTGAATGAGCCCGACCGAGAATCAATTGCAAATCAGTGTCCACAGGTTAGGCCAGCAACTCACTCGCCCAACAAATGTCTGGATCATGGAGCATCATCTCAACGAGGAACTGAGTACTATATATCACAGGGATAACGTATCATTGTGTTGTGGCAATGACTGGACTGCATAGAGTTGCTTGCGCAGGGACTGAACCGCAAATATCACATGTGCTGAGAAAGTACTGTCTGCGCAAGGTCTCGATCACAAATACCATCCGCGCAGGGGCTAAACTGTAATTATCGTCTGAGTAGGGATCAGGCCGCAAATATTTGACGCAACAGGGACTAAACCGCAATTACCGTGTGCGAAGGGAAATTACCGTCCACACAGGGTTCAGACCCAGAGTAGCAGATGCAGCAGGGACTAAACCTCAATTACCATCTGCGCAAGTGCTAATCCATAAATTTCCAATGAAACATGGTTTAAACTGCAACTTTCGATTAACTAAAACTCGACATTTGACCTTTACTTAAGGCCAATGCATTGTTGCGCACATCGTGTGTGACCAGCCAAGCAGGTGCTGGTCACATATATTAAATAAATAACTTTTGTTGTGCCAAGCAGCTGAGTGCATCACTCAACCTTTACTTAGGGTCAAGGCCCTGCTGCCCGCAGCGGATGTGACCTGCCAAACAAGTGTTGGTCTCATAAAATAAATTAAATAAATAGTTTTTTATGTGCCAGGCAACCGAGTGCATCACTCAGCCTTCACTTAGGGCCGAGGCGCCGCTGCCTGCAACGTTTGTGACCAGCCAAGCAAGTGCTGGTCTCATAAAATAAATTAAATAAATAGTTTTTTTTATGCTAGGCAGTTGAGTGTATCACTTTGCTTTCACTTAGGGCCATTTAGTACGGGAATGGGACATATCCAGTCCCAAATACTCGAACAGTCAGTCTTATGCTAAAAATAACGCGAGGTTGTGCTAATCTTAGCATGGTGTCGAAACCTGTGGTTCCCGAATCAAGTCTCATCCCTTGAGACATGATATATGGCTAAAGTATGCACGACAGATCCGGAATGAGGGAGCAAGAGAGACAGAAAGGATGGAGGAGTAAGGCAGGAGTGTCGACGCCCAGGGCCCAGGAGGATGCCCAAGGTCGCGGGAGCTATAGGGCCAGGAATAGACCAATTGAGTGACAGGCGACAAAGTGCTGCAAAAAGTTAGTAAAGGTGGCCCTCCTTCTCAAAGAGGGAGGGCCGCCCAGAAAATAATATCCTGAGGCCGAGCACCGCAGGGTGACTGGGGCCAACGACGCAGGAAAATAGTGTCGTGACGCGGACACATGAGAGCGTAGCATGTGGCCAAGACCATCAGAATTCGGCATGACAAGGGCCTAAGGACCATGGACCAAGCAAGAAGACGAGGATAATGGGCTAGAAGGGGCCACCCAAGCAAGTGTCGGACCACGAGCAACATGGAAAATGAGTGGCCCTAGGAGCCATAATAAAAAGGGCTAGAAAAAAAGAAGGAAAGGCTCAATTTCGAGGCATCTAAACCTTAAAATTGAGAAGGGGACCAGAGGGGATGCAATGGACTACAAGGGTCTTGAAAGCGAGAGACCCAGGTATGTTGAACTAGAAAAATAAGGCCTTAGTGTGCTCCAGAGTAAAACGGACAACAAAGGTGAGAAGAAAAGACTCTGGAAGTAGAATGAGAGCAGTAGGAGAGTATGGGAATGGAAAAGGGCAGGTCGCCACATTATGGCCAACTTATGAAGAGAAAATCGGAGTGAGAGGGGCCACAGTTTGGAGCAAACAGTGGTAAAACAGGGCTCCTGTGAGTAAGGAGGTACCATAATTACAGTATGAGAATTAGCGGACTGCACCTTGGTTATGGACTAGGCCTGAATTAAGATGTAGGGCCTGAAAAAAACCTCAATAACTAGTTGATACGTAATATGTCAGAAAAGGAAAGAAAAAGAAAAGAAAAAAGAGAGAAAAAAAAAGGGAGAATGAGATAAAAGGGGATGAAAGGGATTGAGTGAGTTGGCCGTCAGTAGGGACTAACACAAGTTTCAGTCCCTACTGTCCGAAGTTGGAGGTGAAAAAAATAAAAATAAAAAATAAAGGGTCACTAACGGTAAAAAATGTCCACTTGGGTGATACATTTGTGACCGGATTCATCCAACGGGTGAATCGGTTACAAAATATCTTGATTTTATTTAGATTTTGTTGAGAAAATCAAACAAAATCAAGGTCTCAATGTCTCATGCAACCGAGATGCAATGGATTACAAGAAGGAAGGAAAAGACGTGTTTTAGATATACCCGAAGTCAATATTGAGTTCGGATGCACTTGAAAATTGACCACTTCATTTTGTTATAATTTAGGGTAAGTTGTGAGGTAATAAGACTAGGAAAACGACTATTACTGCACTCCGAGAAATAACGGACTGCATGGGGGTGCCAAGGCCAAGGAAAATTGAGCGTCGACACACTCAAGAGACTAGAGACAAGTGTCTCAAGCATAATCTGCACGTTTGAGACACATTGTTGGTGCGAATACCCTTACAAGGGTATCCGCCCTGTTTTTTGCAAGTGACAGAAAGTAAATTGCGTTAAAAAGTTTAAGTATACCACGCGAGTCGCGGCCAAGTCTGTGGTTTACGTTGACTAAGGGTTGACTAGAGTAGAGAGTGTGTGGGCGCGCAAACTTAAGGCGTGCGTGATCTCTTTTCCTTTTTGATGGATGAGAAAACCAAAGTTGGTCGCCGACCATATTTTTACTCTTCAAATTAAGTTAGGATTAAAAACATCTTGTTTTGTGATTAGTGCGCTTGCCTGTGACATGTGCGTATGTACGGAGGACGACATTAACGACAATGTGAATTTGAAAATGTTTCGATAGATCTGCGCGACGCACAATATCTGTTTATTCAGGCATCCGTCGGAGCTAGACCCAGTTTTGGGCCTGACACTATTGGTTATGGTCTTTCGTCAGGGAGATTCAGGGATCGAGACCAGCAAGCGCCGACGCAGGAATATTGGAGCGGCGTGAAGAGACTGAGGGGTTGAGGGCCCGATAAGGCTATCCCCCTTTATTTTGTTATTTACGAAAAAACGTGGAAGTACTAGTAGTCTCTTTGTCATATCCGTCGTTTGCCGACGCCTGATTCTTCCTAAAATCTCCTTGTCATTTTTATTTTTGTGTCTCGATGTTCCTTAAATTGGACACGGCATCGGGTTAAGGGGTCGTTGACCGAACCGATGGGTGGGCTCAAGATAGTGTGAATTCTGACCTTGAGCCTACTTACCGAGGACGCCAAGGCAGTCAAGGACCTCGAGCGCGCCCCCTTGTGGCGGGCCCATTTGGTTTTCCGCGTGCATGAAAGGTTAGTGAGGTTTCCTTTGTTCTGTCCGCTTTGAGAACACAGACTGAGGAGTTCAACGTGCATGTGAGCCGACAGGTGGTTAGCCCACGGGACATAAGAAAACTGAGTGGCATGGGCCTTCTACGGGTGCGCTATCCACTGATCACGATCTGCTGCGAGAGGGCCGGCTGTGAGCATGCCCGTTGGAGCCTGACATATAGAACCATGGCGTGGGATAGGGGGCTGAGGGGGCACCAAGACGGAGGCCGTTCCCATGGAGCCCTTGCCACTTTAGTCTCCAAACTTCTTACTTGAATGTTTGCTGCCTCCGAAAGAGATCTGCAATTGGGCCCGCTTCACCTAGGACCACACTACGGGCCTACAACAAACCTGACACTCCCGACCCCGTGACCACTGTTCGTCTGCGGATGACCCGCGTGAAATCCGAAAGAAGGGAGAGGCGCTGCTCGGGTAGAGCGACTAGGGGAAGGTCGGTAAAGGCAGGCGGCAGTACTGGAGTGCGATCGATTCGCCAGACTTGAGTATAGGGGCAAGCGATTAGTCGGGCCGATTAATGTTCATTTTTCTTCGAAGTGTTCCCCCCAGATGCGACTGATGCCGACGACAGTTCATTGGGGGGTCATGAGACTTCGGTAAGCGGAATACCGATGACATCAACAAGCGGACACGGAAGACGACGACGACGCGAAGAAAGACAACAGTATACAAGAGTAAGGAACACTGATATGACTTGATTCCTAATGGAATCGGGAGGGGGAAAGTGTTACTTTGACCATTAAGGGCCGAGCGAAGTCAGTAGAAGAGCCGGGACGGGAAATGGAAGAGCGTGAGAAAGGAATAGAAAGAAAGAGAATGCGGGAAGCTATCGAGAGCGTGGATATGGCAGAAGGAAGAACTGCAACTCGAACACTTTTCGTCGGATTCAGGTGGGGAAGAGTGCTGAACTGGGGTTTCTGGACTGGGCGAAGCTAGTGGAGGTGCTAGTTTTGGTGATAGATTAGTAGGGAGAGAGGTGAGTGGGAAGAGTGGTGCGTGGCATAATTAAGGAGGGGGAAACGGGAACTAAAAACAAGTACCATGCTCGTTCCTACATGGAATCGGGCAAGGTAGGAGGCTAAATAGGGGTTTCGAGGCGCTGCGAGATGATTGGCCGCAGCAGAAACTGATTTGGGGTAATAAACTTGAAGACACTTAGCGCTGGAGCTGCGTGTGGGGGAGAAAACACATACCTGTTGCAACGTGCCAATGTATATTCCCGTGTTTTTAGAGGAAGATTCATTCGAGTATGCTTATCCTACCGACGGGGGTAGCGAGGAGAAGTAAGGGACATGTGGGAGAGTTACTTGCTGGCTGGCGCACTCGATTCATCCTATAAATGGAGGTAGCCTCTTTCCGCCTCTTTGTCCGCGTGGCTGGAAAGAGGAGCTTAGTCTCGTACGTCCGCGAGAGGTTCTTTCCGATCTTGCACGACCGATCGACGGGTACGAGGGAGGCATAAGTGAGAGAAATGGACTCACCTGCCCGAAATTGCAATCAGGGTGCCTACATGTAAAGTAGCGAAGAGAGTGAACGAGATTGGGAGAAGAGACAGAGGAGTAGAATGACGAGGTAGATTCTTTCGAGTTGGTCATCCTACTGATCGAAATGGGGGTGTGAAGCCAGCGCGAGATTAAAAACTTACTCATCGATAAGTGATTTGCAATCAGGGCGGTCGGAAGTGAGGGGCCTTGCCATATGCTGCCCATTCAACCGTTGCAAATAGCAGGGGCGAGCCGCTGGGACCCGTGCACTGCTCGCACATAATTGAACGAAAGATCCACCACGATCTTACTTAGCGCATGAAACGGAGGTGGCCTCCTTCTGACTCTCTACATGCATATTTGGAAAGCAGTGTATATTTCCATGAGCCAGCGGGAGATCCATTTCAGAGTAGCATGAGTTAAGTTCGGGCAGGCCTCCGTGTGTATCCCCTCGTTTGTTAGTACGGCTGTCTCGCTTTCGCTGTCTAACCCCAAAGCGGAACTAAGGCAACGCGCTTCGCTTGCAACACGACTGTGCGGATGATTACGTTAGGCTGCAGTTGGGGCGAACGGTGTATGTCTTTGGTCTGTGTGCGTCGTGACTTAGAGAATGCAGTGACCCTGCAAGCTCAGAGTGTGAAGTAGACAATAGCCATTGTAGCCAATTGAGTGAGCTAGTACGGCAGGCCGTTGGATTGCATATTCGTAGCTTGCCACTGGCATTGACCTTTAGAGGGAGAGTTCGCCGACAACCAGGGGGGTGAGATTATGTGTTCATGCACTCGAAGCTAACTGGTTGATTGTGCCTATACGATACTAAGGGAATCCTGTCGAGAGGTTGGCCTGGCACAACATCAAGGGAGAAAGCGTAGTAGTAAAGACTAAAAGACTTGGAGGTTCGGAAGGAGGGGCTATCTCGGCAGTTTGACTTCGGTTTGACTAACGACTGCGTTCTGGCCACCATTGCGGGGCTCTCAGGCGAACGAAGGTTTCAAGGCCCTCTCCTAGGAGTTGAGTTTGTCCCCCTCTTGTATCTCGAGCGTCTGAAACCTCTCATTCTACCATTCTTACTCTAAGTCTATTCCTGTTGTGAGAGGAAGGCGGCAGGTGGGATTGCAACCCGTAGGACCGCAACAAGACTCTGTGGGGAGTCAACCCACCGATTGCGGGAGCTCTACCAAATCTCAGGAGTAGTTCTGGAGGCAGGGAACTAGGAGGTAAAACTTCCATTTTTATTATATAAACCCTGTTAGGTAAAACTTTCACTTTTATTCTACAAACCTAGTTATAACCCCGATCTGTATTCCTTGTTACGTTTTGACTTAGTATATTGTGTGCACCAATACGTTGACTTTTAGTTTGACTTTCAGGACATGATATTGATTTAACTACAGTTTCAACTTTGTTGTCTGATTGAAAGGAGATTGTGGGATTGTTTCTGGGGGAAAGATGGGAGGAAGGCAATATTGCTTGTGTCTGACTGGGTCCATCAAAGGCTGGGCAAGTCTCCATAAGCTTCGAGAGACCCAGTGTTATGTTTATCTTTGACTTGCCTGGAGAACCAGACATGTTCCATAAGTTTGGATGGTCTGATTGCTCTGACTTGCGAGAGTTGTCTGAGGATGACTTTTTAAGGACCAACTTGAAGCATTATCCCATAAGTTTGAGTGGCTTAGTTGCCTTGCTTATTTTGGGTTTTCTCTGTTTCTTTTGGTTTTGAACGAGGAGGTATGAGCATGTTCCATAAGTTCGGGTGACTCAACCTCTTCCTGACGAGAAAATAAATCAGGCGGAGGACCAGACATGTTCCATAAATTTGGGTGGTCTTGGTCCAATGCCACGCACATGTTGGAACCAAAATGTTATAATTTGGCTATATTTCACTACTACTTTATCTATGAACAAGCTAGTTAGACACTCTCTCATAAGTGTGGGTGGTATGACTATGCTTTATCACAAACTGAAGATAATATTAATTAAGAATAAATTTGTGGTAAGAAGGGGCAGGCTGAACCTCGAGCTAAGTTGATCGTTTAAGTCATATGCTACCTTAAAAGATTAAGTGCATATAATTATATATAACTTGGATACTTAAACAGTTCAGGGCGATTAGGATGGACAACCTAGTCATATGCCAAAGAAAAAGAGAAGTTGTAGTGCACTCTGTTTGTATATACTCAATGACTGAGCTAAATATTGTTCCATAAGTTTGGGTGGTCTAACTTTATGCCTTATGTAAACTGAGTATAAAATCATAAATCATTGAAAGACTATGTGAGATTGACTTTAGGTTGGATTTGTAGAAATTTCGGCAGCGCTCCCTTTGAATAATCTCTTCTAAAGGGAGCGCTGCCGAAATTTCTACAAATCCAAAGGAGTTAGTTAAATTTTGTGTTGTTTGAACTCAAGTCTTTCTTTTTAAGTTCATATCCGACTCGGTATAAATATGGGAAGTCCGCTTTTCTAAAGGGAGTGCTGCCCAAATTTTTATTAATTCAGGGAGCTAAACAAAATTTAATTTTCTAGAGATAGAGATTATTCCAGTTTCCATATTCAAGTTAATATAAATTCTAAGAATGTACTTTTTCTATGGGAAGCGTTGCCAAAATTTTCTTAGTTTAGAGGAGATAAATTATATTTTGTTAGTTGGCGATTCTGACGATCCACTCTGTACAGAGAAGATTCTGTCAGGGTCTACCTTTCTTTGAACACTTACTTAGGGGTAGATTCAGGCTTAGTTAATTAGGACGATTCTGAGTGAGATCGTGATATGGAAATTATTCTCCATAGACTTATGGATTTAGCCTGGGGATTGACCTGTCTTGTGTTACAAGTCATTGTGATCGCTTGATTCCAGATTCAGACTAGTTTCAGTTCGATCCTACAAGGATTATCTTCTATTGTCACTGATAACAGGTCGGTCACCGATTCGTCGATCCACGACTCAACTACAATTCATTCTGAATACCCAACCTAAAAGCTTTTAGCCCTGGTGGTTTATATTATTTTGTTAAGGTTTTCATCTAAACTTTTATTGAATGACCATTTAACGAAGGTGCTGAGTATTTAATTTTGGAAGGTTGGACAAAGGTTGGGGCTTGCATGACTAAGGCAATGGGTATGAGTATAGAGAGTGTTTGAAGTTGACCCCGTGGACCTCTGTTGATTCTTTGATGTGATTGCAGGTATGTTTTGTGGTGCGGACTTTGGAATTGACCACCTGCGATCACACACATATATATGGCTAAGAGGAGTCTCACTGTGATTGTGAGAAGTGATCGTCACATACTTATTCCCCACTACATATATACGTACATACCTATGTTTGGGTGTTTCGCGTGGCCTAAGGGGCCCACGCTTAAGGGTTTATTTGGGGTCGAGGTAGAGAGAGGAAGGAAAACTCTCGTCCTTTACTGTTGTTTGCTTCTTAAAAATTTCTTAGTCGGACGTTGGTTATGGGCCTTGACTCGAGGTCCTTGTCCAGGACATCCCAGATCCTAGACTCTGCGTAAAAGAGATCACCCCCGCGCAGAGCTTATTTGCCCTGCCCACCGGGACACTCAGCCTAAGGGCCAAAGGTGTCGCAGGGGGTGAACGACTGTTCTTTCAGCCGTGCAATATCGTGAAGGGGTTAACCTTCAGAATACTTCGAGTTTGACACTTGAGTGTCATAAGCGCTACTCGGATCCACGAGGGACCGCTTGATTATGGGCACTACATAGTACGCTATCATTGCGACTGCTTGCGTAGTCATGCATTGTTAGTCGATATGAGAAGACCAAACGTCCGCGCGGATTCTTATACTAAGTCTCTTGTGCATCGTCTATCCAATTTCTGCGTCGGAAGATTATGGGATGGATACAAAAGGGACTAGGAGTGTTGTCGCGTTGTTTGATCAGTGTCGTTCTGTATGTGTGAGTGTTGTGGTGTAACGCGTGATAAGTGGGACGCGTCCTAGTCGACCGACGACGAGTCTCGCTTGAGACTTCAGCCCCCCAGTGCGTCGGTTCGTGTGAGAGTCCGATAGAGGCGTGAGACCGTGCGTACCCTCTATGCTACAACGAACGAGAAACGCCCTCGGCTGGTCCACCTCTGCAACTGCAACTGATTAACTTTCGTACTATGGACTGGTAGCTCGGTGGGGATACGCCCACCAAAGGGAGGTGACAACTCCCGTAAGGTGGAGGTAAGTTGTACCTCGCGTTCGCCCTTTCTTGTCATAAGGGCTCACGAGAGGTATGGCTGGTGCACTCGGCTGGAGCGGCTTGCGGAAGCTCCATGTGTATCGCGATGAGGATGAGACCAATTCCTGCGTGACGCGGGAGGGTCCCGCACTGTGCGGGACTGATGCGCTCGACAGGTGGCGCCGTTGCCGGGGATGACAAATGCCTATTGTTGTCCCTGGTGGAACAACATCCGGGTATGGGATTGAGAAAAAACTAGGCATGTGAGGAAAGTTTAATAAACTCATGAGGCGAAGTACAAGATGCCTTGTCTAAGGGATGAAAATATTATCTATGTTAAGCGAGTGCTATTAATATAATAGTCCTTATGTTTGATCCGATTGACTGCCTGACTTAAGAGACTGTGAGGGAAGTCTTATAAGTGGAAGCAGACTCTACTAAAGGTAGGTTCAAAAGAGAGAATGTGGTAGTGTCTGTTAGGTCTGGATCGCGAGATAACTATGTAGGAAACTGGACAGGAGTTGTGATAAGTCAGGTTAATTGAATGAAGTTGTTATTTCTTCTTATAACAGGGAAATTGAGCGAGAAATTCGGCCAAAATGTCGGGAAGCATAGCAGATGGTGTCGGGAAGCTCTTGACGATCGATGATCTGATCGAGGCTATGGACAGGCGAGAGAGGGCGCAAAGCAATGTCCCCAAAGTCAACACCTGCCATTTCAACGAGGAGCGAGTCTCGGAATGGTTAGAACTGGTTGAACAGGCATTGGTGGGGTTGTCAGATGCAGTAAAGTTTCAACGCATTCTGAAGTACGTGGTCCATGGGCACCACCAGGAAGTAGAGAAATTCATAATTTGGGCGAGCTTTAAGGATGGCATGTAGAGGAAGTACCGGCCGGGTGATGGCTTATTAACCACGGCAGACCTGGAGGCAATGAACAAAAATGATTTCACAACTGTCGGGACCCTTGTGCAAGAATTCAAGAAGAAGGCAAGGAAGGTCCCCGGAATCTCGGAGGAAGCACAATGTGCTATCTTTTTGGGATTGTTTAACGCCTCGGAAGCCTTGGAGCTAATGAGTCATGGAGGAGGTAGTGCGAAACTCACCTGGGCCACAATTGACAAGGGTGTGGAAGAAGGAAGTTTGGACCAGGTGGGGCATACTAGATGCGCCAAAAAAAGTGGAAAAGGAAGGAGCGCGATGCGACCTCCTTAGGGACCCCAGGAGTAAAAAGGATAGTTACGGACGTACTCACGGAATTGGGTTATGGGAGAGATGCCGTGGTACAAAACAAAGTGGTAACTAGGATCCAAGGAAAGGGGAAAGAGCCAGTGGTAGAGGAGGCCATCCAAGAACAATGGGAAAAAGAGGATTCAGTGCCCCAGCACCTTCTGAAGGCGCAACACAAACAACGCATTTTGGCGCAGGGAGGGCAATGCTCTGGAAAGGGGCAGGCACCCCAAGCATTGGCAGTGGCCTCGCCTAGTATGGCGGCTCCGTCTAGTAACGCGGGACCCACACAAGCAGGGGTACCACCATATGGGCAATGGCCATGACCTGTGTTTAACACCTTCGTGCCCTGGGGCGGTCCAGCTCCGTCCGGACAGATGGTACCTTATGAAGGGCCACAAGCAAGTATGCCGCCACTAAGTTATCCTGCGATGCAGACCCAGCTAATGGTGCCACCTCCATCGCCCCCGCCAAGTTCACAAGGTAGCGTGGATGGAGGAGGGAATCACGGCCAGGGCAACTAGGGGAATGGAGGAAGAGGCGGCGGAAGGGGACGTGGTAGGAATGGCGGTGGCCGAGGTGGACAATGGGGCAACCAAGGTCAAGGGAATCAAGGGGGTCAAGGGTATGGGAGACCTCATTTTGATTGGAGGACCGCTATTTGCCGACATTGTGATAAGCAAGGTCATACACTATGATTCTGCAATACAAGACGGCATGATGAGAAGTCCGGACTGATCTATTCCAACATGGACGATAATATATATGATTAGTATGGAGTGGACATGGACCCAAAGATACTAGGTGGAGTGAGGGCAAAGACCCTTAGACGGGTAGCCGCGCGACAGGCAGTACCAACCACGTTCAGGCTGTGGCAAGAAAAGGAGGACCCACCAATAAGGGTGGAGGAGGTGGAGTGTGATGAAGAGGTGACTCAGACGCTACAGGCAGAGACTATAAAAGAAGAGCCTATAGTTGTCGAGTCGGATGTGGAGGATGTGAATGAGGAAGTGGAGCCAGCGTCAGCCCTTCTGGGAAAGATGGAAGACTTGTGGGAGAAAGTGAGGAGATACCAGCAAAAGCTAGTAGATATATGTGAAGAGGTGAAGGGATGGTGAGCCAGCATCCCCAAAGTCTTCCTCTATGAATCTGGCCCAGAGTCAGTACCGGGACGACAATGATGCCCTGGAGTAGCCACTTTGGGGTCAGGCCCGAGGTCTGGAATGACCTTTAGGCCCCCTACAGCGCAAGGGAGAATGGCGCAAGCGGCACAAACCAGGGGCCAGACTGCCAGAGTCGGAACGAAGGAAAGAGACTGTGGAGGTAGAAGAGGACGACCATGAAGATGAGCAAGATGATAGGCTGCGCCAAGAGGAGGATCGAAGAACGAAGCAGAGGGCCAAGAAGAGGGGAGCCTTGAAGGAAGTTGAGCTGATTCTGCGTGATGCAGCGCCAAAGAAAAAGAAGTATGCGGTCCGGTTGGAGGAAGGGTTCGACGTGGAGAACGTGATTGACAGGTTGCTTGAGGGTCATAATGACCTTATGACCCTGAAGGAGATCATGGCGTCTGCTCCTAAGCTTCGCGATGTGCTAAAAGGGAGGTTTTCGCGGTGGCTGGTGCCAAGTGTGCATCTAAGATTGATTCTGCCAAAGGAGGCAGAATGAGCGAAAACTGAGACGAAGATGGACTGAAAGTGTGTGGCATGCAGGATGGTGAATTTGGTAGTAAAAGGGTCAAAGTGCGCAGTGATGGTGGATACAGGGGCGAAAATGAACATCATCAAGGAGGCTAATGCACTCAGATTTGGCCTAAAGATAGATTGCTCGGATTGCGGCATCTTGCATGGAGCCAATTGCAAGGCGGTGTTCTGTGGAACGACATCGAATGTGCTTATCGAAATTGGAAGAGTGAAGACCAGGGTTTGTTTCTTCGTTATGCCTGACGTAAATCATGCCATCCTTCTAGGGAGGTCGTTCTTGTGCAGGACAGAGACGTTGATGTTTAACAAACACGACGAAACTATGATCCTAATCTTGTGCGACCCGGCGTGTGGGAACTATGAGATAGTTACCGGCCGGAACACGGGACCACGGAGTATAAGGAACTGGACTAACCCTGATTCATTCACGATCGAGGAGCCTGAGAATGAACGTCGGAAGCTCCTTGAGGAACCCCAGGAGGAGGCAAGGGAGGAAGTATTTTCACCCAACTTATCTGATGTGAATAAGGCCATGGACATAGTGGTCACCCATGAGATGGCGGATTCATACGCTATTAAGGCATTGAGGAAGCAAATCTTGGAATGTCCCCAAGTTGGGGAAGTAGAGCTGGTCTATCGGCTTCCGGGTGGAAAAAGAGACCTTGCAATGATGCAAGCACAAACGGTAAGCCGCTCTTTTTCAGGGGACGACTCTAGTAGGGTTCCCAAAGGCGGTACAAGACCATAGATAAGAAGTGCCGCCCAATTCCCGTTCTCGTCACAGAAGATGAGGATTATTGCGAGGGGGAGCGATGATTGATACGGTGAATGAGGGAGCAGGCGGCAGTAGAGTCGTGATGTATCAATGAAGGGAACGAGGGAAAATTGATAATAGAGGAGCCTGGATTTCTGCCACCCCAGGAAAGAGTGCTAATGATAGAGTTGATGAAGAAGAGGTATCACGCCTATGCATTCAATAACGATCAACGCGGGAGATTAAATGTTGATAAGATTCTTATGATTCAAATCCATACCGTGCCGCATGAGTCATGAAATTTGAGAGGGGCGCGATCTCCTAATCCTGACGAGGAGAAAAAGGTGGTCGATTATCTCGACGACAAGATACGAATGCACATCTCCAAGTACTCAAGTGGGTCGTACACATCCCCATGGTTTTGTTTTGTTAAACCTAACGGAACGTTGCGATGGGTGCAGGATTTGCAGCGATTGAATGTCATGATTTTGCGAGATGCGGGGGGCTTACCGAATGCAGACGCATTGTCGGAGTCGTGCGCAGGGAGGCCTATAATTTTGCTTATAGACCTCTACTCTGGGTATGACCAATTTCGATCTATCCGCCGGACAAACCGGTGACAACGATGCATACGCCCAGGGGCCTGATCCACATGAATGTGGAGCCACAAGGATGGACTAATGCGATGACAATGGTTCAACGACATATGATTCGAACCATGCAGACAATTAACCCGCATATCACTCAGTCGTATATCGATGACTTGGTGGTAAAGGGACCGAGGGGAAAAAAAAATGACGAAGTGTAGCGGACCTCTGGTTGGTCTGTAAGACCAGCCCCTTGGCCTGTTCTCATAGACCTGTGTTGTATTCAGGGTAGTCCACTCCAGGCCGGTACCTCTGTCAGTACCCGCTAATCCAGTCCAGTCCAGTCAGTCTGCTGGAGTATACCCCAGCCAGAGTCTGTAATTCGGATCCTTCTACACTCGCACAGTTTGGAGTACGTGCGTTGGAACTCACGTGGGAGCTGCGCTGTGCCATTTTGCTCCACCCTCATCCTCCATCTCCATCTTTATCCCAGGCGGAGCACCTCACCCGGTGGGTCCGCCATACTGGTATCAGAGCGGGAACGTTCCTCACTCCCACCCACCACACTGCATAGCAGGAAACACAACAAAATCCGACACTGTTTTTTTTGGCTGTTTTTCGGTCGTTTCCAATGGAAAAACGTTACGAAAAGCGCAGCAGGGTAGAAGTGACACGTGGCGAGAAAAGAGAGACAGTGATTACCATGCGCGTGCGTAAGTGGCAAGGTCAAGGCCGCCGCACACGCACGCGCCACGTGCCCACGCTGCCTCGCTGCCCATCCCCGCCCCGCTCCCAGATTATTTATTATCAAGATCCGGGATGCATGTTGCTGTCAGGGTTTGAGCCTGGACAACTGCTAGTCATGCACGTGTGTAGCACAAGCGGTTATCGAGTAGCTGAAAATTCAGGAATGAAAATATGAAGTGAGAGTTTTAAGCTGTCTGAAAATCCTGAATGGTCTGAAAGTGGTGAAAGGTTCAAAGACCCTGAAAACCACCTGTTTGGGCAGGCTGCATCCTGAAGTGGTGAAGGGTGTCCTGATGTGGTCAAGTGAGAGTTTTGGGCAGTCTGGAAATCCTGAATGGTCCTGAAGTGGTGAAAGGTCCGAAGACCATAAAAACCACCCTTCACCACTTGAGGATGCAGCCTGCCTAAACAGGTGGTTTTCAGGGTCTKCGGAACTTTCACCACTTCAGGACCATTCATGATTTTCATACCTGAATGGTCCTGAAGTGGTGAAACGTCCGAAGACCCTGAAAACCACCTATTTAGGCAGGCTGCATCCTGAAGTGGTGAAGGGTGTCCTGAAGTGGTGATGAAAAATACGACTTATGTTAACCTTCTCTCGTGTGTAGCTGCTGCCATAACACACTCTCCACAGTGTGTGTATGGCTTTGTATTGCGGCACGCTGATGTTGAAGAAGTGTTGTGCCAGCTATTTACCCCCCCCCCCCC